>OZ012661.1:44695360-44888762 GCA_963942545.1 Oxycera nigricornis | reverse complement strand
TGATGGGTTTCCTTGCTTTATTGTGGTTTTTCATATCTATTTGTTGTTTTTGTTTCAGCTTTTCTACATTCGATAAGTGATTTTTTTCTAATTCCTGTGGGTCTATCTTTGGAGATCAACCAAAATGTAGTTCAATTAGCTTTTTCATTGTAATCGAGTCAATGGTACAGTCAAATCCGTTAACGGCGGAGGAGTTCTTTGATGGATCTGGATGGATCTTTCTTCAGGCGTTTCATTTACTCAGTGAGAGTACTGTGCCAACGTTCGACCCGTCCATTGACTCCACTCTTGTACGGAGGAATTTTCAAAATTTTGTTTTTAAGAACATTTCCATAGGAGATGTTAATGAGGCTTATCTTAAGGAGCTTTCATTCTTGATGACGACAATTTTCGGGACACACAAATAGAAAAGCAGGTTGGTAAGTGGTTGTTTAATGTCTTTGACGGATTAAGATGCGATTATTTTGGCCTGACCAAATTTTAAAAAAACTTGCCAACAACGGCTAGAGCTCTGTGCTTTTGAGTTAACGTTTTCGAAAGGATACTGATCGGTTTATCATCTTGTGAAACGACGGAACCCATGGGAGTAGTAAGACAGACACTTTTAGCCAGTTTTGAAACGCCTCCGTCGGAGTGAATAGTGTTTGGCAAGTAGTAAGACAGCCAATTTTATTGAGTTTTGCGCTGCGCTCGATAGAGACAGGTTTTACCCGTACATACTCAAAGTGTGGCTGAGTCGAGAGCTAAAAATGACCAAAATGTAGCAGTGCTGATGGTAGAACATGACCAAAGTTTACCAGTGCTCGGGGAGAAGTTTGTATGGGGAATTGGTTTTGACCATGACCGGCCAGCTGTTTGCGAGTATGCGAGCGTGTGTACTATGTGATGAATCGTGAGTGGCGTTTGAGACCGCCGGTTGGCTGAGAGCTGGTTTGAATACGGGGTAAGTGGTTTTGACATGAGATATCGTGATGGGAGTGACGAGCCCAAGTGTAGTGTTTCAATAGAGAGGAAGATAGTTCTAGTAAGATAAAAAATCACTTATTTTGAATTAAAGGGTTGGGGAAAAATCATATGGCTAACTCGTTCGTACCGTAAAAACCGTGGAAATCAGATAATTGTTGTAATAAGCAAAAGCACGTGCTCGTGAAGACACCGATTTGCGCGTTTCATGAGCTAATGTATGAAACGACGGGTAATGACTTTTGCTTGAAATATTTTAGCCGAGTTTTAGCGTGCGGCGTCGTGCCTGTGTGCTGGGGTGGGTGTGGGTGCATGGTGCAACATGCATTCAGATTTGCACGTTACAGCGCTGGCTGATGCTTTTGTATCCAATTTACGAACATCTCCTGTTGTTTTTAGTTGCTGAATGATACGATCGCGGTGAAATGTTGGATAGCTCTGTATTTTTGTTGGCAAGGTGAATGAATAGAGAAAACAGATTGATGGATAATTTTGTCTGTGAAATGCAGTACCTGCTTGAAATTTGTCTCCTGTTGTTTTTATTTGTTGACACTCCATGCGAATCAAAGATTAAGGAAAATACAACAAAAAGCAATAGAAGAAGATTTTAATTGATTTTTTTAATGTACAACATACATTGTTTCTTCATTTTTTTCTTCAAAGCGTGGGAACCATTTTGTCGCCATCTCCACTTACAGCCGAAACTAGAAGCTCGAATGTATTCTGAAAAAAGGAGTATCAATTTTTGTTAAGGAGAACGAATTATGAAAACACTGAATAAAAAATGTTAGTGGTGTAGTTAGTTGAGAGGTTATAGTTCTAACTATTGATCCAACGAAGGGATTTAGGCGTTTAAGTAAAATACTTACCATGTTGTCTTTATGGATTCTCGAAGAAAACACAAATGTTCCTACGGAGGATTACAATCTGATATATTAGTCGACTGGGATGATTTTTAAGAGGATCTTGAAAACTACTCTAGAGGTACCATCCTCGTGTGCGTGAGTAATTGCACTGCATCGTAGACATGTGTCGGCATGAATTTTTATTAGCATGTTGAATGACTTCTTGTAGGGATCGTTAATCTTCACTTTCAACTGGGAAATACATCTATGGAGTGTATATGTATAATTTGTAAGATATAAGGTGAATATCAATATTCCGACTTTATACATTGAATATACGTAAGGAGTGACCTGACAGAAATACTAGTCAAAAAGAATAAGTGAAATAGCCTCGAAAATAAGTATGAAAGCTCAAGGTGAGGGTATTGGAGACAGCAGAACTCGGATCGAGTTCAAAGAAGGATGGCCTACTTAAGCTAGCGCAACCAAGAAGTTCATGGGTAGAAAATAATAACTAAAAATTTTTTTGTTAAGATTTTCGACAACATATGCTTATTCAGCGGGGGTCGACAAAGAATTGTAAGGATAAAATCGACATTTCGAAGGTGCTAGAAGTGCAGCAGACGTCGGGAGCACTTTCAGATACTTCTGTTGCAGTACGAGTCTCTACTACTGGTTACGTGCAGCGTATTCGGGTTCAAATCGTTTTCTGGCGTATATCGCTAGTTTGCGTATGTCACACTTATTTATGTATTTTGTGATTAGTTTATATATTCTGTGAATATTATATTTGTTATTACTTTCTGCACAGTTTTCAGCAATTCCACGGTGATTACTGTTTTCATGTATTTCTTTGATTTTCTGGAAACTCTTCGGCGTATTATTTGAATAAAAAATTGTTATTACTAACTTTACTTTCTACCATAAGTGATCACTTGATTCTTAATATATTCCAATTTGTCCGTTTTCAGGTATGTATCTTGTGAATATGTCGATAAGTATGCTTGTAATATTTATGTCTGCCTTGTCAATGTATATTTTTCGTTTTTTATTACTCGATCTAAATTCTGTTTTTTTTTATTTTCTACTAATATTATTTGAGTTTCGTTTATTTTACTGATACCACTTTTCATAGGTATAAGATCGGTTTGGTCTTTTTCACCTGAATATATTATTTTATTTTCGGTGCCATCAATACACATATTTTCGTCATCTGTATTTTCACTTGTCAATGCATTTATTTAGTATTTTTCTGCATTCATACGGTTGAGAAAATCGGCTACTTTGTTGTCTTTTCCTTTCACGTATTCAATGTTAAAATTGTATTCGTTGAGTTTTATTTTCCATCTCTGAAGTTTCGAGTTGGGTTCTTTTAATTACTCAACCAGACAAGCCGTGAGGTGCGACCCTTGAGGTTCACACGGTCAACTTCCCAGTCATATCTACATAGATATTAAAAATGTTAAACACAAAAATAATTATGGAAATAATACTACTTTTAATAATACAAGTGTACCTCTCATAACAGTTATTCGAATGACTTAATATTAATCGTAACATCTACGCGAGCCTCATTTGATTACGTAAGGATTTTCGTGGATTGGTTTGATTTAATATTCACGTGGATCAATCGGAGCGGGGACAGGTTACAAAGCCTTTTCTACGTTATTTCTTATTTTCATATCGATGCTTGAAGGATAAAACAGCGCTAGCAAAAATGAATGCAGTTTTTGTTATTACGACAACTGAAGAGAACTGAAGAGATTTTGTCACGTGATGGCCATTTTGAATAGTCGCGATCAAAACCGCTAGCATTAATTATCATAATCACTGAATTTGTATTTTTCACGATTTTACATCAATGAAACTAATAATTATCTCTTATTTTCTGTTGATTTTGAGAAGCATTGATTATGCAGTCAAAAATAGGTTCAATTGCATGTAAAAAGTAAAATATATGTATTACAAATGATGAAGGAAGTAATTGAAATCTTACGAATACTAAAGAACGAAACTTCTAAAAACTACAATTTTTTATTTTATGAAAGCATTTCAAAGCATATGATCTTAAAAAGTGTTGACTGCAAAACATTTTACCATTCAAAACGTTGATTACCACAATTGCAAATTTGATTTAATTTGTATTGGTTTTCAAAATTTAAGCAGTTTTTTTATTAATGTTAAAACACGGTTCTGTGAAGACTATTGAAAATCTCCGCAAATTATGCAAATAATAATAAACTTTGATTGATTTTACGACAA
The DNA here is from genome assembly GCA_963942545.1 of Oxycera nigricornis. NCBI lineage: Eukaryota > Metazoa > Arthropoda > Insecta > Diptera > Stratiomyidae > Oxycera > Oxycera nigricornis. Next base: position 44,884,692 of record OZ012661.1, on the reverse strand, counting down.
TGTCTTTAGAATAAGAGATTTAAGGTATACAAATTCGTATGAACCCTTTTTAAATGGTGACTTTGAATGATTTTTTTATTTTAAATTCAATTTGTTTTGAAATCATGAGAAAATATTTTGCTGGTCTCTCTACAGAAATTGATAAAAGTTTATAAATTTTATAAACATTTATTATTACGATGTTGTTTTATTAATTATTAATTAATTTTTTTTACAAAAAACACTAATTTTCAATATTTTTTATTAAATTAAAAAAGTGGCTTCAAAGATTTCTTTTAAAATTTAAAAACATCATTTAAATGTTAATTCGCGTCGATTGACTTCTTAATGATGCAAAGATTATATTTGGTTCTCGAGATAATGAATGACATAAATGACCATGAAGGTCATGATGACTTTTAATGATTTTTTATTTTTAATTTAATTTTTTCTGTAAAGATGAAGAAAAATTTTGGTGGTTTTTTTACAAAAACTTTTTGGAGTGTATAAATTATATAAACATTGATTACTGCGTCTTAAAAATCTGGTTAAAAATTTGATATTTTTGGAAAAAAAACCCCAACTTTTGGCACTTTTTTTAAAAAATAAAAAACGGCTCCAACGATTTTTTTTAAAAAATTTGCAAGAACCACGTAAATGTCAATACGCGTCGATTGAAACCTTGATGAAGCAAATCGTACGTTTGGTTCGCGAGATATAGCGCATGACAGGGTTGACTTCAAGGGGTGAAAACAGCAAACCCCCCGACCGAAGTTTCCCAAAACCTAATCAGCTCTTAAGATTGCAAAGACGCTTCGATTGACACCTTAACAAAGTCGATACGACTTTGTTTACGTGAGTTATGCTCGTAGAAGAACTGCCCGCGAACGCACATACGTACGTACGTACATACATACACACACTTTAAATATTCTCGTAAAAACTCAAAACGTAAAGATATGTTGAAAATTTTAATTTCGATTTTCGAGGCGATTACAAGAACTTCCCATATACTGGGAAGTTAAAAAACAAACACTTTATTTACAAAATACAAAATTAAACTTTATTTTAAAATAAACGATTTGAAATACACGTTCGGTCTATTCGAAGAGGTAACTGTACGAAAACTGGCGGCGGGAAATTATGCGTAGGATTATTTTATAACATAATTTTGCTGGTCTAGCGTCTAGACGTTTACTTGGTTCGCATTTTCCACAAAGCTTCTAATGTTACGCATAGTGGTTTCATATTTTTCATTCCCAGACGCTGATAGATACATAACTTCCCCCTCCTTACATTTTGAATTCTCCTGAATTCGATTAACAATATTAATTTTCCAAATTTTTTGATTATATCTAAAATATATTACAATACCACAAACTACAAGTAAAATTAAAACAACTATTCCAATATTAATTGCATATGAGAATTTTCTATGAGTTTGAAGTTCTTTAATTTTATGAATGTTATCAATGTTTTTTAGTATGATTTCATCTAATGTAATTTTTTCTGTGAAGTTAGCATAGTTTTCACTTGTAGGATAGAAAAAAAACTATCGTTAACCTTTTCCTTTATGTTTGAGAAATAGTGACCAAGGATTTTGATTTTACAATTATTACAAGCCGCGAAGTGCGAACGTTGAGGTCCACACGGTCAACTTTCCAGTAATATCTAGATAAACATTAAAAATATTAAACACAATAATAATTTTGAAAATACTACTACTTTAAATATTAATAATGAAAGGTATTCATAGCAGTATCAGGAATGGGTTAATATTTATCATATCATCTACGGGAGCATCTACTGATTACGTAAGGCTTTTGGTAGATGGGTGATGATGATCGATTACCACAAATCCAAATTTAATTGAAATTTTAATGGTTTTCAAAATTTAAGCCGCTTTTTTTACTTAAAAGACTGTAAAAACTATTAAAAATCTGCTCAAATTATCCAAACATTTTAAAACTTTGATTTACTTTACAACAAAGTCTTTAGAATAAAAGACATAAGGTAATATCAATCGGAAGAACCCCTTTCATATGGCAACTATAAATGATTTTTTATTTTTAATTAATTTTTTTTTCAGAATCATGAAAAAAGTTGTGCTGGTTTCTCTTTAAAAACTGATAGGAATGTATAAATTTTATAAACATTTATTACTGTGTTGTGCAAATCAGGCTAAAAAATATTTTTTTTTAGAAGAAACCCTAAGTTTTCTCATTTTTTTCTATTAAATTAAAAAAACCGCTGAAATGGATCTTTATAATGTTAAAATAATCAAAGAGATTTTAAAACACGTCGATTGACACCTTAATGATGCAAATATTATATCTGGTTCGTGAGATATAGTGAATGGAAGAAATGACCTTGAAGATCATGATGACTGTTAATGATTTTTTTTATTTAATGTTTCTCGTTATCATGCGAAAAAGTTTTGATGATGTTTTTACAAGCACTGCTTGAAGTATATAAATTTTATAAAAATTGAATACTGTCTTCCGTAAATCAGGTGAAAAGTTATTGTTTATAAAAAAACCTAATTTTTTGCACTTTTTTTCCTTAAATAAGAAAACGGTTAAAACGATGTTTTCTCAAATTTGATAGATCCACAAAAATATTAATACGCGTCGATTGACACCTTAACCATGAAAATCGTGTGTTTGGTTCGCGAGATGTAACGCATGACACAAATGACCTTCAAAGGGGCGAAATATTATGATAGGTTTTAATGTCAAATTTTACTCCGTATAGGTATGGGCGGAAGTATTGGGTTTCCTAGACAATAGCTAATAATTCTTTCTCTTTTTTTGAATAATTACGTTCGTGCTCTTTCAGAGTTCTACTGCCAAAAGAAATAGGACGACCATTTTGAGAAAGAACTGCGCCAATGGCTTTATTTGAAGCGTCCCTTGTCAGGACAAAAAATTGTCTGGAATCCGGATATCTAACAATAGGAATCATCTTTTAGTTTTTCGAAGGATGTTAATTTTATTAGACTTTTTAAGAGCGTCTGGGATTTTCGCATAGTTATTTATAAATTTTCGGTAATACCGGTGATACCGAGAAACAATTTTATTTCCGTTACTGTTTTTGGGACTTTAAGTTTCTTTATTACGTTCAATTTTTTTTGGATTTGGTTTAATACCGGCGACCGTTAATACATGTTCTTAATATTTTGTATTTTGTGCGAAGAAATTACATTTGTTTATTTGGATTTTTAATGTATTTATCGAAGATTGATTCAATACTAGGAATTGGAAACTTACCGTCAACTGTTCCTTTATTCAGTTTGCGATAATCAATTCTCCACTTTTGTCTCCCCGAATTGTCCAATTTTTTGAGGAGGACCCATACGGAAACATTGTAAGGGGAGTTTGATGTTTTAATTATTCCTCGTTTTAACATATCGTTGATTTGAGTCTCAAGTTCTTTTTCATGGACAGTTGAAATCGATAGATTTTTGAATATATAGGCTTATTACATTTTGTAATGATTTCATGTTTTGTTTGGGTAGTACAGGAAAGATTTTCTTCTTCTACCTAGAATAGATCCTCTCTGTGGAGTGGTTTTTTCTTCGCCGTTTAAACTTTCAAACAATTTATCACGAATATTTGCAATTTCGAATTTGTCCTGAAAATTTATCTCGTGAGGTACGACGTAATTGAAATTGAGTATTTGTTAGTTTACTTTCATATTTCCTTGTCCAAGATTAAGCTTTATACACAGAGGATATAGAAGGTTTGGTCCTATTACGGCTTTAAAAAATTTATTTTGGAAATTCATTACATTCCACAATATTTTATGTGTTTGACATAATTTGAATTCGTTTGGCATGTTGGTTTTAATTTTTGAGTTACATACGTTATATCTGCCACGGGGTTAGTGGGTTAGTTAGATTTATCCTTTCGCTATTTAAAAGGTACTTTTCGTCTATGCTGGATGTAGATGCGCCGGTATCAATTAGTGTAAAAATTATTTCATTATCGATTTTGAAATTTATTATTGGTAAATGGTTTCCGAGGCTGCTAACTGAAAATTTGCATCCATTGGCTCAAAATTACGATTATCGAAATTTTTATTTTGATTGGAGTTTGTTTTTTGATGAAAAACGTTTGGATTGTTAGTGTGCATTTGTCCCGGTATGTGAGTATTGTTTCGGTTATAATTATCAATGTTATAAAAATTAGGATTGAAATTGGGTTTGCAGTTATTATTGCTGTCACGATTGAAATTAGGATTAAAGTGAAATCGATCAAATACCTGATTGTAATTATGGTTGTTATTATGATGATTGTTATTCCTATTATAGTTGTTTGTATTGTCTGGGGTTATATAATGTTTTGGTTATTGCGACTATTGTTATAGTTTATGTTATTTTGACGCGGATTTATATCATTACTGTTGTTATTATGCTGAATTTCCTTCAGTATTTTATGAGCTTCGTTTAGTGATTGGCAATGTCTTGATTCCAATAAATATAATTTATACTCGGGCAAAACAGATTTGAATTTATTGAGAACTAGTTGTTCGTTTCTTATTGTATAGAGTTCACTGTGTAAGTTACGTTGTGAATCTTGTAAATACTTAATATTAAGTTTATTAAGGAGTTTATTTAAACTATGAACCACGTCATCAATGTTACTTTGACTCACTCTGTGAATTGTATTTACTAATGTAATATAGGTTTCGAGGACACCAAATGTTGTGATGAGGATGTGTTTTACGTTTTCCGATGTTGGTTCTGATATTTTTTGGACTTTATTCTTTGCGTCTCCTTGTAGTTTGTGAAGAATTTGACAAAATAGGTATAATTGTTGGTTTCCAGGTTTCGCGAGGTTTAAGACTGTGTAGACGTCCTCCAACCATGATGTAAGAACTTTTTGTTTTAACACGTTCACTGTCTTTAAAAAAATGCGATTTCTTTAAAAAAAATGCGGGATATTTTTTTTCATGTTTCCAGTAGTAATAAGTGTCTTTATTACCAATTAAATTAATTTTTTGTATAAAAAAATTTTTTTTGGTATATTTGCCCATTTAAACATATCACACGGATCCGTGCAGCCGGTACCGTCAGCAAAATATCCATTGTGAATGCCGACTTCACGGATCTGTGTTTACCATAAACATCATTATTCCATCTTTATTTTATATTGAATAGGTTTAAATAGAATATAAACACGTAGTAATTTAAAAGAAATTTATTACAACTATATAATTACCAAATTTACATGGAATTCTATGTAGTTATGAAAAATAAAATTGAAGCAAAAAAATAAATGTAATAACTTTAATAGCATTCGAAAAACCCTTCAACACAATAACCAGGGTTGCTTTCACACATATTGCACTGATATATATAGATAGATAGATAGATAGATAGATAGTGGCTTTACGAATTTTCTTCTTTCTGCATTCCTTACACTCTTTTTTTACATTCTGAGTGAATTATTTACACCCCCCCCTTGTCTTTTTTGTATTGCATATTTTAACGAGTTTGTGGTTAATTGGTACCGATGATGCAATTGATTTATTTTTCTCTGGGAGCAAAGTTTCTAATATTTTCAGTCTATAATTATACAAACTTAAGTTTTTTCCACTGAACTTATTAAATAGGTGATCACGGATCGGTGTAGTAGGCACCATGGGCTAAACGTATGATACATGAATCCGTGTAGTAGGCATGCGACGTGTTAAACCGACTAGAATATCTTCGGTTGATTATTTTCATTAGTATTTAACTAATGGAGTCTTTGATTTTTTGAATATCTCAAAAAAATTGCGTTTCTAGCGCGAAACTTCGAATGAAAACACTTTGTAATATTTTAAGAATACTTTATTTTAAAATAACTTTCGTCTACAGTGGGCATGGACTACTTTTCAATCAACCGAATCTAAAACTTGACTGTCGAAATGCTTCTCGTGGTACTTATACTAATTCCTTATCTGTATTTTCCCATGGTTTGACTTAATTCAGTATTCGTCTTTTGCATTGATGCAGTATTCATATCTAGAATTGCGGATGCAGATGTGCGAATCAGCAATTCTTTTGTGGGTGGCCAAGAATTCTTATTGAATATAAACAAATCTTGGGATTTTTTTCTACCACGTCAAATTTTTCTAAGAATCCGACCACAAAGTTATTTTTTTTGAATTTGGGAAAAACTTACTTTCATGCAGCAGCTAAATACCAACGTGAGGGTATTAATAACATTTTTGAGTAAATTCAGCAGATATTTGATCACCATATTCAGTCTTCTTTCCCTTCAGTTTATGAATTATATTATAAATATCGTAAGTGTGCACATATTTCGTGGAAAAAAAATCCAAAGCCTGGTTCAAATGACAACGACTGAGATATGGAATATAACCTAGCCGTTTTAATAAGACTCTAGCTGACTCTAGCATCGTAGCTTTCAGCATTGGAACTGCACCGTTTGACTTAAAAATCAACAACGGGCTTTGTTTATTAAAGATAACTATGAGTTGTTTCCTGTTCATTACAAACCGTAGAAAATTATGGTTACACAGTGAAATCGACAGTTAAAATATATTGATTTATTGCACTGCTCATCTTGAAGTAGTGATCGAAAGTCAGTGCGAACTCAATGTATTTTTAAACTGATTCGAAAAACTTAGCTCTAAAGCACACAACACGCTGATGATAAGGACCATGACTATTTCAACCGACATTACAATTTATGCGGCCTAGAGATTTACAATGGTGGCTCTGCTTCCCTGCCTGCAAAAATAGTTGAGGCTCTGTTGAACAAGCTAGTTTTCGAGTCCTCGTGACAGTTGCGACCTTATTCTTCGTCGTTTAAACCAAGCCTACTTTAAGCTACTGATAAATGTGGTTACTAAGTGTACGAGTACTTAATTTGGTCATGATGGTTTGCCTGCTACTCAAAATTAAGTCGATTACATCTCGAGTGAAAATATGTTTAAGTGTTGATAGCATGTAAAAAAGACTAATGGAATGAACTATACGCTTGGTTTGATCTTAAGTATTTTGGGTGAAGGTGCCAACAGTTAAAATCTCGACCGACGATAAAATTGGAATTTCGTTTTATTCGAGTCAACATGTCAGCTTTGATTAAACTTCTCTTTGCTTTTAACTTCGCAGTATTTGAGAATATTTTCAAATTGTCTCGAGAATCGAAATTGATATTATCAACATATTTTCACGTTTTGAGGTCTTTAGAGTAGTAGAATATTTAGAGTATATATGGAAAGAAGACTGTATGTGTGTGTATGTACGTACGAACACAGTTTTTTTCTACGTGCATAACTTACGTCAACTAAGTCTTATGGACTTTTTTTTATATATGAGCTGAAGCGTCTTTGCAATTTTAAGAGCTGATTAGTTCTTGGGAAGTTTTAGTCGGTTTTTTTGTTTTGACCCCTCCGATGTTATTTCTGTCATGCACAATGTCTTCCGAGCAAAACATAGGATTTGCGTCATTAAAATGTGAATCGACGCATATGATGATTTCATTAAAAATTTAAAAAAATTGGTGAAAACATTTTTTAATTAACAAAAAATAAAATGTGCAAAACATTAGAGGTTTTTGTTCTTAAAAATATTCTTAGCCTGACTTACATATCATAGTTATCAATGATTATAAAACTTATAAACTCTACAGTTTTTCTAAAAAAAACCCTAAAACTATTTTAATGATCGCAAAACAAATTAATTAAAAACAAAAACTTTATTAAAAGTCGCTATATGAAAAGGGTTCTTACGAATAATGTTACCTGAAGTCTTTTCCCAAAGACATCATTACTATATCAAAAAAAGCTTATTAATGTTTGCATAATTCAAGCAGACTTTCAAAAAGTTTCACAGTGCCGGTTTAAATTTTAATAAAAAAACTGATAAAAGTTTGGAAAAAATACTACCAAATTCAGATTTGCGGTAATCAACGCTTTGAATGGTAAAATGTTTTGCAAATGGAGATATTAAATTGAACAAATACAACATTTTTCATGATTATAAAGCACATTCATACAAAAACTACACACCATTCATATTTATAATGGAAAACAGTTGATATCATTAATTTCACTCACTCTACTGATGTGGTTTCTCTTTTATTCAATTTAAACCTCTGCCAATCATTATTTTCGGAATCAAACGTTTTAAGTTCTTTTCAAATAAAACTTATTTGATTATTTTTTATTACATTCGAAAAACATTCATACGATTGATCTGCGTGAAGATTCAATTAATTATGATCAATCTCTCCGTAGAAAGGTTGAAATCAATTAGGTCTTGAAATGGTATGTTTTTCAAAAACGAAGAAAGTATTTATATAATTAGAAAGGGAATATTGGATCCATGTATTTTTGATGACATGAATGCCTTCATCACGTCACCATGACATTTCCTGTTCGGTTTTGTAGGACCACATCTGCGAGCCGAAGGTTGCATGAGTATTGTGCCGTGTGCTCATTCGGGACTAAATTTTTGCTAAAAATACCATTGCTTAGGAAGACTAAGAAATTCATATATGCAATATTTGTGATGGCACAGAGAAAGCTGCTGGGCATTTAGTTTTGGCGAAAAGTAAAAGTTTTACCGAGTTTCAGAAGTGCGATAACTGTCGTCATTTACCTTGCCTTCGGATACCACCAAGAGTGTAAAATTGCATGCATAAAAAAGTACACGAAAATGTGACTATTTGAACGAAGTTGTCTGGTACTTTGTGAAACTTTCTTTTCTGATCAGTTTTTCTATGCTCCTGGGTTTGTTGTGGTGCTGTCCTTTATTGCCTGTTTGACTTGTATCGTGAGGATCTTGACACTACTTCCGAGATCTTTGTTTGTTGTGACAAAACCAATAAGGCGCATGCTGGTAAACGCAACTTGAAAAGTTTTCAAGTATGGCACCATTCTTACTTTTGTAGAAGAAAGAAGAAAAGCAAAGTGCAGGTTTGTTATCAAATCGAAGTTTGTCAAGGAATATCTCTGTGGTGTCAATAAGGCTGTTTAATTTTGTCATTTTTGTTGACTTCAATTTGCTCGAACCCTTGTCCAATTCCAAAACTGTGAGATCATCATAGTTTGCCGAAAATCGCTTGAATGCTTTGCATACTAAATTTGTCATCAATTAATTTTTTATTGACTTTCCTATCATCGATTATAACTATCCATTAGTTTTTGCCGGAGTTGTCGAATTTTTAGAACAACCTATATTGAAAGGTTGCATTGTTTGAGCATATCATTTATTTGAATATTCAATTTCTGATAGATAGGATTTTCATTTTGGGATAAGGTGCACCATTTGCTTTTGCAAATGTCGGTTGTAGAAATGAATTTCGGTTTGAAATCAGGACAGTATAATATAGGATAGTTAATTACTATATTTTCAACTTTTCAAAGGCTGGATTGTATTTCGGATCTCCGGCATTCACTTTTTGTCATTTTTGACTATCGCTAAGTAGAATAGCAATTTTGCATAGCTTTTGATAAGCTTACGATAGTATCTGGTTATACCTAAAACTGTCTTTTTTTTGGAATATTTATATCTGGTTTTAACTGCTTCAATTTTATTATGATTTGGTTTGATACCTTCGGTTGCAGAATTTGTTCTAGATATTCTGTTTGTTTGGAAAAGAAACTACATTTATCAATTTGTACTTAAAGTTGAATATTCGGGAAGTATTGAATCTATTTTGAATGTTAGTTTTTCGCCAAATCCAAAGTTATAAAAAATTGACATGTTTCTAGGTTATCGAAAATTCCTTCAATGTTTGGGATAACAAATTTGTCATCAATAGTTTCTTCATTGAGTTTCCTACAATCGATTACAATTTTCCATTTTTTTTACCGACGTTGTTCATATTATTGATTTTTGTGTTAATATCCTTTTCTTAAATGTGAGAAACCGATAAATTTTTGAATGTATTGGCTTGTTAGACATGGTTATGATTTCGTGTTAGAAAATTTTATTCTTTATAGAGTCATCATCATTTTCTCTGAACCTCTTTTTCGAAACAGAAATTTCTTCATTTAATCTTTGAAGATCTTATCCTTGGAGTTACTTTATGTTTTTAGTCGATTATTGCTAGAAGTGATGATATAGTTTTTGTTACTGTAAATATTGTTAGAAAATTTTCATTCTCATGTTTCTCAACTTCAAAAAAATTTCACGGACATTGAATCAGAATCGCTCTCATGATCACTAGAATCTTTTCTGTACTACCCAAACAACACACGATATCATTACAAGTAAAATATAAATAATCGTCTATATTCCAAAATCTATCCATTTCAACCTATCCACGAAAAAAAGTAGAAACTCCTATCGATGACATGTTGAAACAAGGAATAATAAAAACATTACACTCTCCAAACAATGCTATCATTTGGGTCGTCCGCAAAAAAATTGAACAACTCAAGTAAACAAAAGTGGAGATTCGTAATTAATTATCACAAACTGAACCAAGAAACAATTGACGATAAGTTCCCAATTCCTAATATTGACTCAATCTTCGATAAGTTAGGAAGACCACAATATTTCACATCTCTGGATCTAGCAAAATGTTTTCATCAGATCGAGATCAATGAACATGACCGACGCCAAACAGCCTTTTCTACCTCTCAAGAACATTACGAATTAATCGTATGCCCTTTGGTTTGAAAATTCCTTTGCCACATTCCACCGAATGATTAAGGAAATTACTCTGGAACATATTATTAAAATATGTGTAGTATATTAAGATGCCATACTAATTTTCGCTACATCACTCCACTAAATGCAATTAAATATACGAAAAGTACTCAATACATTGCGCAATACGCATTAAAAATCCAAATTTATAAGTGTAATTTCTTTGCAGAGCATACAGAATATTTAGGACACGTATTAACGGTCGACGGTATTAAACCAAATCCAGAAAAATTGCACGTAATAAAGAAACTTAAAGTCCCCAAAACAGTAACGGAAATAAAATCGTTTCTCGGTATCACCGGATATTACCGAAAATTTATAAATAACTATGCGAAAATCGCATACGCTTTAAAAAAGTCTAATAAAATAACGGGATTCCAGACAATTTTTTGTCCTCACAAGGGACGCTTCAAATAAAGCCATTGGCGCAGTTCTTTCTCAAAATGGTCGCCCTATTTCTTTTGGCAGCAGAACTCTGAACAAGCACGAACGTAATTATTCGACAATAGAGAAAGATTGTCTAGGAAACCCAATACTTCCGCCCATACCTATACGGAGTAAAATTTGACATTAAAACCGATCATAGACCTCTTGTCTGATTGAGTAATTTAATAGAACCCAACTCGAAACTTCAGAGATGGAAAATAAAAATCAACGAATACAATTTTAACATTGAATACGTGAAAGGAAAAGACAATAAAGTAGCCGATTTTCTCAACCGTATGAATGCAGAAAAATACTAAATAAATGCATTGACAAGTGAAAATACAGATGACGAAAATATGTGTATTGACGGCAGCGAAAATAAAACAATATATTTAGGTGAAAAAGACCCAAATGATCTTATAGCTATAAAAAGTGGTATCAATAGTATATACGAAACTCAAATAATAATAGTAGAAAATAGAAAAGAGAGAATTCAAATCGAGTAATAAAAAACGAAAAATATAAATAGACAAAGCAGACAAAAATAGTACAAGCATACTTATCGACATATTCACAAGATACATACCCGAGAACGGACAAATTGGAATATATTAAGAATCAAGTGATCACTTATGGTAGAAAGTAAAGTTAGTAATAACAATTTTTTATTCAAATAATACGCCGAAGAGTTTCCAGAAAATCAAAGAAATACATGAAAACAGTAATCACCGTGGAATTGCTGGAAACTGTGCAGAAAGTAATAACAAATATAATATTCACAGAATATATAAACTAATCACAAAATACATAAATAAGTGTCACCTACGCAAACTAGCGATATACGCCAGAAAACGATTTGAACCCGAATACGCTGCACGTAACCAGTAGTAGAGACTCGTACTGCAACAGAAGTATCTGAAAGTGCTCCCGACGTCTGCTGCACTTCTAGCACCTTCGAAATGTCGATTTTATCCTTACAATTCTTTGTCGACCCCCGCTGAATAAGCATATGTTGTCGAAAATCTTAACAAAAAAAATTTTAATTATTATTTTCTACCCATGAACTTCTTGGTTGCGCTAGCTTAAGGAGGCCATCCTTCTTTGAACTCGATCCGAGTTCTGCTGTCTTCAATATCCTCACCTTGAGCTTTCATACTTATTTTCGAGGCTATTTCACTTATTCTTTTTGACTAGTATTTCTGTCAGGTCACTCCTTACGTATATTCAATGTATAAAGTCGGAATATTGATATTCACCTTATATCTTACAAATTATACATATACACTCCATAGATGTATTTCCCAGTTGAAAGTGAAGATTAACGATCCCTACAAGAAGTCATTCAACATGCTAATAAAAATTCATGCCGACACATGTCTATGATGCAGTGCAATTACTCACGCACACGAGGTTGGTACCTCTAGAGTAGTTTTCAAGATCCTCTTAAAAATCATCCCAGTCGACTAATATATCAGATTGTAATCCTCCGTAGGAACATTTGTGTTTTCTTCGAGAATCCATAAAGACAACATGGTAAGTATTTTACTTAAACGCCTAAATCCCTTCGTTGGATCAATAGTTAGAACTATAACCTCTCAACTAACTACACCACTAACATTTTTTATTCAGTGTTTTCATAATTCGTTCTCCTTAACAAAAATTGATACTCCTTTTTTCAGAATACATTCGAGCTTCTAGTTTCGGCTGTAAGTGGAGATGGCGACAAAATGGTTCCCACGCTTTGAAGAAAAAAATGAAGAAACAATGTATGTTGTACATTAAAAAAATCAATTAAAATCTTCTTCTATTGCTTTTTGTTGTATTTTCCTTAATCTTTGATTCGCATGGAGTGTCAACAAATAAAAACAACAGGAGACAAATTTCAAGCAGGTACTGCATTTCACAGACAAAATTATCCATCAATCTGTTTTCTCTATTCATTCACCTTGCCAACAAAAATACAGAGCTATCCAACATTTCACCGCGATCGTATCATTCAGCAACTAAAAACAACAGGAGATGTTCGTAAATTGGATACAAAAGCATCAGCCAGCGCTGTCACGTGCAAATCTGAATGCATGTTGCACCATGCACCCACACCCACCCCAGCACACAGGCACGACGCCGCACGCTAAAACTCGGCTAAAATATTTCAAGCAAAAGTCATTACCCGTCGTTTCATACATTAGCTCATGAAACGCGCAAATCGGTGTCTTCACGAGCACGTGCTTTTGCTTATTACAACAATTCTCTGATTTCCACGGTTTTTACGGTACGAACGAGTTAGCCATATGATTTTTCCCCAACCCTTTAATTCAAAATAAGTGATTTTTTATCTTACTAGAACTATCTTCCTCTCTATTGAAACACTACACTTGGGCTCGTCACTCCCATCACGATATCTCATGTCAAAACCACTTACCCCGTATTCAAACCAGCACTCAGCCAACCGGCGGTCTCAAAAACCCCACTCACGAATCATCACATAGTACACACGCTCGCATACTCGCAAACAGCTGGCCGGTCATGGTCAAAACCAATTCCCCATACAAACTTCTCCCCGAGCACTGGTAAACTTTGGTCATGTTCTACCATCAGCACTGCTACATTTTGGTCATTTTTAGCTCTCGACTCAGCCACACTTTGAGTATGTACGGGTAAAACCTGTCTCTATCGAGCGCAGCGCAAAACTCAATAAAATTGGCTGTCTTACTACTTGCCAAACACTATTCACTCCGACGGAGGCGTTTCAAAACTGGCTAAAAGTGTCTGTCTTACTACTCCCATGGGTTCCGTCGTTTCACAAGATGATAAATCGATCAGTATCCTTTCGAAAACGTTAACTCAAAAGCAGAGAGCTCTAGCCGTTGTTGGCAAGTTTTTTTAAAATTTGGTCAGGCCAAAATAATCGCATCTTAATCCGTCAAAGACATTAAACAACCACTTACCAACCTGCTTTTCTATTTGTGTGTCCCGAAAATTGTCGTCATCAAGAATGAAAGCTCCTTAAGATAAGCCTCATTAACATCTCCTATGGAAATGTTCTTAAAAACAAAATTTTTGAAAATTCCTCCGTACAAGAGTGGAGTCAATGGACGGGTCGAACGTTGGCACAGTACTCTCACTGAGTAAATGAAACGCCTGAAGAAAGATCCATCCAGATCCATCAAAGAACTCCTCCGCCGTTAACGGATTTGACTGTACCATTGACTCGATTACAATGAAAAAGCTATTTGAACTACATTTTGGTTGATCTCCAAGGATGAACCCACAGGAATTAGAAAAAATCACTTATCGAATGTAGAAAAGCTGAAACAAAAACAACAAATAAATATTTTTTTTGTCGCTTTTTTAATTAATGTATCTTTCTTAAGTACAAGAAAATAACATTAAGTTTTCAAATCTTATATGGTGAGTCTTGTTCGTTGCCAATGCTTCGGAACAAGCTATTTTGTTATGAATTCATAATTTATTTTTACTGCTGCACATTGAAATTAACATTTATCATAAGATGTTAGATTTTTTGAGACGAGAAAATTTTCGTTCAAACAAAAGGCACCTAGCCAAGTTATTAGGGTGAATAGATAACTTGTTAACTTCCCAGTATATGGGAAGTTCTTGTAATCGCCTCGAAAATCGAAATTGAAATTTTCAACATTTCTTTACGTTTTGAGGTCTATAGAGTATATATAAAGTGTTTTTAGAAATAAGTATGTATGTGTGTGTGTGTATGTACGTACGTACGTACGTATGTACGTTCGGGCCTTTTTTTTCTACGAGCATAACTCACGTAAACAAAGTTATATCGAGTTCGTTGAGGTGTCAAACGAAGCGTCTTTGCAATCTTAAGAGCTGATTAGTTTTTAGGATACTTCGGTCGGGGGGGTTTGCTGTTTTCGCCCCTTGAAGGTCAACCATGTTATGCGCTATATCTCACGAACCAAACATGCGATTTTCATGATTAAGGTGTCAATCGACGCGTTTTAACATTGATATGATTCTATCAAATTTTTAAAAAAATTCTTGGAGCCGTTTTTTAATTTTTTTAAAAAAGTGCAAAAAATTAGGGTTTTTTTCAAAAACATCACATTTTTAACCTAATTTTCAAACCTAAGTAATCAATGTTTATATAATTTATATACTCCAAATAGTTTTTGTGAAAAAACCAGCAAAAGTTTTTTTCATGATAATGAAAAAAATTAAATAAAAAATAAAAAATCATTAAACGTTCAAGGTCATTTACGTCATTCATTATATCTCGAGAACTAAATATAATATTTCCATCATTAAGGTGTCAATCGACGCGTATTATTATTTTAATGATGTTTTTATATGTTAAAAAAATCTTTAAAGTGGTTTTTTAAATTTATTGAAAAAATTTGGAAAAGTAGTGTTTTTTTCATAGAAAAATTCATTTTTCACCTGATTTGCACATAGTAATAATAAATGTTTGTAGAATTTATAAACTTTTATCAATTGTTGTAGAGAAACCAGCAAAACCTTTTCTCATGATTACAAACAAATTAAATAAAAAATAAAAAATCATTCAAAGTCACCATGTAAAAAGGGTTCATTCGAATCATTATACCTTAAATCTCTTATTCTAAAGACATTGTTGTAAAGTCAATCAAAGTTTATTAATATTTGCAAAATTTGAGCAGATTTTCAATAGTTTCCACATCACCATGTTTTAACTTTAATGAAAAAACTGCTTTGTAACCTGTCCCCACTCCGATGAATACTCAATCAATGGACGCTCCCGTAGATGAAACGATTAATATTAAGTCATTCCAATAACTTTTACGAGAAGTACATTTTTATTATTTGAAGTAGTATTATTTCCATAATTATTATTGTGTTTAATATTTTCAATATCTTTTTAGATATTACTGGGAAGTTGACCGTGTGGACCTCATGGGTCGCACCTCACGGCTTGTTCACGTATTTTTGTTTTTGTTTTATTATTTCTTCTTGGATCGTTGGGATGTCCAGATTTCTGTGTATACAGGCGTTTTTAACGTACCAAGGTGCAGAAGTTATCGTCCTTAGGATTTAAGATTGCGCTCTCTGTAGGAGTTCTATGTTAGAGATGCTTGCTGAGCCCCAAAGTGGAATACCGTAAGTCCAGATAGGTTTGATAATTGCTTTGTAGAGCAGAACCTTATAGTCCAGGATTAGATTGGAGTTCTTCAGCAACCAGTATAGATTTCGGAATTTAAGATTGATTTGAGCCTTTTTGGATTCAATGTGCTTCTTCCAGGTTAACCTTCTATCTAGGTGAATCCCAAGGTATTTAACTGTAGACGCTTGCGGGACAGGCATTCCGTTGAGTGATAATTCAGGGCAAGTTTCTCTGTTAAGCGTGAAGGTGATATGGTTACTCTTGGTTTCGTTAATTTTTATTCTCCATTGTGCCAGCCAACGTTCCACATTTCTTAGGTGGTTGTCCAAGATTTGAGAAGCCATATTGGGGTTAGCGTGAGCACAAAGAATTGCGGTGTCGTCAGCAAAAGTGGAAGTAAATAGATGATCGCATGTTGGTAAGTCTGCCGTATATATCAAATAAAGTAATGGGCCGAGAACACTTCCTTGAGGCACGCCAGCTCTGATATTGAAGAAGCGAGAAATAAAGCAGTTTTGCTTGACGAAGAACTTCCTGCCAGTCAGGTAAGACTCCATAACTTGATGCGTGTTTGGTGGAAGTTTGCACTTGATTTTATAAATAAGCCCTTCATGCCACACCTTATTGAACGCCTGCGCAACATCCAAGAACACGGCTGCGCAGTATTGTCTCCTTTCGAAAGCATTGTTGATTACAGAAACTAAACGATGGACTTGCTCGATAGTTCCATGCTTTTCCCTAAATCCAAATTGGTGCGAAGGTATTACTTCTGAATCATATATGTGGGGAGACAGCTTGGAGAGTAACATTTTTTTGAATAGTTTTGATAACAGGGGTAGTAGACTTATGGGTCTGTATGACGTGGCGAGTGTTGGGTCTTTCCCATCCTCCGTCTGGTTTGTTTCGTTGTGAGTTTACAGTGCTCTTGGATGACATGAGATTTGGAGATAGTCAATATAACTGGCTAGTGGTCAGAGTGTAAGTCAAAGCACTGCGCTGCTGATATTTGCTCTTGCCTTATGTTTTTGATTACAGCGAAATCAAAGAGGTCCGGGACTTTTCGACGATCTGACGGCCAATATGTCGGATGCCTGCTTGATATGAATGAGAGCTTACTAAAATTTGTCACAGTTGACCACAAAGTCCTTCCCCATGGAGAGATTAGCCTGGAGCCCCAGTGAGTATGCTTGGCGTTGTAGTCACCGGCTGAAATGAATCGGCTACCAAGGATTTTGAAGAAATCATTAAATTGTTCTCCAGTGATTTTGAATCTGGGGGGACAATAAACTGCCGAAACTGTAATCGGGTCTCCCCATTCAACTATGCACACAGACGTGGCTTGCATATAATCCTTGGCGTATTCGTCAATGACGTGGTGCTTGATTCGATGTTTGACCAAAACTCCTGTGCCACCATGACCTTTTCCGTCAGGGTGCTTAGTGTCATAAAAAGAGTATTCCGGAATTTTAAAATTATATTTGTTGGTTAAGTGAGTCTCGGAGATGAGCATGATTTCTATCTCATTGCTAACCAGGAAATGGTGAATTTCCAAGTTGTGCTGGCTTACACCGTTGGCATTCCAGTGGCATATTTTCGCGATGCTCATTTTTTGTTAAGGAGAGCTTGAAGAATCAGTGTCTGGTTACGCATCATTTCCTGCATCATACTCTGCATAGAGGTGGTAAAATGATTCATGCTCTGAATCAGCTGCATCATTCCGTGCTCTATATTGCCCATTGGGCTGGAAGTATTCATATTCTCGCTTGTAGAGTTTTTCTGGTTACTGTTGGCTACACTTTGGCCAGGAGTATTAGATGCAAGGATTGGCATGGGGGTAATTGCTGAAGGTCTAGCCGGGAGTTGTCGCTTTTGCATCATGCTAGCGTAAACTGGGCAGCCTCTGTAGTTTGCAGTGTGGTTTCCACCACAATTACTGCATTTTATAGCAGAAGGGTCCTCCTTTTTGAGTGAACATTTTGGGGTTTGGTGAAGATCACCGCATATGACGCACACACTTGGCAGTGTGCAGTAAGCCTTAGTGTGCCCAAACTCTTGGCAGTTATGGCATTGAACAGGTCCTTTTCGTTTGTGGGGTTCCTCCACAGCCACCCGTCGACTTAGGAGGTATCGCAAATTATAGATTGGATGTGTCTCACCTTTTTTAAGCTTTTTTGAATCCGGCTGCAGCTCTATGCGAAATATTGGCTGTGGAACTTTGTCTCGGTTGCTTATATTAAAGACTGATTAAGCATTGAAACCTTGTTCCGTAAGGGCATTAGCTATATCGTCTGGATCAACCTCAGAGTCGATGCCTTTTATCATTACCGTTAAGCCCTTACTACTTTTCAGTTGAAAAGTGTAGTATTTTTTGCCAGCTTCATCTAAGCTTTTAATCACTGTCCGGTAGTCGTTTTCGTCCAGCACTTATATTTCCTTTTTCCAAAGGAGCGACATAAAATTTAGATGAATCAATTTTCCCCTTCATGAAATTGACCACTGCATTGCTGCTACGTTCGCGTAGGTAAATTGGTGGTGGTTTCGCTTTTTTAGCACTTTGAGAAGGAACCTCTGTGTTCTCGCTACTGAGAATGCTGGAACGATTTGTTGAAGCGACTGATGGCTGTGTTTTGGCAAGCTTCGCTGCACTATTTGCTGCGTCAGATTTCGGACTTCGTTTCCGCTTGGAGATGACTTGGAAATATTTATCTAGCCCTGTTTGCACTTTGCGCATTTCGTCCGATGTGTGGGACTTAATTGTTTCAGAGTTTTTTTTAAACTCTCCGCTTTTTTATTTGGCGTAATCATCTTCTCCAGCTTATTGCAAAGAAATTCATCTTGCATGGATTGTATATGGAGTTGATCCAAACTGCTTTATATTTTTGGACTGTTTGATTTGAGCAGTCGTGAGCTTTCATTTGTGCACATGCTGTAACATGCCACTTATAGCGCAGGCGTTATTTGGTTTGGGTTTGTGCCCAAGCGAAAGCCAAAATGATTGTTGTCCGGGATCCAAACCTATGTAAAGTCACTACACACACCAAATTCGACACTTTGGGTCCAAGAACAATGGATTTTGCGCGAAAATAGCTTGTTTACATCTGAGAAATTTAATAGTTAGGTAACTATTAATGTTGCCGACCGATATATTTTGACGAGTAGTGAAACGCGAGTTGGGAGATGCATTCCGAGGTACTTTTTGACGCATACACTAAGAATGTATCCACAATGAATTGGATTATTTCACGAGCGAACTGAAAGACACGTCGGTAAACGTCAACATCACTCACTGACAAATAGATATGCAAAACCACAATAAAGCAAGGTAACCCATCGACCAATATGAAATTTGCAAAATAATTTTCATCGAACAATATGAAAGAGTAGGGCCTAAATTAAAATTAAAATACAGGCAAGAGAGAGTTGAAGAAAATAATAATTCTACAGTTTTAACTGAATCTGGGAAAATTATTCACAAAAGTCACGTCCATAACTGACGCTTTTCTTGCAGAATTCTGTCCTATATAAGGATAGGTTTGAAGTAAATTCAGAGCGTAAAGTGGAAATATTAGACAATTTATTAGTGCCAGATCTGTAAAGCTTTTCTGGCTTTAACCAAAGAGCATAGTTCCAGTAGGACGGGGCAACCTCACACACGTTCAATACGTCTCTGCCTGGAGTACGTGAATTTTTTTTTGGCAAATTGATCTTGAAGAGAGGCGACATAAACTGGCCTCTACCCAGTCTTGATTTAATTTCTTTAGACTTTTTTCTGTGCACCTATCTTAAATCAAAAGTTTGTAACAGTAAACCGACTTCTCTGACGCATTTGAAAGAAAATATTCACAACGCGTCACGTTCGACTAAATAAATCCTGTGAACGCAAAGGTGTTCATTTAGACGATATTGTTTTTAAGTAATAAACTCCCAAGTACTGTACTTTAATAATTAATAAACATTTTTATAGACATCTTAATTTTTATTTTATCGACTTATGAAACATAAACTTTATTTTGAGTCACCTGAGTCATATTTGAAATAATAAAATTAAGTATTCGCTATGACGGAAAGTTTGTTTGACTGTTTAGCTGACGTTGTGCTTGAGATATGGTGTAAGATCTTGGCAAAATGTTACCAATTGTTTTCTTGTTGGAAATCGCATGAGCAATAGTGTGGCACTGTTCATTTGCGGTCATTAAGCTCTAAGTCGGCACCAACAAAATTAGTATCCCGATCAGAGTAGAGGTGTGCACAATGTCGTCTCCGAGCTACAAAGCGATGGAACGCAGCAAAAAACACCTTACTGGAGTAATCCTCAACTACTTCTAAGTGCGCCGCGCGAGTCGAAAAACAGACGAAAATCTAGATGAAACCCTTCAATGTGGGATTCCCTCGACTTTTAGATAATCTCACTTTAAATGGTCCAGCCTAGTCGACACCAGATATATTGCAGGGTTTGGAAGGATAATAAATTGAAAACAAGCACTCTTTGAATACCTTATGAACGGCAAGCATCTACTTATATAATTCTTTACCGCGCTTCCACCACTTACAATCCCATAAGTTAGTCTTAAGTAAGTCAGCGTAGCTTCAAGACCACCGTGCAACGTTTCAACATGAGCCTTCTGAATAACCCATCGAGTTATTTGATCGTCAGCAAGCAGAATGAGCGGATGCTTGTTTTCAAAAGGTAAAAGAGAATTACCTAAGCGACTGCCCACTCTGATCAATTCCTCGTACAAAAAAGGATTCTGCTTGATCAAATTGTGACTATTAGGCTATCTTTTCTCGGTTTTCAACTCACTTATAGTTAAAGCGAATTTTTTCCTTTGACTAAGATAAACTAAAAATAACATAGCGCCTTTCAATTCAATTGGCGAGACATTCAAATCAGAAAAAACTTCCTTGAGATTAAGAAAACCTGAAGAGATGGGTTCAACTTTTTAGTTTTCAGACCAGTATTAATCTTAGAAATAAACCTTAAAAAATAAGACGACACTCGAAGAGTTTTTAACAAAGAAGAATATAGACAGAGTGGCTCCACCACAGTAGAATTCGAAACCACGCTTTCATCAGACGCAATGTTACTTCCTAAGCCGATGTCTGACTTAGTAGACCACGGCTCTGTCGGATTCAATAGGAATACAGGTCCCCGTCACCTCAAGGCGTTGTTCAGCAATTCCTCGGCTGAGCAACCACGCGAAACAGTATCGGTAGGATTCAACCTAGTAGTGGCGTGGTGCCAATGTGCTGCAGAAGAAAGCTCATGAATCGCCGAACAACGGTTTGCCACAAAAATTGGCCATCGAGATGGATGACCTGCAAGCCATTGAAGTACAGTAACAGAGTCCGTCCTCAGGTGTACTGCAGTAAATCGAATGTTGCTACAATTTTGAAATTGATTATTCAAACGAGCAAGTAGGTCAGCAGGCAAAAGCTCCAGACGTGGAATACTGAGCAAATTCAGGGGAGCGACCTTTCCCTTGCTAGGTTACAAGGTAACACAGACTTTATCAGTAGTGATAAAGCTTTGACAGTTCTATTTGCTAGAATAGGAGATCAGACTAAGCCAAACGTAACTGTAGTAAGAAGATACAGTAATATGTGAAACGAAGGATCCCATCGCCACAATATGTTGTTGCAGATAACTTGCAACAAGACCCTTTAATTTTATCTTAAACAACTGCACCTTTTCAGTTACCATGATTCAGTAGCCTTCAGGGAGCGTCGCTGCCTCAAAACCATGAGGAGGTCGGTTCGATCCCCAGAGCTGCTTCGATTTTTTTCTCTACCATTTTTTTACATGCTCGGGTTGCAGCTTTCAGTTGGAATGCGGATGAAAGGTCAATGCCAAGTAGCGGGCTGATGCGACCTAGCAACTAGGAAAGATCTGGAATCCGCATCCAACTGGAAGCCAGCGGGACCTTTTTCACCCGGCCCCAAAAAGATGGGAAGAGAGTGGAAAAAACAACGGGGGGTACGTGGCAGTGGGTTGTGGAATGATAAGGCGCTAAGTTGAATTTTGTTAAGAAAAGAAAGATCACGAAAAATTGCAGTTGGTTGTGGAATGATAAGGCGTTAGGTTGAATTTTGTTAAGATAAGAAAGATCACGAAAAAGTGCAGTTGGTTGTGGAAGGAGAAAGTGTGCAGTTCATTTGTTAGAAGAAGAAAAACGAAGATCGCGAAAATTAAGGAAGGAGGCTAGTTTGGGAAGTGGAAGGTTCCGGATCTCCGACGATTACTGCGGTGTCGAACCTGAACGTTTTTTTTTTGTGAAATTGAAGTGTATTTTGGGAAGCAGGAGTCAAACTAAGATTGAAAAAAATAAAACGATTTAAAAATTGGAGTTTTTTCGTCGTATTTGATGTTCATGGTGGCGGTAACGTGAGTGAACATTGAGTAAAACGTCTTCAGCAGTACACAATTAGGGAGATAAATTCTAAAATAAGGAATTGATTAAGGAAATCTCATTATGATTCTTGCAATTGCCCGAAATTATAGTCTTTTATAAATTATATTCTTTTATATTTTTTTTGTAAAACGATTTGCATTAGAGCACAAAAAAAATATATGACGTTCAATTGATGTGAAATAATTGTTAAGGGAGAAAAACCTAGCGAGTGAATTGAAGTGAAGTTTTTTTTTGAGGGTTTCAGGACAATTACCAGTTGCGAGGAGCGCTCATCATCAGCCAGGGTAAGTTGGATACCGATAACTATTTGGAGTGAGGTTGATATTTTTTTTGTGTGTTGACTCCACTTCACTTTAGGTTTTTTTTCTTCTCCTATTTTTCTTCTGTTATTATGATTTTTTTTAATCATAATTACAATTTTTTCATTATTATTATTTAGTTATCATAATTTCCTTTTTAATCATAATTTACTTTTTAATCATAATTTTTTTTTGATATTTTCTTTATTATACTTAGTCGTGGCATAAATTCTGTCACCCAATTTCAAATGCGCGCTTTCTCAGAAATCACCCTGGAACTGTACCGTTATGTTACAATTTATAACAAATGAACTGTACGGCGTAATATTCCGATCAGTTTGGTAACAGTTTTTGACTAGTAATCATGGAATGGGGCGTGAAAGAAAATCGTAGCGCTATAGTAGCACTCCATAAGTGTGGCAAAAATGCTTCTGAAATTTTGAATTTGTTGAAACCACTCAAAATAACAAAAAGATTTATTTATCGTGCTGTAACGAACAAAGCTAAGTCGAGGTACGAACCAGAGATGAATCACCGCTAAATGTCACTGACAGCAGTAGGCGTAGTTATAGTTGTATATTAAGGCATTGTCATTCATTTGTTTTAGTAAGGAATAAAGCAGCGAAAAGAATGCGTGTGTTTCGATTGTAACAAAGTGGTCCGTCGAGCCGGATTTAATCAGCCCTTAAGGAAACGCGGTAGATAGTGAAAATGTCGGTAGAAAATAACTTCGGAAATTCCACGGAATTTGAAGCTAAACTACAGACGACAACTTCGGAGACTTCAGCCGCAATCCATTTTGTGCTGTACGGCAATTATGCGAAACAAAATTTCGTGAAACGAAACATTCGAAAATTCTCGCAGCTTCCCTACAAAAGTGCCCAACGGGAGGATTATATCAAAACAGTGAGCGAATCACTATCGCTGAAGCAACTTAAGTTAATTGCAAACTTTTTTGGTTGCAAAATCGAAGATTTCGCAGACGCTGTCGAGATTTCCCGGAAAATCATTGGCAAAATTGAAACGATTGTGAACGATCGCAAACCTACTTCAGCACGATCATCCATAAAGTCTGTGCCGTCGGCAAAAACCGGTTCTGTAAAGTATTCGGAAAAATTAGAGCTCCACAGCGAAATCTGTAAATTGAAAGATGACGTCTTGGTTTTGGAGGCCGAAATTCTAGACATTGAAAGCAAAATCAACACCTTGAAATGTGGTGATGATAGCATCACAAACACAAAGGAAATTTCCGTAAAGGAACAACTCCTACATACGAAGAAAAAAGTGCTGAGTGTTTTCAGGGCTAGGATCGAGAACAAAGAGTCTCTACTAGCAATATATGACAGTGAAGAGCGGGAGCAAAATAGTGTGTGTGAACTCGATGGCAATAGCAGTGTGTGTGATGATGACGTGAAAATAAACGACTCAATCTCTGAGTGGGCAGCTAACACCGGTGCGGAAGCGAGTGCAACAGATGCACGCGTTCTCGATCTAACCGAATCTATGAACAAATTTCTTTCGCGTCAAACAGTCGGGAACAACATAATGACCATCGATGACTCATCTCATCTGAAGTGGCCAATATTTCTGGCGCAATATAAAAATGCGATTGAACTATTTGGATTTTCAGACCGAGAGAATGTGATGCGATTAGATCAGTGTTTACGTGGTAAAGCAAGACAGTGCGTTGAACTCCTTTTGTGTACCGAAAGTGAGCCAAGTGTAATAATAAACATTTTGAAAACAAAATATGGACAACCAGATACAATCCTCCGCGAAATATTTGAAACGGTAGATGAACTGCCTCGCGTCACGAATGGAAACTCACTACTTGAACTCTGCTGCATGGTGCAAAATATCGCCGCCGTAGTTGACAATGCAACGTACAGTTTTGTCGACCAGAGAAATTTAATAGGAAAATTCGTCAGTAAACTTGCGGAGCACTTGATAACCCATTGGGGCTCATATTTATTAGGCAAGAAAATTACACTGCGGGCGGAAAGCCTGCATGACTTTGCTGCATGGGCGCTAGAAATGAATGATGTATACTCCAGAACCATCTTTCCGGCAGAAGAGTCAAAACGAAGATTCAACGTTTCAAGATCAACTTTCGATAAATCAGAGCACCAAAAACTATGCAAAGCGTGCAACACGAGTCAGCATAATTTGGATAGATGTCCAGTGTTTAGAAATGCAGATACAAAAAGGCGTTAGAAATTGGCTGAAAGCTCTCACGCATGTTATTCTTGCTTGAATTTCCATCGAGGTAGCTGCTCTCATCGAAAAATATGCGGGCTGAATGGGTGCGAAAAGTTTCATCATCAATTACTCCACAAACATGAATCCAAGCAAAAGGATGTCCAAGTAACGGCCTGTACAGCTGACGTCAGCTGCAATGTGATGCTGAAGATAGTCCCTGTGGTACTGCGTGGCCCATTGGGCTGTGTAAACATCAACGCCATACTAGATGAGGGGAGTACAACTACACTTTTAGACTCGTCAATAGCATCAGCCATTGGAATTAGTGGACCAAAATCACCTCTTTGCTGCAGGTGGACTGGCGAAATTTATCGTTATGACAATGAGTCACAAATCGTACAGACCAAAGTTGCAGCCCAGGAAAGTTCGTCTTATTTTCATCTTAAAGACGTGAGAACCGTTAAGGACATCAATCTACCAAATCAAACTTGCGATATTAGCATGCTTATGAAGAAGTATCTATATATAGCGCACACAAATCTGAAAAGTCGAAGCTGCGCTTGACCTACACTGCTAATCGGGCAAAACAACGCAAAACTAATTGTATCCCGACAAGTTATTCAGCCAAGTCCTGGATCTCCAATCATATCTAAGACGTCATTAGGGTGGACACTTCACGGCCCAATAACTGCACAAAAATCAACGAATGCAAGGGAGGAGCTTTCTTTCCTCTGCTGTGAAAATAGCGATGAGCAACTGCATCAGGCGGTCAAGGAATACTTCAAATTGGAAAACTTCCAACCAACTTGTTCATTTCAAGGCGAAAAGCGTAGAACATCAGATGAAGAACGAGCACTTCAAATTGCGGAGAAGTCAATTAAATATAACGGATACAGATACGAAGTACGTTTGCCGTGGAAGACCGACAATTTCATGTTTCCAGACACCAAATCAAAGGCTAAGCAAAGACTGAAATGTCTGGAAAACAAACTAGGACGAGACAAAACGTTGAGTGTCGCCTACTGCGATGAGACAAAAAAAGCTAATTGACAAAGAATATGCAGTGCCAGTTTATAAAAAAGAACTGAATGCGACTAAACGCATATGGTATCTTCCTCACTTCCCAGTCAGAAATTTAAATAAACCTGGAAAGGTAAGAATAGTATTCGACGCAGCTGCGAAAGTAAATGGAACATCTCTGAACGATTATATTTTACCCGGTCCAGACTGGCTGAAGCCGCTTTTCAGCGTATTATGCAACTTTCGAATAAATAAAATTGCATTCACTGGTGACATACAAGAAATGTTTAACCGGGTGGAAATATCTAACGAAGATAGCTTTGCGCAATGTTTTCTTTGGCGTGACCTGAAACTCTGCGAACATCCCAAAGTTTACCGAATGAAAGCGATGCTTTTTGGTATCACATCATCACCGTTCTTAGCGCATTTCGTAAAAAATTATAATGCAAAAAAGTATTCAACGGATTATGGAGCAGCTGCCTCAGCAATAATAGATCACCATTATGTGGACGATTATTTACACGGAGCTGACTGCAAAACTGGTAATTTTAATACATTCAAAGCGTGGCTTTGAACTTCGAAAAATTAATTCGAACTCTGAAGCTGTGAAAAGAAGTCTACCAACAAAATATTTGTCAACAACGACAATGTCTCAAATGAATCGTTTCGCGCACGAAAATCACCGAGTGCTCGGATTGCTATGGAATTCAAAAAATGATACCTTTGGATTTTGCCTTGATTTTGAAAAAATTGAGCGTCCAATAATGGACGGTGAAAAAATACCGACAAAACGACAGGTTCTCAAAGTGGTCATGTCCGTTTTCGATCCATTGGGCTTATTAACACCAATAACTATTAAAGCAAAGATTCTACTGCAGGATATATGGCTACTGGGAATTGCATGGGATGATTTTATCAGCAGTAACATGATGTTACATTGGCGAAATTGGCTGATGGAAATCAAAGAGGCCAGACTTTTAGAAGTACCACGATTCGTACCAATTAAACATCAAGATGTTGAACTACATACATTCAACGATGCGAGCGAGAAAGCATACGGATCATCTGTATATGTGCGGATAAAAAATGGCATTACGAACAATGTTATTCTAATTGCCTCAAAGGCTCGTGTTGCTCCGCTTAAAACAATAACCATTCCTAAAATGGAACTATCAGCAGCACTTATGGGTGCAAGGTTGTCAAAAGAAGTGGCACAATCTATACATATTGCCGAAGTAAAAAAGTATTTCTGGACTGATTCTAGCACAGTTCTGCAGTGGATAAAGTCAGATAAAAAACTTAACACCTTCGTTGCCGCACGAATAGGAGAAATATTGGAGCTTTCAGAAATGGAAGATTGGCATTGGATTCCTTCAGAACAAAACATAGCGGATATATGCACACGAAATAAAGTGCTCGGCGATTTCAACAGCAGCCACGAATGGTTTCGAGGACCCCAGTTTTTGTATCTCAATCAGGAAAAGTGGACGAAAGATCAAAAAACTAGGAATGAAATTCAACCTCAAGATGAAATAAGCTTATGCATTCAACTAGCCAATGACCAGGGCCCATCGCTACCGACCATCAAAACACATTATAGCTGGATCAAACTTCTTCGCATCACAGGACGTATCAAGCGATTCATCGTCAATACAAGACTACCTTTTGAAAAAAGAACGACTGGACCAATGAAGGCAAGTGAGTTACTGTGGAGCGAACAACAATGGTGGAAGGAAGTACAGCTTACTAGCTTTCCCGAAGATTTGGCAAATGTGAAAGCTCACAGACACAACAAAAACGGTAAACTGCGGAAGCTATCGCTTGTCATAGACGAAAATGGGATTCTCCGAGTATCGGGAAGGATACATAAATTGGAAGACGTTATTATCGAAAAAGAACCAGTTGTTTTATGCGGAAGCCACCCTTACGTGCGGCTAATAATTATGCACCTGCATAAAAAATACGCACATCAAGGACTTGAAACAGTAATCAACGAGCTACGCAGAAACTACTGGATCCCACGAATTCGTTCGACCACGAAGAAAGTGTTCTTTGACTGCATGTTCTGCAGAAAGCAATATTGTAAGCCAGCTCAACCAAAAATGGGATTACTTCCAAGAGAACGGATGCTGTATTACGAAAAACCCTTTACTGCTACAGGAGTTGATTACTTCGGTCCGTTCCTGATAAAGTCAGGACGAAAAATTGAAAAGCGATACGGAGTACTGTTCACTTGCCTCACAATGAGAGCCATTCACGTAGAAATCGCCCACTCTCTGAACACAGACTCTTGCATTATGGCAATTCGGAGATTTTTGTCTAGACGTGGCGCCGTCAAAACGTTCTGGACAGATAATGCAACAAATTTCCGTGGAGCTAACCGAGAATTGATTGAAGCATACGAACAACTAAACGAAAAATACGTCCAAGAAGAGATGGCAAATAGGCAAATTGAATGGAAGTTCATTTCACCCATGTCACCTCATATGGGAGGTGCTTGAGAAAGACTCATTGGTTGCTTCAAGAGATCGCTGATGGCAATAATGAAAAACAGACATCCAACAGACGAGGTCTTGGCGACGATTTTTTCAGAAGTAGAGTATATCGTAAACAGCCGGCCCTTGACACACATTTCTGGAGACGCTACAGAAGACTACAGCATAACTCCAAATGATCTATTAATAGGAAAATCAGTGAATGTGAGATCACCGGGAATATTTGATGAAAAAGACCTACTAATTCGAAGAAAGTGGCGAGTATCACAAGCACTCATCGATTTATTCTGGAAAGGATGGCTTCGAGAATATTTACCAACGTTGATCGACCGGCGAAAGTGGATATCCGATGAATTAAATCTTCGAGAAGGGGAAGTAGTGATTGTCAACGACATAAATTTACCACGAGGAGAATGGCCGCTGGGAGTAATAACCAAGATATTTACCGGCGCAGACAACATTGTTCGATCTGCAAACGTTAGGACTTCTACAGGCACGTACCAACGACCAGCAATGAAGCTTTATCGTTTAAATGTTTGTGCTGACCAGGATGTCAACACCGAGGGGCAGGATGTAACGAACAAAGCTAAGTCGAGGTACGAACCAGAGATGAATCACCGCTAAATGTCACTGACAGCAGTAGGCGTAGTTATAGATTTAGGTATAGTTGTATATTAAGGCATTGTCATTCATTTGTTTTAGTAAGGAATAAAGCAGCGAAAAGAACGCGTGTGTTTCGATTGTAAGACGTGCTATAGAACGATTTAATGAGACCTCAGGCATAGATGATAGAGCAAGGACCGGTCGTCCACGTCCCGTTAGAACAGCCTGTGCCACCAAAACTGTCCGAAAGCGCATCGGTAGAAATCCACTGCGCAAACAAAAAAAATTGTCGAGGGAATTGAAAATCTATACAAGATCGATGAGTAGACTCATTCGAGATGATCTTCATATGTAGGCTTATCGTCGGTCAACAGCCCACATGTTGAATCCACGGTTAAAGGAAATAAGATTGGAAAGATGCAAGCGTCTCTTGCTTTGGCACGCAAATGATGGGCATGAGAACATCCTCTTTACCGATGAAAAAAAATTTACTGTTGAGGAAGTTTTTAATAAACAAAATGATAAGGTTTATTCAACATTATCAGAAGAAGCAAAAAAAACGGTTCCCAGAGTGCAACGAGGCCATCATCCAGCTTCTGTAATGGTTTGGTGGGGTGTATCCCATAAAGGTGTCACAACACTCCATTTTTGCGAAAAGCCAAAACTGGTGCGGCGGTGTATCAAACCAATGTGCTAGAAGGTGTTGTGAAACCTTTATCGTTTACTCTCTTTGGTGGACAACATTGGGTCTTCCAGCAAGACTCTGCTCCTGTTCACTAAGCAAAGAGCACACTGGAGTGGCTACGCAACATTATTCCTGCTTTTATTGCACAAGAAGATTGGCCATCCGGGAGCCCAGATTTAAATCCGCTGGATTATGATTTTTGGACAGAGTTAGAGAACAAGGCATGTAGAGCTCCCCACCGTAATTTGGATAGTCTGAAAAAATCTTTGGTGAAAGCAGCAAATGAAATGTCGTTGAATACCGTGCGTGCCTCTATAGACCAGTGTCCAAAACGTTTAAAAGCTTGCATAAAAGCAAAAGGAGGTCATTTCGAATAAAGTTTATATTATTTAATCAACAATAATATACTTAAATAAATTTCTTTGAAATAAACATATTATCTTTTATTTCTTAGATTTCATGCTGCTTTAAAGTTGTGACAGAATTTATGGCAGGACTAAGTAGTTTTCTTTCAAACCTTAATTTTTTTATTCTTTCGAATTATATTTTTTGTAATTTTTATAAGTTTATTATGATGTTAGTTTTTTATTTGAATTATTTGAAATATATCTATATTCCTTTTAACAGTATCATGGCCTAAGTTTTTTTCTTCAGGCTCAGTACCAACACCCACTCCTGATTCCCATCCCTTGTCCATGTTATTTGGATCGACACGGGCCTAGCCTAATCTCCTCAAGAACCACACCTACGCGCTGAGCTTTAGCCGGCATCGTTGTGCTATACAGGGGGTGGAAGGCTAGGTTCGAATAAATTTTCCGTGGCCGCAGTGTCAATACGCTGAGGTCGCAACAATGTATCGGTACTTCCAATCATCAGGATGCACCCTAATCTGTCTAAACATCTTTTCGATATCCGCGGAGAAAACGAACCTATAATTTACCCAGTTACATGTGCGATCCGATAAATTAGGCAAAAGATTAGGACCGGTCATTAGTAATTCATGTACTGAAACACCCGACTTTACCTTGAGTGAGCCGTTAAAAACGGTTCTAAGCTTAGTCGTAGTAGAGTCTTCCTTACACCCCATGAGACGGCAAATAAAAGAAATTAGAATCTTTCTTAAAGTTATGATCTCTAACGACCACGTGTTTACAAGTTTCAAACTCAGTGATATAATCCATGAAAGCGATTTTAAGTTTGTGATCCTTCTCGAATCTGGCTTCCAAACTTAAAAGAACCTTACGTGCTCGATAATACGAGTCACTTAAATTAAGGTCAGGAGTTGGCAGACCATTTTAAAGGAATATCGCACAACAAATCGTCCATTTTTATCACGAGAATGAGTAGCAGCGTAATGCCTTTCGTCCTTGCTCCTCTTTAGTCAGATTAGAAGCCTCAGGTAGTTCTTCCTGTATTCAAAATGTCTGCAGCAGAGCATGTAATTGCTTATCATTAGTCGCATGGAGAGAGACAGTGTAGGACGAATGTCGTGTAACACCTGGCGTATTGCCCGAAAGTAACCAACCTTGAGTTGAGCTTATAGCCATAGGTTCATTAATTTTACCTTTCACAACACTATCTCCCACTATTTCGGAGTAAATGGCAGCTCCTAAAAAACCTTCAACATGAGAGCATTTTAAAGATGCCCTAAGGAACGGAAGGGAGTATGGCGAGACCTTAGGTAAAATTAAAGCAGAGATTTTGCACGAAAATTCAGAATCAATGAGCGAACTGACAGTAATTTCCGTAATTTTTGAAGCAGTAGAGATTTTAGCTCCACCTGTTCCTAGAAAAGGCATGTGCACCTTTCTTGTTTTAAGTCCCATTCCATGACGTAAGGACTCCGTATCGAAAGAGGACTGCGAGCAAGGACTGAAGCGCGTACAAACAATTCAAATCGATTTGAACTCCGGATTCTAACAACAGCGGTAGCGAGAAGGACTCCACTGTTGGAAATTTCCTGTACCAGTTGAGAGATGTGAGTGTTACACGGTTCATATGGAGAGCTACTGGCTGAGAGTGCAGTGCCAGAAGCCATAGTAGAGGGATCCTTATGAGTACTTAAGTTAGCGTTTGAGATCTCAGTTGACGACGCTTGAGTAAGCGAAGAAGAAGTTATCTTAGCCGCTTCTCTATGCAGTAACGTATTCTATTCTTACAAAAAAAGCACCTTTCATTCAATTGACACGCGTCGTAAGAGTGTGAACTCAGACAGTTGAAGCAAACCTTCTTACAAAGAGCAAATTACGTCTATCTCGCTAACTTTTATTTTTAAAAGCGAAGGATTTACCGATATGGTGCTCTTGGAAACAAAATAAGCATCTCCTTTTATAGATATTAACATTTTTATTGTTAGTCAAATGCGACGCCGAAATTTGACATTTTTTGGTAGTATGAGAGTTATTTGACCTTTTGCAGCCCAATTACATTGCCTCTCATACCATAATTTGTCTTTCCATAAATTCTTTCAGGTCCTCAACTGTAGGAGGTTCAGTAGAATTAACTTAGTGTTTTTGCCATTCACGCAACGTATTTTCTCCGAAACGACTTACGGTAAAAGAAACCATTAGATCCGACCAATTTTTTACCGGTCTATTCAAAGCGCCGGGAGAACCTAAAGGGTTAAATTTATCATTCATTAAAGTATAAAGCAAATCCGTATTTTCATTCTTCATAAGCTTAACGCCGAAAAATTCCGTCAAATGACTACTGACTAAACGTCTACGATTTTTGTAGTATCTCCCCAAATCGCTCCAGGCTTTTATATAATTTTGCGGAGTAAATAAGTAATTTTTTATGATATCTTTGGCTCGTCCAGACGTTTTAAACCTTAAATAAAAAAAAGATATCAATGTTAAGGATTTTCTCATTTGCACGTACCATAGACTTAAATATATCCCTGAAATTTTCGCAGTCAGTAAATTTTCCTGAAAAGAAAGGGATTTCAACCGTAGACAGAGTTCTTTTTATCATTGATTCTTCATAAAAGTCTTTACTTCACCTGCAGGGGCTTTAGCTGTAGTACGCTCAGACTCCAGATTCAATAAAAATTCAGTGAACTCTCCTTTGACATCGTAATAACTGTCCTCAACTATTTCGAAAAGTTTGGATGTAGAACAGTCATGGTTGGCTTCAGTTGACTTATATTTGCAACACTTACCATGATCAGCAATGAATTTGTTATGATAGTTCTCTAAACGAGTGAATTGTGACTGAGCGGCACCTAAAGTTTGCTTCTCTTCAGGTTTACTCTTAACTTTGTCAAAAATGCCACTTACAGTCAATGCGGTACTCTTCTGGGACTCATATAATATATCCATTTTAATGGTAATAAAAAATTTCAAAAGAATAAAAGGAAGAAAAAACTATCAAAGTAAATTACTATTATCAGCAAGAAAGATTAAAGGCAATGGTCAAAGCGAGAACAAACTCCAAGCCAAACCTAAGACCAATACACTGAGCTAATTCAAATTATTTATAAAAAAAGATTTGTACCTTACAACGGGTAGCTATGCATTAAACATAAACACTTTCAAGATATCACTAGTAATTAGTTTTATAAAATATTTAAAGTACCTGTAAACTTATATTTATATAATTTTTTATTTTAAGAGTCAGTTCACTGCGTTTAATTGAAGCTTTCCCATATGCAAAAACTTCGGAAGCAAAAGTTATAAAAATCCTATAAAAGTTTGAAAAGTAAGCAAAGCTGTAACAATTCTTCCCAACGTTTTACAAACGAATAATAGTTCAAAGTAAGCCTATTTACCAAACGAAGTATATGACACTCCGTATTTTAGCAATTTTCAAATAAATAAGTTTTTGTCGCCAAGCAAAATTAAAACAAGGCGCGAAGTGCGACCCTTGAGGTCCACACGTTCAACTTCTCAGTAATATCTAGATAAACATTAAAAATATGAAACACAATAATAAATTTGAAAATAGTACTACTTTAAATAATAAAAATGAGAGGTATTCATAGCAGTAACAGGAATGAGTTAATATTAATCATATCATCTCTCTTCAAAAACTGATAGGAATGTATAAATTTTATACACATTTAACGGGTGATTTTTTAAGAGCTTTCGGATTTGATTTTCAAAAAACACATCAAATGCAAAAAAATATATGAAATCTTTATTTAGGTTGATAGAACGATCGATGTAATTTAATGTTTAAATATTATTTCATGTAAATGTTGGCCGCGGCTGCGCCGCAAATGGTCCATACACCGGGTCCAATTTTGGCATACTCTCTCCAACATATCGGCCGGTATCTCACAAATAAATTCTTCAATATTGGCTTACAGTGCGTCAATCGTTACGGGCTTGTCGCTTTAGACATGAGACTTAACATATCCCCACAAAAAATAGTCTAGAGGCGTTAAATCACACGATCTAGGCGGCCAATTGACCGGCCCTAAACGGGCCATTGGGCCATTGTTTCGCGTGCTGTGTGGCATGTGGCACCATCTTATTGAAACAACATGTTAGCTAAGTCCAGCTCTTCCATTTTGGGCAAAAAAAAGTTTGTTATCATCGCACGGTAGCGCTTGTCATTCACAGTAACGTTCCGGCCTACATTGTCTTTGAAAAAGTACCGCCCAATGATGCCGCTGGCCCATAATGCATACCAAAGAGTTACTTTTTCGGGATGCATTGGTAGTTCTTGCAATGTTTCTGGCTGCTCTTTACTCAAAATACGCCAATTCTGCTTGTTCACGAATCCTTTCAACCAGAAATGAGCTTCATCGCTGAACACTATTTTTCGATAAAAAAGTGGATCTTCATGCAACTTTGCCAGCACCCGTTCACCAAAAGTTAGCCGTTGTGGTAGGTCGTGCGGCTTCAATTCTTGCACCAGGTGTATTTTAAAAGGTCTCACACCCAAATCCTCCCACCAAATTTTCCACGTCGTGGAGTAACAGAGGCCCAATTGCTGCGAACGCCACCGAATCGATTATTCGCGGTCATCACTAACACTGTCGGATACAGCTGCGATAATTTCCTCTGTCCGCACTCTACGTATACGTGTTAGTGGTTTAATGTACAGCAATGTAAATTTGGTGCGAAATTTAGTTCCAAGATTCCGAATAGCCACCGCAGAAGGTCGACCAAACTGACCATAAAATGGAAGAAGAGCACGATACACTTTCTTAACCGAGCATGAATTTAGATAATAAAATTCAACAATTTGCAAGCGTTGTTCGTTTGTAAGTCGATTTATGGTTAAATTATAGACCAAACTGAACGTGTTTGACAGTAACACAAGGCACGAAATCCGCGTCAGCTGCCAAAAAAAGTGTTGCCACAAAGAAAGCTCCTAAAAAATCACCCGATATTACTGTGTTGTGCAAATCAGGTTAAAAAATAATTTTTATGAAAGTTTTTGCATTTTCTTCCATGAAATTAAAAAAAACGCTGAAATGGATTTTTATAATGTGCAAATAATCAAAAAGATGTTACAACACGACGGTTGACCCCTTAATGATGCAAATATTATATCTGGTTCGTGAGATATAGTGAATGGAAGAAATGACCTTGAAGATCATGATGGCTGTTAATGATTTTTTTTTTAATATTTCTTGTTATTATGAGAAAAAGCGTTGATGACGTTTTTTCAAGCATTGCTTGAAGTATATAAATTTTATGAAAATTGAATACTGTCTTCCGTAAATTAGGTTAAAAATTTATTGTTTATAAAAAAACATATTTTTTGCATTTTTTTTTCTTAAATTAAAAAAACGGCTCCAACGCTTGTTTTCAAAATTCGAGAGATTCACGAAAATTTCAATACGCGTTGATTGACACCTTGGCAATGTAAATCGTATGTTTGGTTCGCGTGATATAACGCATGACAGAAAAGACCTTGAAGATCATGATGCCTGTTAATCATATTTTTATTTTTTATTTAATTTTTTACGTAATCATGAGAAAAAGTTTTAATGTTGTTTTTACAAGCACTGCTTGAAGTATATAAATTTTTTAAAAATTGAATACTGTCTTCCGTCAATCAGGTTAAAAATTTATTGTTTATTAAAAAAACTTAATTTTTGCACTTTTTTCTTAAATTAAAAAACGGCGCCTACGATATTTTTTAAAATTTTATGGATTCACACAAATGTTAATACGCGTCGATTGACACCCTAACCATTCAAATCATATGTTTGGTTCGCGATATATAACGTATGACAGAAATGACCTTCAAAAGGGCAAAACAACAAACCCCCCCGACCGAAGTATCCCCAAAACTGATCAGCTCTTAAGATTGCAAAGACGCTTCGATTGACACCTCAACAAATTTGATACAACTGTGTGTACGTGAGTTATGCTCGTAGAAAAAATGGTCCACGAGCGTACGTACGCACGTTCTTTTCCTTTTCACAGTAACTCAATCTAATTTCAACAAAATATATGATTTTAATGAGAGTATGATTTAAAAAAACAGTAACTCTTTAAGTTTTCTAAAATACACTGTGGAAAACAATTACCAAAGTACACTTAAACAAAAAATTTTATAAGCAGGAAAACAACTAAAACAAAGCGCATAAAATTTCAAAGCAAAAATAATCAATTTCAGTATACTTGCACCCAAAAAATAGGTAAAGCAAAAGAATTTAATTCTAGAGTTATAATTAGTACAAGTATTTTTCCAAATTAAGATCTTCGAATAAAATATTGCTTAAATGCTTTCATACAAATAAACAAAGTTTGCTAATCAATTTATTTTTCAGTAAAGTTAAACCGTAAGAAACAACTTTCTAATTTATTTTGATTGAGTGCAAGTTGCAATTTTTCAACAGATTTATTTTGTAATCATCATCTTAATCAGATCAAATAAACATACATAACAGCAGGCAACAAATAAACTTTTACCAACAATAAGCAGCAGTCAAAAGCGATAATCAGCCTTATTTGTGTAATAAACTAAAAAAACCTGAGTAGCAAGCAAATAGCGATGAGTAGAGTCCGACGGCAAACGAAGTCATTTCTCGAGATGATTCCAGTAAAGCATTGGTAAATTTCACAGCAAGCCCTGTATCAAATAATGGTTGTAAATTCAGCAACCAACATTGCATTATTGAAGTGTACAGCAGCATTGAATATGACAACTTTTCCGTCGGCGAGAGGTTGGCTAATAAATTTAGCGACCGTAGAGTGCAGTAACAGCTTAGTATGAGTTCCGACGGCAAGTGAGGTGAGCTATTAGCATTAGCCACCAAATGAGAGAGAGAATACACAGTTGGTGTATATTAAGCAGCACAGAGGACGATGTGTCCGTCGATGAGTATAGAGTGAACAATGAGCATTAGCTCCTGTATAAGCCAAATATAGACTATTACCGGCCGTGTGTAGCGTGCAGCGCGAAGAAAGCTGTATAAGTATATACTGTTATATCTATACGTATAACAGTGTGTAACCAGCGGAAACTATGCGATATATGACCGCACTTAGCCACTATTGCACGAAATTAATCACTTTTTGCAATTGTTTATACGATTGACTCAAAGGCCTTTTCTTTATGTGGGAAATTAATATTTAATTAAATTAAAATCAAAATTATATTGATGAAATAATTTTTAATTAAATTCATGAGTTAGGGTTCAAAGAGTCCAAGTAATGTTTAACAAATAGTTTATTTATAACGAAGTTCAGTATAATTCACTATTAGAATTAGTTTATACACCTTTTAAATTCGCACAATAACGGCACTCCGCCTTTCAAAGAGGCACTGAGTTTTACCAATAGAATATAATCTTTAAGTACGTCGTACACTTTAGTTTTTATTTTACTTTAATGAGTCGCTTATCTTTTCTTAATAAACTTCGCGGCAGCTTTGCTCGGCTCAAATAGAGAGACGGCAATGAGGAAGAGCGTTAAAGAACACTCTCAAAATTTTTGCACACGACCTTGAGCGGAGCAAGCATAGAGCGCATATAATTCCTTTTATTTGCAAATTCTTGGAACTCAAAGTCACCTTCGCATTGAATTATGTGTAGAAAGAGTTATAACGTAATCCCGTCGAGTGTTTACTAAATAATCACGAAAATCAAACTCGACCGCGCAAAATGAGAAGAAAAAATATTATGTTCGAATTCCGAACAATTAAGCTCACAAGAAGTTAACGGAAACTCGGTGTAATTACCGCTTTATAAATTCGAGATTTGCAGGCATAGATGAATAATCGTTGCGTGTAAATGCGCTGACAGGATTAATTTTATGCTTATACTGATTCATTCTTTCATTAGCAGCACAACAAGTTAACTTTTCATAGTAAAATTTATTCTGCTAGCGAATACTTTGACATGGTTTTATTCCTTGGGGTATGTGAAAAAAATAGTGGCAGAGAGACTGCTGAATATAGGTGAAGATATTCGAACCGAAGACATCCCGATCCAAACGTATTCCGAGGGCTAGAGATCCGACGACGAGACACAGGACATCTGACGCGAAGTCGTCTAAACAGTCGAAGCGGTCAGCCTTCGTTAACACATGGCAGCATCGAGGAAAGTGTGGTGAGCTATGTTGTAGCAAATCCAACTTGCAGCATAAGACAAATCAGTCGATAATCCGATCTTCCAAGGACGACAGTGCAAAGAATCCTTCAAAGGTCACATCTGCATCCTTTTCATTTCAGCCAAGTCCGAAGACTTCATCCGCAGAATTTCGCAGCTCGAACGACATTCCGTGAATGGGTCCAGGTCCGGAAACGACAAGATCTGAAATTCGAAGGAAACATTCTGCTTACAAACAAATGCCTGCCTCTCATTCAAGAAAGTATATTGAACTACCACAATAACCATTAGTGGATCAAAATTAATCCTAATCTGATGCGAGAAGCCCACCATCAAATTCGATGGAGTATAAACATTTGGGCTGGAATCAAAGGGAATCGTCTCATTGGACTATATGTTATACAAAATCTTTTAACGGACGAGG
This sequence comes from Oxycera nigricornis, assembly GCA_963942545.1. Taxonomy (NCBI): domain Eukaryota; kingdom Metazoa; phylum Arthropoda; class Insecta; order Diptera; family Stratiomyidae; genus Oxycera; species Oxycera nigricornis. The sequence continues at coordinate 44,845,840 of OZ012661.1, read as the reverse complement.
ACTATAAGGCATTTCTGGAGGATGTGCTACCGATTTTTTTTGACGATTTACCACTACGTATACGAAGGACTACACCACCGCATAACTCAAGGGCGGTTACGGATGTTGTGAACAACGAATTTCACGATAGCTGGATAGGCCGGTATGGACGGGACTGCATGTGAATAAGTATATATTCCATAATGAGAGAGACTATATGAAAAAAATGAGCACTGAGCAATACCAATAGCCAAGAAATCAATATGCTGATGAAAGCACTACCTCTTTTTCGGAAAAAGTAATAAGCCTTTACCAGGAAAACTGAAACAATGCCAAAAGGATAAGCTCAAGAAAAGTTAACGTCTTAAATGATAGTCAAGACAAAACTGTGTTTTTCTACTCTCTGCTTAGCATATTTAGACAAGCCATTGCATTTAAAAATGCATCGCTATTGCTATATACGTCTATCTAAGTCTATAATTGATTAAATGATTTGAACATATTATTCAGATGTTTGATGGTGATGATTTTTTGCTAAAGGTTAAGATTATGGCCCCAGCCCCCGAGAAAGGGGAGAATAAGGGAAATCAAAAGAGGTGGATTCCTCTACTACTATGGCATAAAAAGTTCGTGACGGTCACGGCCCCATAAGAAGTTTTAAGGGTTCCCCATTAAAAAAAATATTTCACCTATTTTTAGAGATCATATGAAACCGTAAAATTGATTTAAGAAGTAATTTTTAGACATTGTTGGAAGTCGAAAAAATTAAAAATATTAAAGATTTTTTGAACACAAAAATATAACAAGCCGCGAAGTGCGACCCTCGAGGTCCACACGGTCAACTTCCCAGTAATATTTAGATAAACATTAAAAATATTAAACACAATAATAATTTTGAAAATAGTACTACTTTAAATAATAATAATTAGAGGTATTCATAGCAGTAACAGAAATGAGTTAATATTAATCTATCATTTCTCTTCAAAAACTGATAGGAATGTATAAATTTTATAAACATTTATTTCTGTGTTGTGCAAATCAGGCTAAAAAATATTTTTTTTGAAAGAACCCTAAGTTTTGGCATTTTCTTCTATGAAATTTAAAAAAATACACTGAAATGGATTTTTATAATGTTCAAATAATCAAAAAGATGTTAAAACACGTCGATTGACCCCTAAATGATGCAAATATTATATCTGGTACGTGAGATATAGTTAATGGAAGAAATGACCTTGAAGATCATGATGACTGTTAATGATTTTTTATTTTTTATTTAATGTTTCTTGTTATCATGAGAAAAAGGGTTGATGACGTTTTTTCAATCATTGCTTGAAGTATATAAATTTTATAAAAATTGAATACTGTCTTCATCAGGTTGAAAATTTATTGTTTATTAAAAACCTAATTTTTTTCTTAAATTAAAAAACGGCTAAAACGTTTTTTTTTAAAAATTCGAGACATTCACGCAAATTTCAATACGCGTTGATTGACACCTTGACAATGTAAATCGTATGTTTGGTTCGCGTGATATAACGTATGACAGAAATGACCTTCAAAGGGGCAAAACAACAAACCCCCCCCCGACCGAAGTATCTTAAAAACTGATCAGCTCTTAAGATTGCAAAGACGCTTCGATTGACACCTCACCGAAGTCTATACGACTTTGTTTACGTGAGTTATGCTCGTAGAAAAAAGTGTGCACGAACGTACGTACGTACGTTCACACACACACATACATGTCCCTTTCTAAAAACACTTAATATAGCTCTATAGACCTCAAAACGTGAAGAAATGTTGAAAATTTCAATTTCGATTTTCGAGGCGATTACAAGAACTTCCCATCTACTGGGAAGTTAATAAAATTAAATTAAATAATTTTCAAAAAAATTAAAAATTTTAATAAAAATTAAGAATGTCATTTTTAACCTTAAATGTAATAAAAATATGGTTAACGCTTTTGAGACACGGTTTGCACCCCCTCCAAATCAAAAAAAGGTTAAAAATATTGCAAAAAAAGTCGTTGAACACAATATAAGTAGTAATTTATAAACTAAAAAAATGATGTTTAAATTTAAGTCAAAACGATGTTTGGCCACCACTTGTTACGGTCCCATAAACCATAAGGACAAAATAGGGGACTGCCAAGTTCTTGAAGACCCCAAACTATCGTGCGGGTAAACGCCGTCTTTCTAAAAATTGATAATGTTACGTTCGCTACTTCAAACAATCAAGACAATCAATGGATTATATTGTTATTAATGAATTAAATTGTTATTAATGAATTATATTGTAGGGAGTAGGTCAATTTAGGTAAGGATTATTAGAAATATATAAATATAGAGGAGATGTAGGTATGTTAAGGATATTGGATTAGGTAACTAAGTAGGTAGTACGGTTTTTATGGAGAGTGTTCCTGACCGTGCACGCAAGGCTGCGTAATTGAAGTATCTTCAACAGTAAAATGCATTACAGTCAAGTCAAGTTGTCAGCAATCACGGTAACAAACAATGCTCATACAATCGCCGCAACAGTTCCAAATCCAGGCTCCGCTCGGTCTACGATACGCCAATGGAGTCTCCTATGCGCCTGTGATACCCACAACCATTGGTACTTGCAATTCACCATGGTTAACGAATGCAACGATTATTTCACCAGCATGTCAACCACATCACACAAGCAGCAGCCACAGAACTCCCCTCCTCGCCCCAAGGTGTGTTACGGTCTACAGCGCACGCTGCTGCTACCTCTTAGCCACAGAGTTTGGAATGGATATCATCTACTAATCCAATATTGCATGTCGTTACTCCACCAGTTCAAATCTTCGTCTCTCGGCTAGCATACGTTACCTCTGTCAATGACTAACACAATTTTATTAATATTAAACTTGAATTTACTCCCTCCTTCCTAAGTTGCAAAAAAACTAACAAAGGACACTATTGCAATTAAGGTCATTGGCTCCCTGAAATTGATTGTGCCTCTCGAACACAAATCAATACTCAAAGTGACTTCTGGCCAAATGGAACACTTGTCAAAGCATTTGCCGTCTGTCGTTCTACAAATTTCCACCAGCCAAGTCTTCGCAAAACTCAGCACTATTTCCAAAAACTACTTCCTCGTCATCATCTGCAAGTGCTTTATATCATAATATATGTAATCAAAATTGCATCTGTAATCAAAACGAATATGACTTACAAATCAAATTACAGCATCTTTATCTTTTCTACCAGCTGTCGAACGACTCTAATATTTGTTTGACGAAAACCTGACTATACTCTGTCATCTCTAGTACTGAACTTTTGCCTAATTCTACGATACAACGTAAAGACCGCGACCTTCACCTATCCAATAAAAATGATCGTAATGAAGTCTTAATAGCTGTGAAGAATTGTCTTTTCAGAACTCTCTGCGAAGACTTCCTCCTCCCTCCTCCGATAGAATATGTTTTCGCCAAAGTATTCTTCGAGTCCATTACCTCGTTTTTCCTCTCTTCCAATCCGATAATCATCTCCGGAGATTTGATTGGCACATTTTACCTCATATTGAAATTATCTCCTCTAATTGACCTCCTTTCTAGTTTGCGCCCATTGTCTGGTTTTCTCGTTTCAATCATGCTTTTAACTTTAGCGGTGAACGTCTTGACCTTGTTCTATCGAGTATTATTACTGATCACTTTACTTTAACCATGGTTATTTTCTCTTATGTTCCTTTGGACCTCTATTACCCACTTCTGCTGTTTGAACACTCTGAAATTAAAAAAGCTGTGCGTAACTACTTCACTAATATTAAAATTCGCACTCTAACCAAACAAAGTGGTTTTGTCCATATGCCGTTCCCGCATATTTTTTCATCATTATATTCTGCCTCCACTTGCTCAGATACCCAGATACTCATTTTTCACTAATCCTTAATCTAATCTCCACTAATCTAACTGACATCCAAACTTTGATTCAGTGTTTAGATTCTAGCAAAGGCCCTGGGCTCGACCAACTTTCTATTATATACACTAAATCCTTATTGTCCTCATTATGCATTCCACTATCTTATATTTTCAATGCTAGTTCATCTTCCAGTATCTTCCCCAATTTGTGTAGGGTAGCCAAGATTTTACCTTTATTCAAATCTGGATTCTCTTTCAATGCTTCTAATTATCGTTCCATTTCGATACTTTCTTGATTCCCCAAATTCCTTGAACGCATTTTCTACAATATAATATACTGACCTCTTAATTGTAGGCTGTCCCCGTTACAACATGAACTTGTTCCAAAACGTTCAACAGTCACGAATTTCCTTGAACTTACCCAAACTGTCGCAAAGGCTCTCGACAGTCGTACCCAAGTTGACGTGGTGCACAGTGAGTACAGTAAGGCATTTGAAACGTTCAAACTAAATGTTCTACTTCAGAATCTAGCTCACTTTGGCCTGTTTGGACCATTACTCTCCTGGCTTAAGTCGTACATCAGTTCTCGTTCATGCCGTGTTAGTCTGTGTGAATCACATTCTTCTCTTTTCTATTCTAGTTCCTCTTCTTTTCTTACTCTACAAAAATGACCACCTCTCTGTCGTGGCATCACAGTGTCTTCTATATGGTGTTAACTTGGAAATTTACCACGTTATTCGCTCGGAAGAGGACTGTATTGCTCTCTAAACGGATCTAGATGCGATCGTTGCTGGGGTGAAACTAATTTTCTCTCCCTTAATATGTAAAAATGTCACAAAATGTCCTTCTCCTTAAAACTAAGTCCAATCGATTACATCTATATGTTACGTGGTATTTGACCTCTGCCTGATTTTCGACCCGGAAGTTAAATTTGAGCCTAACATTGTGGCAATAGTCGCACGTGCCTCTCGTGTCTTCAAGTTCGTATCAAGGCTTCTCATATGTTAACTGACATTTTGCCTGCACACTAGCCATTTTCACTGTATACTAGCTTCGTTAGACTCAGACTTGGATATCGCTCGCAAAATGGTCACGACACTATCAATATTTAGATTCTATGATTAAATCAGTATAGCGCAAATCCACTCGTTTTTTCATCTAGAAACATAAAATTACATATATGCAGTCCTGTTTATTGATACAACTTCCTACTTCGCAATCTCGGAGATTCCTCTTAGATGAGTGGCTTTTGCTTCAGCTTCACCACCATCAATTACACTCTAACCTCTCTCACTGTTTAGATTATCGTATTTCAGAACGCTCTGCTAGATCCGATATCATACTTACAATTCCATATGATAGGACTGAGACTTTTTACCATTAGCCAATATTGCGGCTTCCCCGGAACCACAATTCGCTACAACTTGGTCAGTTTCCTCACTATCCTTACATGTATTAACAAAATGTAAAGTGTATATTATTTTACTTTTACTATGCTTTGTATTTATTTTCCTACTTTTTCTTGTCATGTTATTGGACTTTGTTAGTCTGTAAGATGAATTTTTGATAATTAAAAAGACCTTCTTCGGGTTTCAAACACAATTCAAAAATACGCAAGGCCAACTCAAAAGGTCGAACTCAAGGTACTTTTCACCCAAATTTTTTACATGGTCATGAATAATCTAAGGTCGAAATGCTTCTTTGTAATAAATTCCGCACAACGACGATGTTTTAATTTGCAAGTTCTTACTAAGGAATTGATTAAAAGTCAAAATTTATTCGACTCGAAGCAAGCGTCGTTTTCTTACCAATATTCGTCCCAAAAAATGGGTACGTTGATACCTGAGGCCACGATGCGATCCAAACCCCCTTTTTGCATCATATGGCTGCCAGACCACATTCCAGAATTCGAACGATGCAAGCTTGTTTTGCGAGCTATGATGATTAGATGCGGGTTTGCTGCAAAGTTGGGACGCCATTTTTAAAATTGAAAATGACCTTTCCGCAATTGCTGCTATGACTGGAGCTCTCGTTAATAATTTTGCTAAAATTCATGAATGCTTAGACGCGTTGACGACTTCAGATCGATTTTGAACAATTTTCCAGTAGTTTTCACTATTGAAATTTATGTGGCAAATTGGCATACCTGGAGGTACGTTTTAATTTACGTTTAGAAAGAGCTGATGATAGGCTGTCAAACGTGTTCTTTTTGAAAAATCTGCGCTATAAAGCAAAAGTCGTAGAAGTCTAAATTGTTTTATTTTGCATTTTTGCAATGTTTTTCCCATATGTAAATTTGTACTATTCTCAACCGAATTGAAAGCGGCAACCCTATAGACTATCACCAACGAGCTGATGGATCTGAACCATGCTGTTCTAGGCAATGGAGCGCGACGAGATCAAGGAGGTGATCAACATCCAGCACTACGTAATTTGGGGCTTCCAGCATCAAAGCGTTCGCAGAAAACAATTTTGATTTTGTCATTTTGAAAATTCTACTTACAAACTGTGGCTGCGAGCAATGCAATACGTATCCAAATAAGCCAGTAAGCAGATTTTTTCTTCTTATGTTTGATAGAGTTGAAATTGATTTTGCTTCGAGATGGAAAAATAACGTCAAAATCTTTCGCCGTTGACCTCGACTATATTGATTTCCGAAAGAGTGGTAGGCGATCTAAATAAGGACTCATATTCCTGACAAACGGTGCTTTATAAAAAATTCTAGAGCTTTAAAACAAACAAAATACAAATCAACAACTGTAATAGCCAATTTGGTGGCTCGCAAATTATAGGGCATTCAGTGTTCAAAAGTATCTTTTAGCATAAAGTCACCATAAATGTGTGTTATGAAGTTTATCCTGTCGGTTCAATTTGGCACCACTTTTTCCAGCAAAGCCGGCTTTATTTTGCCAATAACGCATTGAATATTGGATTCCAAGTTACCAATAGTTGACAGTTTATCACCATAGACAAGTGACTTGACGAAGAAGAAGGTATAGTCCATGTAGTCAAATCACATGATCCGGGCGGCCAGTTTACATGATGTATGCATGGCTTGTTTCGCCATTCTGTTGGAACAATTTGCTTCTCAGACGATTGACACGATGTCGGGAACCAAAAAATTACGAATCATTTGTCGATTAAAAGGTAGTTCGTACTATGGTTTACTTTAATGAAACTAGCTCTTTTGTAGAGGACTTTTATTAATGATATGTTTCCTCATGGTCTCTCTCGTTAAGATTCGGCTCCAGACGAATGACATTTTGAACCGAAAAAGTTCGAATTTTATTTTTGAATTCGAAGAATACTACGATTAATATAAATATTGTGAAAAGATGAAAATATCCGTAGAAATGCTGAACCAACTAATTTTCATGTATTTGTATGGAGTGACTTTGATTCCTTTAAAATTTTCTAGTCTCTTGACATAAGCATTATGCAAAAAAAATTTATCTTCCTTTGCAAAACTAAAAAAAATTATAACATTGGGAAAAATAGTTAAAAGGGGTTAAAGTGTTCTAGCCCTATGAATATGTTTCACATAGTATGGGCTAATTTTCGCCTCTACTCTATGCCTATTGTGGTATGTGAGACGTTCCTCTTGCGCCTTCTCAATTTTCTTCCGAATTCCGTCAAATTATTCAGCACTGATTGAACCATGGTGAATGTCTGTTGGTTTTTTCTCCCGCGGTAGAATGATGTGTGCGGTTGTAGTATCCCAGCGGGAAAATTTAAAGCACTTTCAAAAATAGCGCTTTAAAAGCTCTTTAGGCAATTAAGGAAGTAATCAGTAACTATCACTTATTGGAGAGCTTTATTTCTTAATACTGCAAAGCAGTTTCAAATGAGTTGGATGAATGTGATTATAAATCGGCATATTTGATTATATTCCGGGAAATCCCTCGAATCATTCATACGGTCCGCGATAAATCGTATCGCGAGATGAATCACTACGTGAATGATCATTGCAGACATCAGTGAAGTTCAGTGATTGTTTATTAGGTGTTCAAAGTAAAAGAATTTTTTTGTGGTAAGTATCGGGTGTTTGTTATATTGAAGTACTTAAAATGTAGCAAGTCAGTTTCTAATTTGATAAATTTTCACAAATAATAAAACTGTTAATATGCACAAATGTTTCAAATTTGAAATATTATCTATCAAAAGTTATTTTCCGTTTTGCATTATTTTTAAGTTACTGTTTTCATAGAATTTCATCAGTATGGAAAAACAAATAGCTGGCGTTATTAAAAGACACTTTAAACGTCTGGTATCAAAAGAACTGAGTTCAGTGGCCATTGGAAAACATAAAGTATATATGGAGTGACCTATTGACGATAATGAAAGAATCGATTGGATGAGAAGTTTTGAAGGGTGTTCAGGAACAGTTCGAAATGAATGCATGAACAACATTTTAGGCGAACCCCATATCTTAACAGAAAGGCTTAAGGAATGGTGCATAAGACATCGTATTATTGGGATGGCTACCAACAAAAAATTGCTTTGAAAAAAACCAAGCTTTTTTCTAAATATGTTTTTGGTTAGTTGTTGTATTCAGGATTTTATAGACTACTTTTAACTTCAGTTGTAGACGTGGTAAAGGGTACTGACTAAGGCTACGTTAATTTCGAAAACGACATGAGGGCTGGTGTTAGGCAACGTAAAAATCAAATACACCAGGAAACTTTCCGGACTAAAAATGCGAAAAAAATTTAAAGCTGCATCGAATTTTGAATACATCTATTTGCTAGTTCAGCATGAATTTTTTTTACCATTATATTTTATTTAAGTCGTTAATTTATGAATTATTTGATTTTATGGCTCATGTGCATGTAGGTTTTTTTGTATCAATCAATTATAATTTCACTGAAAGAAGTTTACATTACGAAAAATGGCGTGTTTCATTTAAAAGTATTAGAAACTGAACTTTATTTGTTAGTAGGATTGATTTTGTAGGTTTCAAGGGAAGGATTGGATTATTTTCTACTAAAATAGTACTCTTGCAAATTCTGCTGAGGCACCCGTGGTATGAAACCTTAGTGAACACATTTCTAAAATCCCTCCTTAATCGCTTCATGAAAGCACTTTTAAGGTGCTTTCATAAGTGAGTTTGAAACTGCTTTTCAAAAGCAATTTTATTGCCATTTGAAGTTGGGACAAATAAAGGCCTTACTTCCAATGGCATGCAATGTTAAATTACACATGAACGTTAAGTGCCTTTTAAGCGCATTATTGCTTGTGAAAAGCGCTTAAAAAGCCTTTAATAAGTGCTTTATTTCCCACTGGGATTTTACAGCTTCCTACACACAAACGAAGTTATCAGGCCTATTTTATTTTTCAGCAGACATACGAATGTGTTCATTAAGGGTGCCGTGAAATCTTTCTATATCTTAATTTTCGGTTTTTCACCCTGTTAGTAGTAGTAGTAATAAAATGTATTAGAAAAATGCAAATCAACGTTTTCTTTGTCTAGGAAGTTTTTCAAATTTAGCGTATTCGCTGTTTCATTGTCGGTTACAATTTTTTTTTGCGCAAAACTTGAACCGAAGTAAGTAATCAATGCAGTTTTTATATCTGGCCAATTTCTACTTTTGATAGGAATAGCTTGTTGAAATATTTGAAACTTTTCTATTAATTTTAAAAAAAATTGTGCTTTTGTCCTTAAACCATATGTCCATATGTATTATTTCGTGAGGTCTACTAGGAATTTCAGTCTTGTAAAATGGTGGACTGTACGGTTTTCTTTCGTACTTTGCTATGTTGCATGTATTGCAGTTGTTGTTAGTATTTGTGACACACATTTTGGAAAGTTGTATTTACATTTAAGATCTCGATATACTTCGTCTATGCCTCTATGATTGTTTCTAACATGTTTTCTTCAAATTTCTTCCTAAATTTGACCTATATTTTCATTAGTATAACATCAAGCAGACAGTGCATCTGACTGGTGTATTTTTTAAATGAAAAACTTGGAATATTTCTTCCCATCTAATGTCGTGCTGCGTAGGTGGTTTTTTATTGTCTTTTGCATCAAATTCAAAAAACTTTACGATGAAAATATGCAATTTTAGTCAATGAAGCCAATATGCTACTTTATGTCTTCGTTACGAATTTTCCTGACAAAATGATCATATTTATTGATTATTGTTGCAAATATTTATGATCTGCAAGTTAGTAGTAAGTGACGTACCTCAGAACCGGTTTTTGTATGGGTGGGAACGGCATTTTCTTTTTCAATCAGAGTTGCGAGCGGCTTGGGTTACCACGTTTGTATGGGATGGATAGGGTGAATCAGAGTGCCTCGGTCTTGGGTGTACCTAGGGTCGGGTGCTGAGATTGTGGTTTTGTATCAGGTGTGTGTCGTTGATTTGTTGTTTGTAAGAGGGGTGTCGCGGTTGGTTGGTTGGGGTTGTCAGGTGGTGGGCTTAGATTTGTGTTGTGTTGTGAGGGGTTGCCGATCAGGTGTGTGTTGTGATTGGCGGGGTTGGTAGAAGGCTATGGAGGGTCTGGGTTAGGGCTGTGTTGTGAGGAGTTGCCGATCAGGTGTGTGCTGTGATTGGCGGCGCTGGTAGAAGGCTATGAAGGGTCTGGGTTAGGGCTGTGTTGTGAGGGGTTGCCGATCAGGTGTGTGTTGTGATTGGCGGCGTTGGTAGAAGGCAATAGTAGATCAGTTGGTTGGCGATGATTTTGAACATTGATGGCTGGCTATAGAGGATCGGGGTGTTGCGGTTGGGTGCGTCAGGTAGTCATAGGTGGTAGAAATAGGGTCAGATGTTTTTGCTGTAGTTTGTGAGATGTGTCATGTGTTGGGAGATGTTGTGTGCATAACTGCTTGGTTGTTAGGAGGCTTAAAGTACGTTAGAAAGGCTGTTAAAGTCAATTCTTGTAAACTGGTGAAACAGGCGCGCAGAAAACCAGACAGAAAACCCCGTACCCTGTACCTTCATGTGCGAATTCAACTTGAATTTCGTTCATTGGCGATGTCGTGAATATTAATTAACTCGCTTCCGAATCAACAGAGAGACTTGCAAAGGAAATCGTACCAGCAGAGGAGTGCATACAATTAACTCGCTTACGATGAGCTCCTTGTAATATCGATATGAAATCAAATTTTTCTTCTGCAATTGTGCATTCTGGCCACGCGGACAGGTAAAGCCTTGCACGCACATTTTCTGGGGCACTATATCAAAATTAGCTCGATCCCATGAAATACAATACACCGTGTTACTGTAAGTTATATGTCTCTTCTGTGCAAGACAACGAATGATGGGTGAAAAGAAGGGTGAAATTTTAATGGTAATTGCCATCCATGCTGAATTCTGATACTAGCCTTAATGTATTACGAAAAGTATCCAATTAACTTCATACGCATTTCAACGTGCATGTGCATAAATAACCATGATCGGACAGTGGTATGTTAGTGCATATAGCTGTGTATAAATTTTCTTAATACTGCGATAGTGCCTACCAGGAGTTCATTAACTCAGGAGGTTAAAATATCTCAAGTCTTTTTGAAGGCAAACGAACGATGGTAGATTTGACGATCACATACATATTTGCTGTAATTAAAGGGTTCCCCCAAGGTTGACCGTGACGTCGCTCTCGTCGACAACAGGTGTTTTTTTAACGTGTATGATCATGTACCGAACTGTACGTAACGGCTGGTTATGCATTTTGTTCTTGTTGTTAGCCATTCATACTGATTCGATCGTATCATCAATGGGTGCATATTCGTGTCCGTGTTGCGATTGGGTGCATATTAATTAACTCGCTGACGAATCAACAGACTTGCGAAAAAAGAAAATATTATGAGGAAAGAATTCAATATCACCTGCATCTTAAACCGAAACGGTAGGTATTCCCCAACGTCATATATAGTGTCGAGCGATGGCGTAATCCACAATTAAACTGTGTGTATGCCAATTAGAAGATGCTTTATGCTTGCTTACGCTTGCTTGGTGCGCTTGAGGCAAGAATCGCTGGACATGAAAAGACTTGTATATTGAACCAACTGAGGGTGAATGTAATTAGTGTCTGCGGAAAAAATGTGTTTTAAGCAGTGCATATTTAATTACTTTACACGTGTGGTATAGGCTGATGGTTGAATGCTTTTGTGTTGCGGATCGCGTATTCGTTTTGTATAATGAAATTATCTGAGGGTGAATATAATTAGCTCGTGTGGAAACATCTGCTGTTGAGGTTTGGATTTACTCACCCGTATTACCCTATGTGCGCGTAGACAGTATAAAAGTGAAGTGTTGCAGTTGATTATCACGCAGAAGTTTTTGAAGTCTTTTGAAAGAAGTTGGGACACGAAAAATATGGTGAGTAATAATAATATTACATACATACTGGTAATGTTTCTTTTGAATCCTTTGTTCTTTTTTTCAGAAAACTGTAGAAGTGTTGAACAATGTATGTGAGTACAGTCCGGATCAACACGTAGCACTTGTTGCTTTGGAACACGGAAAGAAATATAGGATTAAATGTTTTCGTTTGATCAACACGCAATATGGATCACGCCTCACCGTACACCTAACCAATGGAACCTTTTGTTTTCTTCCACCAAGATTCTCAGAGAAAATAAAGAAACAGCGTCAAATTGAGGATCTCAACGATATTGCGGAAAACTATCTAATTTTCGAAGGTAAAGATGACGCAAGAGGCGGATATTTAAAAATAAAATTTGTTCAGCATAACAACGATGAATTTGAATAAAGAGTCGCTTTTACCATACAGCATTGTTTTATTTCTATTTCAAAATTTTCCATTTCACATCAGTGTAAGAAGGAATAAAAGACTGGTTCGAATGTAATTTATAATTTTACTTTAATATCTCTTTCAAAACTTTTCATTTCTTAATTTATAATAAAAACATATTAATTTTCTAATTCTGCCGGAGATTCTTTCTACATGGCAGCATTCACAGGTATCTGGTCCGGAATCGGCGTTGTCATAAAACCAAGGGTAGGATTTTTAGTGTGATCCGTGAATTGATGTGCCATATGGTATCGTCGAATACAACCTTAGTGTGTTGATATCCTTTAACAGCTTCTCACGATGTTCATCCAGAAGTACATCCTCGTAATCCGCAACAAAATCTTCAAATTTACGTAGTTCGGCCGTGCAAGACATCTTGTTTGTCTGAAGGTTTTTCTAAACTGACTAAGTTAAATGCAAAAACTTCTCATTAAAAATTTTCTCTCTGAACTTTTTAGAAAGAACAGGGGCTATAATTTCATTTAGTTGTGAAATACGCTGGTGAAACCTAACTCTGTCACGAGCGTGTATTTCCCACTCCCCTTTACGACTCATGCGATACGCATAGTTCCAGGCTATCATATACCTCATGTGAACGCTGTCTGCGAATCTAACGTGTTTTGCAATTTCAGCGAGTTATTATTTGGTGTAACGCTGAACAGAGTGCTATACCACGGCAAGCGCCATTTGAAAATATCGAATATTGGAACTCTATTCCTGAGGACTTTCCAAATAGCGCGAATCAGCCAATCCTAATTGTACTGAACGATATGATGTTAAATGCTTTTTCAAGACAAGTATGCGAGTTGTTTACGAAAGGATCGCATCATCGTAACCTGTCTGTCGTTCTGGTGACTCAGAATGTTTTCCATCAGGGAAAATTTGCCGAGATATTTCGCTAAACTGTAAGTATCTAGTATGCTTCAAGAACCCACGAGACAAGAGTCAATTTCATCATCTCGCTAAACAGATATACCCTGAAAACAGTCCGGAGCTTATGAGAATATATAAACAAATAACTCAACAACCTCATAGCTATTTGCTAATAGACCTAACACAGGATATAAATGACACCTTACGTTTTCGCACCGACATATTTAATACAACTTTTGTAACGTGTTATTGCTCTCCAGATAGTTTGAAAGAAGACAATGGTGTCACGAATGAGACGATTAAAGAACAACAAGCATATGCTATACGTTCTTAAAAAAGCTAGCCCGTGTTTAAGAAAGGCGATACTGAAAACCACCGATCCCGAAGTAATTAAAACTCTATGCGAAATCACACACAATACACTGAAAGGAAATCATTTGCCTAGAGGAAAAATATTCTCCCGGCTTTGTAAATATAAAAAGAGTATGCGTTAGTTGGCGGAGGCTAAACGATCCGTTCCGCGCCAACGTTAAGTGTTAATTCAGCAAGGCGGATTCTTACCCGTATTGCTAGGAAGTGTTCTTTCAGGTGTGATAGGGTCTTTAATTGAAAAATATGCATAGAAATAGCAGTCTTAATAAAATGCTTCTATTAACCCCGGAAGTATATGAACGTTTAAAGGAGACAGTTGAGAGCGCTAGTACACAGACGCTGTTTGACAAAACCATGAGTAAGATACTGAACAATAAGCGCCAGAATGATGGAGCAAAATGGTATCAGTACCGGAATGTGTTAATACAATTTTTAAATGCAAGACGAAGAAAAAAATCATTTATGGAGACGAAAGCTGAAACTCTTTCATCGAAAAACCGCATGGATAGTCAGAAATATAAGAATTTGCGTGAAAACAGCACACAGACGAGGTTCCTATTTAAAAACGAAATACCCATACAAACTTCACCTCCACGACCGGAGGAGATATTCGAGTCGATAAACGAAATAACACCAATGAAGCAAGAATTGCATGCTGCTTTTAAGCGACGATTATCAGCAAGTGGAATAGCAAAAAGTCTTAAACCTGCTTCCATAATAAGGAAAAGTGTGGCTGATTCATTTGAAGGAACCAGCAAAGACTACAAGATAATAACCGACGAAGATGGTATAACGCAGTATACAATTCCAGCGGATATGAGTGTGGATGAACTGGATGACGTTTTCACTGATTTAGATGCAGTAGATGATAGAGGTGCTGTAGCGTCAGATTTCGATGAAGTAGGTCGAAAATCTGGCAAGCAATCTATATTAAGACCCTCTCGTCTAAACCATGATCAATTTGAGACTGACATTCCCATAAGAAAGCCTGCTCGGCAAAGTGAGCGGTTGAGATAGAAGACCGAGCCTAGTTCCAGAGTTAAAAACGTGAATTGGGACAGAATTTAAAAAATGCCTATAAACATAATAGATGACGAGTTCTACGTGTGTCTCTTGAGCAACAGTTCCCTAGGCATTTACCCTGACAATACGCTATCATCTTTCGAAAATATATTACCGAGTGTGTGTAAGTTTACCGGCAATTGGTATGTCGGAATAACGGAGATCGCTCTACCAAAACGTAAAATAGAGAAAAGCGAATCAGACAGCCGGGGATTTTCAAAACGGTCTGTACCCACTGAAGACGTAAGCGTTACCAAGGTACCACAATCTGTACCAATTGAAAAAGACTCAAAAGCAATAATCGCTAAAGTTGTTGGGTTGGGTAAATATCATGTTCGGTTTAGATGGGATGCGAATGATTTGCAAAAGTTATGTTATAAGGGAAATGATATGAACTTTTCATCATTCCTTTCATCATTTTTCTTGGCAATTAGACCTGGCTATTATAACTATTACTTAACCGAAATCAAACAAATAATACACGATCGTATCGTAGAAGATAGATATGAAAAGGCAATTGCCGACATAAGAAGTATTATAGAAGACAGAGATTTTTGTATACATATTTATCAGTCTGGAAAGATTGCTGAAAAGGTTTATTTAAAATTAGGTGTAAAATTTGAATCATTCCGAGCGCTTATATACTACATAATTGGGCAGATTCCGAGAAACAAACGAAATCATGCCGAATTATTACAGATGATTGATCAATATATTCATCCGGCAAATAGTTTAAGGAACAAGTGGAACAAAGAGGCGAAACCAAGTACCCACACATTTCATCTAAAAGATTATGGTGTGAAGGTTAATGTAAAGCTACCTATTGCATCACCGATTAACATAACAGATTTCATTGCCCTATTAATAAGCGGAATTGAATTCAACGATGAAGAGCTACTTGATAAAGAAAAGCCATCTGAAACCACAACATATCAACTGCAAAAACAGGTGTTTAACAAAATTACCTCAGCTATCCGTGGGTCTGTATCCCGTGCCGTTAAAGAGTCCGGTACAGAAATATTACCCGATGGGTGGATCCAAACAAACAATTTCCACACTATTATTGATATGCCGTACAAAAGAGCCGATGGATCAAAAGCTACAACTCATGTCCCAATAGAGGTGGATAAAACCGACAATATAGCTGGTTTATTCATCGACGCTTTCCTGAAAACACCCGTTGAGAAGAGCGATCCCGAATCGATCGATACAGAAATAAAAGAGTCGTTTGATAAATCAATATTGCTGGACAGTGTCAGTCAGCTGGAAAAATCATTGTCTGTACTTGAAAAAAGAACACATTGTGACTCATCCAATATAGGTATTGATGATTGTGAAAAAACCAAATTGATAAACGTTTATACAGATATCAATAAACCCAGAATAATAGGAAATAAACTGGTAAGAAATCTACGGGCGATCCCCTTGAAAGGCTGTGAAAGCGTGTTTAGATTCGAGCATGTGGAATACTGTCCACTTGAGAAAAGCTTTATTGAAAGTATCTCAATCAAAATTACAGATCATCACGGTAAATTAGTCAACTTTGAACCTAGCTTTACTCCAACATATGTCATGCTTCATTTCAAGCGAAGGTTAGAATCTATAAATATTTCTACGTTGTAAATATCAACATAGTTTGGACACTGAATTTCACACAGTTCTATACTAATGCGATGAATTCACACTACGCACGTTACTACCTTGTCCAGAGTGGAGGTAGATTATCAGACATTGGAGAACTATATCGATCGCCACTTGTGTACCAGCGTGGAAGGGGTGTTGGAAGTTTTTTCAGTGGGTTGATACGTTATCTTCAGCCTTTATTTCTGTCCGGTGCAAAAGCTATAGGAAAACAAGTCATCGAAACGGGAAAATCCATTATTAAAGAGGCAGGAAGTAAACCACTGAAGCAGGTACTAAAGGAGCAAGGGAAATCTGCAGTACATGAATTAACCCAAAAAGGTATAAATAAAATATTTGATAAAATGGAGGGTAGAGGAAGACGAATGGCTATAAAAAGAGCTAACCCTTACACAAGTAAGCATTTGAAATCAGTGCCTAAGCATACAAAAGGGCGTAAGGTGAGAAAGCTGTCATCGAGCAAGACTAAGAAAACTATAAAACGATGGCGCCGAGTAAGAAGGCATTGCATTGGATATATTTGACAGATAGATAATACCTTCATGATGCAGAAAGAGTGTATGAAGTCTGAATTGGATATTTTTGCCTCCCCACCAATTCAAAACAGTATTTTGAAAACCGAAGAAGTTGCTTACAAACCAATTGCATCACTGGACAATTCTTCGGTGTTGGAATTTATTTCGCTTGGTCATGGGGATACATATCGTGACTTATCCAGCATCTATTTACGGCTCAAGGTGCAACTGATTAAACTAAAAAATGGTAAAGAAGAACTTTTCACCGGGAAAGAAAAAATTAAGAAAGCTGATGGGGGTGAAGGTGTAGCTGATCCGGTTGGTGTAGCTAACAACCTCATGCACTCACTTTTCAGACAATGCACTGTTCAATTGAATGGGAAGAATATAGCTCAGACAGACAACAATTACCACTATCGCGCCTATATTGAAAATTTACTGAACTACGGTAAAGACGCTGCATCCACTCATTTGGAATCGGCCGGGTGGTATCTAGATCAGAACGAGATGGAGATGATTGAAGACTCAAGACCTGGCGGTGGTCCTACCGAGTTGAATGAAGGCTATCTTAAACGGTCTGCAATGATTGAGAAGAGTAACGTGGTCGAACTGATGGGCACAATTCACACAGATCTGTCAAATCAAGATAAGCTTTTATTGAATGGAGTGGACTTACGTTTAACATTATCATTGGAAAAACCGGAATTTTATTTGTACTCGAAAGAAGATGACTTTAACCCACGTGTGAAAATACTAGAAGCAACAATGTTCATGAATCATGTTACCATCAACCCTAGTATATTGTTAGCACATGAAGCTGTACTACAACGCACAAATGCCGTTTACCCATACAAGCGAGTGGAAGTGAAAACTTATACACTACCCACTAACACATTCACACTCTCTTGATAACGTAGTGATCGGACAATTACCGAACCTGCTTGTTTTCGTCATGGTGGATAATGACACATACACCGGAAAGCGCACAAAAAACCCATTCAACTTTAAACACAACAATATAATTAATTTCAATCTATCAGTTAACGGCGTTCAAGTGCCAAACCAACCGTTAGAGTTTGATTATTCGCGTGATAAACCTGTTAGCACTAGAGGATTTTTTACTCTATTCAAGGGCACTGGTATTAACTACTTTGATAAAGGTCATCAGATATCTAAGAAATTCTTCGACAACGGTTGTTTTTTACTAGCATTTGACCTAACAGCGGACAGCTCATACGATTCGGGTTCTGGCAGTTTGTTGAATCAGGGTGTGGTGAGGATCGAAGGGCGGTTCAGAGAGGCTTTGAAGAAAAGTGTCACTTGCATTATTTACGCTGAATATGATGGAAGTATTGAAATCGATAAAAACCGTAACGTATTCACAAGCTTCTAAAAGTATATAAATAACGTGAACATGTGAGATTTTGATAGAGTCTGCTCCAGAAAATAGTCATGACGCATTGTCTAGTGAATATTGAATACTTCTCAGAAGGTCATTTAACCCTTTTCAAGAAAGTCTCAATTGCGGGGTTCACCTCTCAGAACAAACTTTATTCAAAGGAAATCACGTATAAATATCCTACTTCCTCAGCTATAAGTACAGATCAGACAGGTGTATTTGGAAACTTAGAGCTTAAAAGGCTTGATGAAGATCTTATCAGGTCCCTGGCGAAATTCGCAACAGTCTTCGTAAACGGAGACTCAACAAGAGGGTTCCTACAGAGTTACGTAACATCACACACAAAGATTGTAAACCTTGAAAACATATTCCTGAAAGAACAGGAATGAACACGATAGAGATCATCAACACATTGAGAAACAACATTAAAACAAACAGGTATTTTAAAGGTGTTTTCCCCTGTAATCGTTCACCTCGAAAAGTAAGGAAGCCTGCATGTGTCATCGCCAACACAGATCCGGCCAGTAAAAAAGGACGCCATTGGGTTGCATTTTATTACCCGAAAAAAGGTCCGGCTGAGTATTTTGACTCGTTTGGTAAATATCCTGATAACAAGTTATTTAAAAAATTCCTTCATCAAAATGGAAAAGTGTTTGTGAATAATAAGCAGCGGTTACAAGGTGGCCTCTCGACAACATGTGGACAGTATTGGTGCGTTTTTCTACATTTTCGTTGTAGTGGCAGAAGTCTCAAAAAATTCCTACAACGGTTTTCAACTACAGATTACAATTTCAATGATGGTGAAATTATAAATTTATTTCGCAAAATTTATATGAAGGACAATTCACAAAATGGGGGTGAGTTTTGTAACCAGACCTGCATGCGAGAAGGCGATATAAAAGCAACTTAAAACGGCGTACCCACCACAGTTTATTTCTCGTGCTATGAAGGATGTCAACCCCTTTTAACAAGGCTACTAGTAAGCAATCACAAGCTTCTAAACGTGAGGTGCAGAAGAAGAGAAAAGCAACGAAAACTTCATCTAGTATCAACTCCAACTCCAAGGAAGCCAAGACAAAAACACTCCCTAAGTCTAGTGTGCCGTGCGATGAAGATGTTCTTTTGAATTATACGTACTATCTAGATGGATGCCATAATCGCAGGATAACACTAGGATTTGACCCACGAACATTTCAAGCAAAGGCTATCTTTCACTATCACGGACGGTTCCCGCTAGCAGTTGACCACAGCCAATGGAATACGTTGTACAAACACCTAAGCGATTTAAAAGGCACAGCAGGCGTTCAGTTCCCAGAGAACCAATTAGGATCTTTGAAACGTTACCAGATACCTGTAGGCGTTGGTAGCATAACACTAAAACATGCAGAACTATTCAAGCTATTTGAGATGATGGAGTTCTTCAATATGGTTATGCACCACAACAACCTGGCTTCGAAATGTGTTAAGGAATATTACGAGTTGTACTGTAACAGGTGCAAAGAGAAAGATCTGTTGAAGCTAAGCCATGAGGACTTTTTCATTCCATCTCGAATATATTATATAAATATTAACTATTCAAGACTTTTTTATGAATTTCCAATTTTATGCAGTTGTAATCTTATTTTTGATGTTTTGAAATAAAAAACAACACAATTATACATTGCAAAATAAAACATATTTTATTCGCACACTAGTAATACACATTATTCATTAAATAATACATATAAAGGTTGATACAATTTTGAGTAGCACATCTTGTTGTAGGCAGTGGGTCGTGAATTCTACAGGTTGTCTTAAAATTCTTGAGATCTCTCAGTTTTGGTATTTCTAGCTGTATTACGTTAGCATTTGGTAAATATTTTTTTAAAAAACTTTCCTTAATAGCGCCTTTCACGTATATAGTCGTTTCGTTGTACTCTGTCAAAATTTCTGGAAGTCGATTATAATCCACATCACCATCACACCATCGTAAGCCATTGATATTAGTCACATCAAAATCATTTTGACGACGCGCTTTCGGGTGTAACTCCTGATAAGGATATGGTGGAGCAAAATGATGAACCACAGGTAAAGTTGATTCAAAAGGTAAAACAGCTAGTTCTTTTACAAAATATTGACCGTTTCCCCCGCACACAAACTGGATGTCTATAATAACTTGTGCCATGTCTCACTGTTACCCGGTTTGCAATGAAATGAAAGAAATGTTTAGAGTAGTGGCGCTTATATTTTATTCTGACAAAAAATTTGAATTCACCATAAGTGTAACGAGTAATTACTTAATTTCATAATAAAGCAAAAATAACTTAGATACTTACTTATTTCATATGAATACATTACATATAAATTCAGAGATATAAAATTTATTAAAATAATAAGTGTATTAATATTTATTCTCTAGACAAAACTGTAAGTGTTGCCATAGCTGTCTGATCTACACCTTTTGAAACCATAGGGGTAAGAGAAATATTCATCCGTCACAACTCTTTTGTCAAAAGTGAATCTCAAGTGTTTTTTTTTTGGGTTCTGATACAACAACCCCTGGACGTTTTCGCTTGATTTTACGCTCTGTTGTCACACGTACGCCTTCAGTTGAATCTTCATCCAAAACTTAAGATTTTAGGCATTCAAAATTTACAACTTTCAAGTTTTCGAGGTTAAGAGTTATTCCTTTACATTTAATCACATGTTCAGGACCATGTTCAGTTTCAATTTTTAACCCATATGTCTTAGGACCTGTACTCACATATTCCGATATATAAGCATCAGAACCATAACATGCCACCTCATTGGTCAAATCACCCAGGAAATCAGAGATTGGAAAATTCATGGGTTTGTCTTTACTATCCACAAATATGACACTGTCTGTATCACAGTACAGAATCGAGGAGCTCAGTTTTTCTAGTAATCCGTATAATTTAATTCTAGCTAGAGCCGTTGTATATGTAGCAATAGGTATGTTTGCATGTGGTAAAGTTTTTAGATTTTCCTCTACATATTTCCATGTAACCCACAAGTTATCATCATCAACCGGGTAAATTGAACAAATTTCTCTACCTGGTGATTGGAGAAGTTCACAAAATCGATTGAAATTATTAATGACTTTAGTATTTGTTTGATCATCCCTTTGGCCGAACTTCCCCCACAATGAGTTTAAACAAAGTTTAGCAATATTACGTCGACCAGAATTTTTTGGAATTGGTTTTTTATCAAGAATGATACATTCCCTTCTCTTGTATGATTCAATAAAACTATCTTTACCCTCATCTGATATATATTCATTACCCCAACCGCTGGCCATCTGTTTAATTTTTAAAAAATTATTGACATACTCAGTAAACAATCCGCCAGTTTTTGTGTTGAGGTCGTACACCGTGTACTCATACTTCCACACCTCATACACTTTCAAAATTTTGTACCCCTTTTCAACAGCTAAGGCTATTTCAGGAATTACCCATGTGCCAGTGAGTTGCCGCTCATCACCTGAGTGATCGCAACTTGAAATGTTATTACCTTCAGCACATTTTCTACAAAGTGTAAAATACAATTTATTGTCGTTTTTCATGGGTAACACAGGTATCAGAAGGTTGTTAGGTGCAATTACATCACATTTTATGAAACCATGCATTGAAATAATTTCATGTATGGGAGGGATGTTATCATTTCGAAATATCTCAGGATGTTTTATAGGGTACGGTGCGTATTTGTTAATATACGGATAAAGACTAGTAAAGTCCAAATAACGTATTACCTCGCCTTTTTTGACAGCATGGTATAATTTGAACACCTCAGTACGACCTCCAAATAGAGCATCCCGCACACATATTGGACGATTTATGTCATTATAATATCGTCGCAATTTCTCATTTAAAAGCTTGTCTTTATTTAGTACACTTTTAAATTCACATTCCCATGTATAAACTAGATTGTATCCATTTCTCTGTATTGCCTCGATACGTCTTTGTGTACTTTCATATCTTTGATTTAAAGTTTCTAAAGTCTGAAGGTTATTTTCCCTCGATTCTTGAAATTTAAAACAATCTCTACAACCGTGATAGTAACATCCAAAGAACTCATAGACAGTATTTGACTCTTTATGAAAACCGTCGACGTATAACCCACACTTATCCAACTTTAACTCACCGTTATTGTTTGCTGAGATTATCAGACCGTTAATTTGGGAGTTTTTCCAGGCTAACCACATACAGGCAATGATGGAATGTGTTTTACTTTTGAAATAACCACTTTTAGGCATTACACCGAAGGTATTTTTGTCAAGATAATTTCTTCGAAAAACTAGCATACATGTCGATGCAATTGTGAGACTTTCTGTTAAAGGGTTCACATTGGTCAATTTAATAAATTCATCTATAAATCTTACACAACCGCGTCGTAAAATATCAACATCATTTACACAATATCGTAACAACTCATCTCTATTATTGAAAGTGTCTTGTGCTTTCGTACTGTACCAATTTAAAAAATCCTTTCTTTCCTTAGGCTTCATTGTATCGCAACCGTTCATTTCAAGTGGGGGGTATTGACCGATATAATTTATATTATCTACAGTATTGAAATAATAAGGAAAGTAACCTTTAGTACTGTCTTCAATATCGAAAACTTGTGGAAACTTAGAAAGTGGAAACGGCAGGAAATTTAAAGAGTCAGCAAATAAAACTTGTTCACATGTCAACTTCATAATTTTGGTTCCATTCATTAAAGGTTCAATATGTTTTTTTCTAGCTATTAACTCCGAAATCAAGAAATGACCATCATAGCCTTGTAAATTATGGGCATAGCAATATACGTTGCTCACATACGGTCTGGGTATTAAACAATAGTCTAGAAACCTTTGCACAACAGAGGATTGATCACTTTTTTCAAAAATATGCTGTCTGACACCACATGTATCACATGGTTGTTTAATATCTTCATATTGATAACAATTGTGACAAACATGTTGTGCTACAATAAGATTTGCAACATGTACAAAAGTTCAAGAGCTGTTACCATACAGACCGTCTTGAGTAGTTTCACAATCAAAAAATATGATGTGAAACGTTTTATCCTTTCTACCTATGTAGGGCTTTCTAAAACAGTTATGTTGGGCCGGTTGTATTTTTGAACACATCTGACAGAATTATTCGTCACATTGATGTTTGAGTCCTTTCCTGTATGTAAAATATATAAATTTTGTGCAAAATACACATATCTTGAAAGTGTCACATACAGTTTTTCCTCTTAACTTTTTATCTAAATAGTTAGCGAAACATAGCGGTCCTCTAAACCCGCGATTACACTCGCTTCAATCAACCATCTGTGATACATACAAGCAGGGTGGGAATGTGATACAGTACGGACATTTCATTTCACATTTATGAAACGAATGATTTGAAACTTTATCGCAATAGTTACAAATATAACTTTTGGAAAACAATCCGGTGACCGATTTTATGACGTAAAAATGTTTTGTACTCTCGAAATAGAAGAGGTAAATTTTTTTTGCTGCTATATCCCGTAGTGGAGTTTTAAAAAGAATGGAATATGGATCTCGAATATTATCAAAAACAACAATTTGATACGCACTTAAGTATTTTTGAAATTTATAAAGATCTAGGATATTGCAGCCATTTTCTCCAATTACCACTTTAGAATTTTTACACAATCGATCAGCCTTAAAATCTAACGATTGTAAAATGACTAAATTATTTAAACGATTTATATTACCCTCAGCCATTTCCATTGCATAACAAATACTCCTAGGTAAGCATGAAAGATCCTTAGCGTTAGCGACTTTTGCCACATCCACTAAAACTTTTTTTCTTTTTAAAAGGTCAGCATCATCTGTGTACTTTTTATTTACGCGCCCCCCGCCGGAAGGAATGTAAACGATCTAAGCATGGAATTGTATGATATCATCCGAAAGAAATTTAGTGTTGGACTGGTTAACATTCGCTATAAGGCCAATTATATATTTACCATTAATTTCCTGAATGGGCTTTAAAGCTGACCATATGGATTTCACGTGTGGTGATTGCGGGAGTGTTATTGCAAAACTCATTTTGCACTCCGGGTTTGCGTTAGCACCAATGTTTTCAAGTACCTTATCGCAAATTTTCTCCAGTGCACTTAGAGGGCTATCGGTTATATTGGTGAAACCTTTAATCTGAAAGTTTAAGGTGACACCTGTGACATTAAATTTTTTAAATAACTTCTCTTTCCGAGAAATAATTTTAAACGATCTCGATAAATCACTTGAACCTTCCCCTTGTTGATTACTTTTACCAGCACATTCTTGTCGAACATCATATGACCTGGACGTGTCTTCATTTTGAGCCAAAAGATTTACTATATCACTTAACAAAACATTTGAAAACGACGTGTGATGTAGCTTTTAAAACGCTATTAACTGTAATAAAAATCTGTACTTTTCCTCTACTGTCGAATGAATATTTCCCTTTCTAAATATATCAGCTGTGCATCTTAACCACGTAATGCATGTTTCAAAACTTTTTGTTGCTAACATTATTTTAAACCTCTTAATTATTTTTCCATCTTTTATTATTAATAATTTCCCTTATTTCTATTTAATTTTATATTTTACTTTACACTTCTTAACATGTTGATTAATTTTAATTTTTCCTCTCCAAACGTGAGAGGTATCACACGGTGCAGCTCGGCTCTTTGCTGGCGCAACTTGACAAGGTGCCCAGCGCGCTTCTTCTTTTTGGGGGGTTGTACAGGTATAGGCTCAGGCTCACGTGATGAGCGTGCACGTTGGAGTCGCCTTTGTAGCTCCTCTATAGTTAGTGGGTGAAGTCCTGGAAAGGGTAATGTTCGGCGATTTACAACTTTCAGTTCTTGACCCTTATCTGCTGTTGTTGTTGTTTTCGCAAATAAGGTCGATTTTACGAGTTCCAAACTCGATTTAGCTGGTTCTTCATTAAAGGCTTTCAGTTGATGCTGGATATCCTGAATATCAGGCTTCCCTTTTTCCTTTAAAAAATTCGTAGAATATCTTTTGCGATATTCGTCCAAAGTTATACGCTTAGGTATACTTTTGTTTGGACGATTCATCCTAAGCTAAGCTAACCTAAGTCAGCTGAAAAATAGGCCTTGTGGGGCCACAATCTTTAAAAAAGTATGCCTGTAAGATAAAAAAAAAAGTTTGTATACTTTAATCAAATAACAATAAACAACATCAATATAAAAAAACTTACCGTTCCTGTACTACAACCGTAGCTATCAGACTTGGAAAACTTCTGCGTGATAATCAACTGCAACACTTCACTTTTATACTGTCTTCGCACACGTAAGGTGTTATGGATAAGTAATTCCAAACCTGAACAGCAGATGTTTTCACACTAATTACTACAACATGAAACAGGTGATACTTGAAATCATGCAATCACTGAATTAATATTTTTGCCATTTGCCTCTCAACCATCAGCCTATACCACACGTGTAAAGTAATTAAATATGCACTGCTTAAAACACATTTTTTCCGCAGACACTAATTACATTCACCCTCAGTTGGTTCAATATACAAGTCTTTTCATGTCCAGCGATTCTTGCCTCAAGCGCACCAAGCAAGCGTAAGCAAGCATAAAGCATCTTCTAATTGGCATACACACAGTTTAATTGTGGATTACGCCATCGCTCGACACTATATATGACGTTGGGGAATACCTACCGTTTCGGTTTAAGATGCAGGTGATATTGAATTCTTTCCTCATAATATTTTCTTTTTTCGCAAGTCTGTTGATTCGTCAGCGAGTTAATTAATATGCACCCAATCGCAACACGGACACGAATATGCACCCATTGATGATACGATCGAATCAGTATGAATGGCTAACAACAAGAAAAAAATGCATAACCAGCCGTTACGTACAGTTCGGTACATGATCATACACGTTAAAAAAAACACCTGTTGTCGACGAGAGCGACGTCACGGTCAATCTTGGGGGAACCCTTTAATTACAGCAAATATGTATGTGATCGTCAAATCTACCATCGTTCGTTTGCCTTCAAAAAGACTTGAGATATTTTAACCTCCTGAATTAATGAACTCCTGGTAGGCACTATCGCAGTATTAAGAAAATTTATACACAGCTATATGCACTAACATACCACTGTCCGATCATGGTTATTTATGCACATGCACGTTGAAATGCGTATGAAGTTAATTGGATACTTTTCGTAATACATTAAGGCTAGTATCAGAATTCAGCATGGATGGCAATTACCATTAAAATTCCACCCTTCTTTTCACCCATCATTCGTTGTCTTGCACAGACGAGACATATAACGTACAGTAACACGGTGTATCGTTTTTCATGGGATCGAGCTAATTTTGATATAGTGCCCCAGAAAATGTGCGTGCAAGGCTTTACCTGTCCGCGTGGCCAGAATGCACAATTGCAGAAGAAAAATTTGATTACATATCGATATTACAAGGAGCTCATCGTAAGCGAGTTAATTGTATGCACTCCTCTGCTGGTACGATTTCTTTTGCAAGTCTCTCTGTTGATTCGGAAGCGAGTTAATTAATATTCACGACATCGCCAATGAACGAAATTCAAGTTGAATTCGCACATGAAGGTACAGGGTACGGGGTTTTATGTCTGGTTTTCTGCGCGCCTGTTTCACCAGTTTACAAAAATTGACTTTAACAGCCTTTCTAATGTACTCTAAGCCTCCTAACAACCAAGCAGTTATGCACACAACATCTCCCAACACATGACACATCTCACAAACTACAGCAAAAACATCTGACCCTATTTCTACCACCTATGACTTCCTGACGCACCCAACCGCAACACCCCGATCCTCTATAGCCAGCCATCAACGTTCAAAATCATCGCCAACTGATCTACTATTGCCTTCTACCAACGCCGCCAATCACAACACACACCTGATCGGCAACCCCTCACAACACAGCCCTAACCCAGACCCTTCATAGCCTTCTACCAGCGCCGCCAATCACAACACACACCTGATCGGCAACTCCTCACAACACAGCCCTAACCCAGACCCTCCATAGCCTTCTACCAACCCCGCCAATCACAACACACACCTGATCGGCAACCCCTCACAACACAACACAAATCTAAGCCCACCACCTGACAACCCCAACCAACCAACCGCGACACCCCTCTTACAAACAACAAATCAACGACACACACCTGATACAAAACCACAATCTCAGCACCCGACCCTAGGTACACCCAAGACCGAGGCACTCTGATTCACCCTATCCATCCCATACAAACGTGGTAACCCAAGCCGCTCGCAACTCTGATTGAAAAATATTGAAAATGCCGTTCCCACCCATACAAAAACCGGTTCTGAGGTACGTCACTTACTACTCAAGTTATAAGTTAAAGAATTTTTTGGCAGAGATGTGTTAATTGTATATAGTAGGATTGAAATTAAATTTAAATTTAAAAGTCCTGAACGCTTCTATGTGAAGAGTGAATTTAGATGAGAATCTCGAATCTACCGCAAGCCTTGTCATTTTGATTACAGATATGCTTTCGCCTCCAATGACATTAATGTATATGCTCTGTGGAAGCACACTTCCTATCAAAATCATACTACATGAATTTATGTACCCACTGAGCGGAATACCCAACGATCGGTATTCCGATCAGTGGTGACATAAATTCTTGTAATATGATTTTGATTGGAAGTGTGCTTACATGAATTAAATTGGAGGTGTTACGTTCTTTGATATGAAAATATCCATAGAACAGTAGTGATTGTTTCGTTTTTCACACAACAATTTGATTTTGTGCAACCTTTGGTATGGCAATTAGTGGTTCTAGGTTTTCGGAGCTCGATCAAATGTTTCTGATATGTCACTAAGGAAGCAAGCTTTAACTAGCTGCAATATTTTGAGTTGTACCATTATCAACTTTGCAACTGTTAAATTCTCGGCAACATTTACCTATGAATGTTCGCCTAGTAACATTATTGATATGATTACGAAACCCAACGGCGAATAGACGAAATTAATGGCAAACACAATTAAACCTCTTGTCCTATGACCACAGTAAAAAAACATCCACTTACTGGCAAACAGCTAATAATGTCTAACGATTGATTTTTGCAACGGACAATTCTTAAAAGGCATCAATGACATGAAACTGGAAACATGGCGAAATATTTTTCAGCGGAGTCATTCAAAGTAAAGGTAATTTCTAGTCCAAACTGAAGTTTATTAGGAATTTCAGTTTTGTAAAATGGTGGACTATACGGTTTTGTTTCGTACTTTGCTATGTTGCATGTATGTATTGCAGTTGTTGATAGTTTTCGTGACACACATTTTTAAATTTGGAAAGTAGTATTTAAATAAGTTCTCGATTTACTTCGTCCATGCCTATATGATTGTTCTAGGATGTTCAATTGAAATTTCTTTTTGAATTTGACTTAGATTTTCACAATTGTATAGCACGTATGAACACTTCACAATTCTTATTTTAGAATGTGGATTAATCCATGTAAAGTATTCGTTTTGAAATGTGTTAAAAGCTGCAATATCTAGTATGTAAACTCCAATGGTTCCTTTTTCAGGCATGTGGTTATTTAAAATGTATTTAATGCAATTTTAATTTGGATATTATATCAGACGTTTTGGCAAAGATGGTCTACGGAATATTTGCAGACACTCCAGCGTAAATCAAAATGGACTAAGGAATCTGACAACCCAACACCAGGTCAACTCGTCCTCCTCAAGCAATCCAATTTAACACCTTCAAAATGGGCTCTGGCACGTATTAACGAACTCAAACCTGGCCCAGACAACAAGGTACGGATAGTCACCGTAAGGCACGACGGAGACAAACTGAAAGATGTATCGATAGTAAACATCTGTCCTCTACCAGTCGAAATACCTACAAATGACACGACATTCCACGATTCCAATGCAAATACTGGTAGCAATCAATCAATAAACGACCCAAGAGTCTCAAGGACGAATACTAGTGTCAGATCTACACACAATGGTAGAGTTCTGCGTAGAATTAACGAGGGTCAAAATTCTGCAGTGGACAGTAGTAAACGTGAAATACCCCAACAAGAACCATCAGAACGACAAGGGAAGGAGAAATGTCGTATCGCGCCTTGTACCTGGGCAATAGCACTACTAATGACTATTCTAACGTTTTTGACGTTTGCAGCCACCCTAGCCGACAATCACTCTAATCATGAATATGTAATATTCAAACCGTCTACAGGGTATTATATAGAAAATCTAGGAAAGACAAAGGTTCTTCGGGGGACTCTTAGAATGGAAATTCTTTTCCCATATGACGAGATTTTGGCTGATGAAAACAACATCTTACTTACTTTCAAGCAAACAGATAAAATATGCCAAGACACGGAAGCATTGGTACAGACAACCCACTGCAACGCATTAGTACGGCACCTTAAAACCAGGAGAATTGAGATATTTCGACAGATTGAGCAGATCAAAGATGTGACACCGTCAAGAGTTAAAAGAGGACTGTTTGGAAAATTACTTACGACTGTATTCGGCGTAAGCGATGAAGTATATGAAAATATAGACAACCTAGACAAAAACCAAAAGATGCTACTTCATCTAACCAATCAACAGCACTTACAGCTTTCTACCAGCATGGAACAGCTCAACACGGCAACCAACGAAAAATTCTAACAGTTTGGTAAAAGAGTCAACGAACTCATAGAAGCTATGAACGGAATGAAATCCTGGTACAGACAAATTGATAAGAATAAGCTAAGCATACAAGTAGTTTCAACTTATCTCGCAGCCTCTGACTATTTCGATGAAATCGGATTGAAGTATGGAAATCTAGCCAAAGCAATGCATGGGCATATTAGCATTACTAGCATTCTCTCTTCAAATAATATAGCAGAGACAATCGATCGAGTTTCGAAAAACCTAGGACCACTATTTTCAATACCAGAGGTTCCGCAAAATCGAATTGTTGTTAAAAAAAAACGAAGCAATCACTGCTAGTCTATGGATATTTTCATATCATAGAACGTAGCACCTACGACTTAATTCATGTAAGCGCCATTCCAATCAAGGTCAGACCACATGAATTTATATCACCACTGATCGGAACACCTACTTTGGCAATAAACTTCAACCAGCTGCAATACTTTGAGTTGGACGATGATCAATTTCGCGGTTGCTCAATTCTGGGAGACGTTTACCTTTGTTCACCTAGTTACATCATCAATATGAATGCAAAACTCAACTTCGTAATAGACGAAATCTATGGCAGACACAATAGAAGCTCTTGTCCTATGACCGCAGTGAAGAACTCTCAATTATTGTGGAAACAACTCATGATGCCCAACACTTGGTTTTTTGCAACTGACGATCCCAAAACAGCATCAATAACATGCAACGGAGAACGTGAAGAGATATTATTGACCGAAGTTGGAGTCATCCAATTTAAAGGTAATTGCCTAGTCCAAACCGAACATTATACCCTGCGTACAACATTCGATCAGCAAAGGAGGGTTATTAGTGCATACACAAAGAACATTTCACTACCCAAGCTGGAAGAAATAAGTTACCAGAAATTGCACATTACGGAAATTTCCAAAATTTCTGAACAGATGTTTAAACTACCTCCACCTCAATCGCTAGACAACAATGTACCGCATTTTGAACATTTGGTCATCCATGCATTAGCCTGGTCCTCGATTACCGCTGCTTTCGTCATCGCCCCTGCTATTTTCTTTACTGTTAGAAAATGCAGGACAACATCTGGAAGCGCAAGCAAGGACCCTAGTGAAGAAACGACCCTTAGCGAAAGATTTACCCAAATCTTTGCCAACCGTCAAGTATCTCCAAGCAAGTTTTACGTTACAACAGATGGACAAACAGCAACTTAGTTCAACTTTAGTGGCCATCCTAGGGCGCCCAACCTGTTCATGATCGAACATTGCATAAGATGTACATTGAACTCAAACATTGTGGTTCAATGTACATCAATTTGATTAAGTCAACAATTGTACCATTTTCACGTACATTGAACTTAGCTAATTGTATTCATTGCATAATGCATTTGCAATGACATCAAATTTTCCTCGATTGCACTAAGTTCAATGTACGTGGTTCAAGTCAACAAATATTTTGCTTACTTTTAATATTTGTAAAAATGTTTAATTTGCGTATTGTACATTTTGTAAATAGTATATAAGTAGCTTTCTTGGTGCAATAAATTTCATTCCCAATTGGAACCTCAGAGTTTCCATTTATCACCTAAATCCTCTCCTCAATCTTCTTCACCTACAACCATTGGTGCAAGAAGATTTCCTTTAGATTGCGAAATCGTCGTCTGGAGCGGACGGCCTTTAAGCAATATCCATTAGAATTCACTAAGAACTTGAAAATAATTAGGTTTCTGTAACTTAAAAGTTACAGATTGGATCAATCGGTAGTTTAAGATTTGCGAAAGCTTTCACATAATCTTTATCTTGTCGGTCTATTTTGCATCTTTTTTTCAATCAAAATGTCAAACCTTTTGCTATTTTTAAAAAATCCCTGATAAATTTACGGTAATAACCAACTAAGATAAAAACTGCTTTATTTGCTCTGGAGTTTTTGGGGTTTTAAAATCTTCAATTCCTTTAATTTTATATGGATTTGGTTTAATTCCTTCTGTTGTTACAATATGACCCAAGAATTCGGCTTCTTTTTCTAGAAATTCCAATTTGTTTACTTGTATTTTCAAATTACGTTCGTGTAGTGATTTTAAAATTTTCACCAACGATATCAGTCTTCATCCAAGTTCCATCGAGAACGGCCGTGTTTTAATAATTCGCAACTCAAATAGCTTCAGTGTGGAATGTGTTTAAGCACAAAGTACAACTTACCGTACAAGTTACTGTATATGTTGTTTATTCACGCAAAGTGAAAAGTGCTTACAGTTACGCAAACGTTATACAAAAGCCTACCCTGTATAGGCACATGAACCGCGTATTGCACGAGCTATCGAAAAATGTTCAAGTGAATGATCGTTGTGACCTAGTTAGCAACAATGCTTTTATAAACAACAGTTACATAGTTATAAACACTCAGTGGATAATATGATTGAAGTTAAGAAAAACAGTGATATGAAAATACAAACTGGCTTAGAACGTTATATAACTATTGTGGAAAAAAGAAAAAGGAGCCCTCATGGTGCCGACACTCGTGCAGCCAAAGTGTCAAGAGAAGACACTCCATCCACTAGCAACTACTATGCTATACTTGGAGAAGAGAACAATGACCGAATTTCAAATGAATACCATCCAAAATCACAAGCCTCCACCAACTTATGTTAGAGAAACTAGCTCACTAACAATCTTCAACAATTAACAACCACTATGCACCACATGCAAGCTACACTTAACAAACAGACAGAAATTTTATGCAAGTTAGTTTCACCATGAGCACACTAATAATAGTTCAATGGAACGCTAATGGTGTTTCTGACCATAAGCTAGAATTAGAATCGTTTCTAAATAACAACAACGTAGACATCATGCTTCTTTCTGAGACACATCTCACTAGTAAAAATAACTTCAAAGTAAGAGGTTATTCTTGCTATTGTAGCAACCACCCAGAGGACAAATCTCATGGTGCAACTGCCATTCTCATCAAAAACAGAATAAAACACGAACCCTTAATACAAGTACCTCTCGATAACCTTCATTACACTACAATCCAGGTCAACGTAAACAATAGAAACCTTATCATTGCCTCGATTTACTGCCCCCTAAAAAAACAATTCACACAATGCAATTCGATGATTTCTTCAGAACTTTAGGCCCCAGATTCTTCGGGGCGGGAGACTTCAACGCAAAATCTCCACATTGGCGATCCAGACTAGCAACCCCAAAGGTAACACAACTTTTATCTTCCTTGTACAAAAACGCCCTACATTGCCTCTCAGGGGGTACTCCTACATACTGGCCCACAGACCCTAAAAAAAATTCCAGATATAATTGATTTTGGCATCTTTAAAAACTTAAACCCAACCACGATCACTGCCTTAACCACAAATGATTTATCTTCAGATCACTCCCCTACAATATTCTCACCGGCAAGTACCCCCACACTCTCAACACCACCCGACAAACTAACCAACCCTAGAACAGATTGGAACAAATTCCGAAGCATATTCAACGCCAGTTTTAACCCAAACATCTCCCTCAAAACTACAAATGAAATAGATAATGCTATAAACTCTTTAACAATAACAATATACGAGTCTGCAGCATCAGCTACCCTGCATAATCGAAAGGAAACGACCGCAAGAATTCAAACTATAACCAACCAGGGTGTCTTGGAATTACTCCGCAACAAAAGGTAGGCGAAGTCAGTGTGGCAAAAAATAAGGTCACCACAAGCAAAACAAGCCCTTAACGACGCCATAAAGAAACTCAAACAAAAACTACTATCAGAAAAAAATAAAGAAATCCAAGACTTCATTCGCAACTTAGACTACACTCAAGACACTAACTACTCACTATGGAAAGTCACCAAAAATATTAAAAAACCAATCATGCCCCAAACACCTCTCAGAGATGCAAAATGGATGTGGATAACGAGCGATTCCCAAAAAGCCGAAGCGTTTGCTACCCATTTATCAGCGGTTTTTACCCCAAACGAAGAATTCATGACTCCAGAACCATTACCGAATATCAAAGATACTCAGGCTTCAAAGCCAATTAAATTCTCTGTCAAAAAATTAACACAAACAGTTAAGGAACTGAATCCGAGAAAACCGCTGGTCACGACTCCATCACAGGCCTTATACTTAAGAATCTCCCAAAATCAGGAAGAAAAGCAATACTTTATATATTCAATGCAATGCTTTGCATTAACCACTTCCCATCCACATGGAAAAATGCGCAAGTCGTTGTTATACCTAAACCAAACAAGGATAAAACCAAAGTCGAGTCATATCGACCCATAAGTCTATTACCAATCCTATCAAAAATGTTCGAAAAACTCCTCTTGAGCAAGATGAAACCAATCTTAATGGAAAAGAATCTGATACCCGATCACCAATTCGGCTTTCGAAATCACCACTGTACAATCGAGCAAGTTCATAGAATAATTAGCCAAGTCAATACCGCACTTGATGGAAAAAATACTGCGTTGCAGTATTCCTAGACGTCGCCCAAGCGTTTGACAAAGTTTGGCATGAAGGTCTAAAATATAAACTTGCCAAAGCGTTTCCCCCTTACATACACAAAATACTATTTAGCTATCTGGAAAATAGAACTTTCAAAGTTATCTATGCAGGATGCTCTAGTAACTCCTACCCCATAAAAGCCGGGGTACCACAAGGAAGTGTTCTAGACCCAATATTGTTTATTGTTGTTTATTGTTTAAAAATTGAAATTTTATAACCTCAATTTTTGCTGACGCCACAGCCATACAGCCTACACATAAGTTAACCCTACAACCGCATGTAGAGAACTACAAGAATATCTAAATAATATCATGGAATGGGCAAACAAATGGAAAATTAAAATAAACGAAACTAAAACTGAGCAAATAACTTTTACCCTTAGAAAGCAATCATGCAAGGCCTTTACCATTAATGGCGCCTCAATACCCCAATCAAAATCAGTAAGATATCTCGGGTTACATCTAGATAGTAGGTTTACCTGGAGAAATCATATAGAAAAAAAAGAGAGAACAACTGAAATTACAATTTAACAAACTCTACTGGCTTTTGAACAAAAAATCTAAACTCAACCTGGAGTCAAAAATCCTAATTTACAAAGCTATCCGAAAACCCATATGGACATACGGTATTCAACTTTGGGGCTCAGCCAAAAAATCCAACATTGACATTATCCAACGTATGCAAACTTAAATACTAAGATCAATTCTTGGAGCACCAAGATACGTTAAAAATGCAATCATACAACGTGATGTCAAAATAGATACAGTCCATGAAGAGATAATAAAATTCAGCAATAACTACAAAAATAGATTGCAAAACCACCCAAATACATTAGCCAACAATATTCTTACCGCACATAAGTTCGCTCGATTAAAACGTAAAATTCCTCTTACATTGTCAACATAGTGAGTAAGAACATCTTGACTCACTATCTAACCCAATACTTATACTTTTCGATGATATTTTGCAAACAATGCATTAACAAGTATGCAATATTACTTCATGCTCAAGATACCTAAACACGGAACCACCAACTGAATTAGCAATAATACAATATTACTTCCAACAAAGAGGTAACAATCAGTGCAACAAAAATAGTAATTCGCTCCTGAGATGATTTGACCGGGTACCAGGCATATATCGACCACGAATCACACCTCCAAAGGCACATTACAACGGGCAGCTCTCAAACGAAAGAAATCAAAACAGATAACACCGGATAAATTGTCAACTCGGTGGTTGCCAACTCAGAAGACATAGTGTCTTTTCAAATTGAAACCACATTAATCATACTAACTTAGACTGTCGGAATATCTTTCTTATATTAATTGTACAGAGACTTCACAAGAGGCATAAAGGAAAAGCTGGCATCAATTAACATTAGCTGAATAGTCGAGGATGATGGATCACATTCACAGTACCATCAAAATCATTGTATGTTATTATAATGTTGTATCAACTTCTGGCTCATTTGCAATGGGCTAGACTAAATCACTAGCTTTAAGAGTTGTAATATAATAAGCTAGAGACCATCTAATGGTCTAATTCTTATAATTATGTATAATTCACTGTTAATTAAAAAAAAACCAACGATATTATGTGTTCTTCTAGTGACGGACTGAAAATAATAACATCGTCAAGGTACACAAAACAAATTTTTCTAACAAAGTATTGAGTTCATTAATCGCTGGAAAGTAGCGGGAGCATTTTTAGGCCAAACGGCATTCTAGTAAATTCGTAATGCCCGCTATTAGTAAAAAATTTGTTCTTTGTGTTTCAGATTGCTGTATTTCAATTTCATAGAACCCTTTCACCAAATCAAGTGTCTTAAAATACATTGCCCTCCCAAGTTTATCCAATATATTATCAATATTTGGAATCGGAAATTTGTCATTAATTGTCACTTCATTGAGCTTCCTGTAATCAATCACAATCCTCCACTTTTGTATTCCTGATGCGTCCATCTTTTTCGAAAGGACCAAAAGCGGGGAGGAATTAGCATCTGTTAAATTTGTTCCTCAACTTCTCTTTTGTGTATTTCAGGGTACTTTTAATTTCTTACATAAATCGGGTCATTATTTATTTATTTATTTATTATCAGCATCTTACAGAGTAAACTCCAATTACAAAATGAGTAAATAAAAATAAAAGTATAATTAAAATAAGAGTACTTAGGTGAATAATTGATTCCTTAAACTACGCTTAAAACTAATGTAGGAAGATGGTAAAGGTCCAAGCTGAAGATTGTTATGTGTTCTAGGTAAACGTAGTAAAGTCGAATTAAAGTACACTTCCGTTCTAGCAAACGGTAAACTAAAAATATCGGCTGATCGAGAGGGTCGATAATGGTATCTTAATAAGACAGGATTATCGATGTTCACCTGAATGAAGTTATTATAAAGCTTAAAAAGTAAGCAGAGGTCAAGATATATCCTACGTGATTCAAGGAAGGTAAACATAGTAAGGCAAGACGTTCATCATACGGAATATAGGAAATTTTGAACTTAAGGAGAAGAAAGCGTGTAAATTTACGCTGAACAGATTCTAGAAGATTTATTAAATACTCAAGATAAGGTGACCAAATCTGGGATGCATATTCAAGGATAGAACGAACAACACTGACAAACAATTAAACAGCCGAAGCAGGGTTGGAGAAAATACGGCAATGTCTCAATACAAACCCTGAAAGCTTAGAAGCTCTGGATACTATGTTGATGACATGAGCATCAAATTTTAGTTTGGCATCAAAAATAACACCAAGGTCTTTCAATTTGTCTACAGTAATTAAGGGAATAGAATCAATAAGGTACACAAACTGTAAGGGAGAAGATTTAAGGGAGAAAGTCATTATTACTAGTTTTTATCTCGTGTTAAATCGAATGTGTGGACGAAAGATTTGTTCCTTCTGCATAAAATGTATTTTTGTATTTGGAAAAGACGTTTAGTAGTTTGTTTTTGTCTTCACTGTTCTCATTGAATTAATGGGGTGTACTGTACATTATCGCCTTCCATAGGCAATTTTGTACCAATGAATCTCAACAATCTTTGATATTCTTCTTCTTTACCGAAAAATATAGAAATTACTTTATTATCAATTTTTAGTTGCCTATGGGTTAATTCGATTAGAGTGGGATATTTCTGGAAAATATTATTTATTTTAACCAGTCGAAAAATTGATGAACTCATTCGAACTTGGAGTTTCCGCCAAACTCTACGAAAGGTTATATTTTAACTATGAAATTACATGTCTTGAGTTAAGGAATTAGGTGGGTTTGAAAATTTAAAAAAATGATATTTTCTCCTAAAATTTCAAATCGATCCGAGTAAAATTCTAAGAGATAGACCCTTCGAAACTTCCGCCCATCAAACCACGTCAGTGCAGCGCGTCGCAGGTATACGGAAGCACTTATAGTATTAGGCTTAGGACTTGCCAGATGTAAAAAAATTCTTTGGCTTGTTGGATATAAGTTGTTCGCTTTGGAATAAGTCAACATATGATTTTTATGTTCAGAAAATTCATAAATGTGTTCAGATGGTTGCTGAAGCACTTTTACATCGGCTGCAAAAGAAAAAAAAACAATTAACGTGTGATGAAAGTGGTATTGATGATACAACAGGTGTAACTGTATCAGGTGATGGTACTTGAAAAAGCG
This sequence comes from Oxycera nigricornis, assembly GCA_963942545.1. NCBI lineage: Eukaryota > Metazoa > Arthropoda > Insecta > Diptera > Stratiomyidae > Oxycera > Oxycera nigricornis. The sequence continues at coordinate 44,807,528 of OZ012661.1, read as the reverse complement.
CGGTTTCTCATCATCATACGGTGCGTCTACGTTAATTGGGTATTATAGCGGAAAAGTTTTAGATATTTTTGTAAAATGTTCATATTGCAAATTATGTGAAGCTTGGGAAAAAAACCGAGCACAACAGAATTTGAAGAAAAGAATTTTGAAAAAAAAAACGAATGTAGCGCCAATCACCAAGGACCAGTTGGTAATATGGAAGTTTCATCAATCGTTGCAGTGTTTCAACGCTATTTTGAAAAATACATCATAAGTTACTCAAATTATATTGGTGACGGGGATTCCAAAACATATTCCGGAGTTCTCAATGTCAAACCTTATGGCGACAAGTTTTCGATAAATACTTAAAAAAGAATGCGTAGGACATGTGCAGAAGAGGATGGGCAAGCGCTTACGTGATTTAGTCAATAAAACTGTTGTAGAAGAAGGAACAAGACCGGTAAACAATTAGAAAAAAAAAACTTTGTTTGGCAAAGGCAAACTTACTGGCAAATTTATTGATAAGTTTGCAATTTATTATGGCCTAACTATAAGTAGAAACTACTATTCGGTGCAAAAAATGAGAGACGATACCAGTGGCGAGGCGTTCATATAAGCCGATTCCCATCGGCTTCCCTTTCCAAATATGTTCCAAAAATGTCTAACACTTCAGTTTTATGGGGGAATGAAGTGTTTATTTACTTGCATGCATCATTGCTAACATGCACAATCGTTCCACTTGATCTCAGTGTTTATTCCATCATACTCCATTCTCATCATTCTACACATCCTCATAGTTCCATAATAGCCAGCAAAGCGATCAACATCTGTAAGAGTTGCAGCAAAGCTTTCCAAGTCTCGAATTCATCAATAATTTAAGGTGCCGTGGGGATTCAACTCCCGTTTGTTGGAATGACAGCTCAGTTTTCCTCAATAGGATATGGAAACAAATCAAAAAGCCGGTACCGTTCCCGGCTTGCGAATCAGCTGTGAAAATTGATGCTAGAAAATCATCGGCTTACCCACAGTAATTGTTCACCCCTCGCAACTGGACGCTACATGGGCAACTCATTTCCATTATATCTGCACAGACAAAAATCCACAGCACGATAAATGTCAAAGGGCCCTGACTCACGGTGCACTTGGCAGCGTGCTTCAGCAATGAACACTCTTTCATCATACAAACACGACTACGATCCATTACCAAGTGAGGTTTCATCAGCTATCAAGCCTATTTATGAAGAACTCAGCAAAGAAGAGCTCTTGAAAAGTTATGTTGGTGGCTTCACGCAAAATAATAATGAAAGTTTGAACCAGTTAATTTGGAAAATTACTCCAAAAATAATTCCTGCTGGTTCAAAAATAGTAGAGATTGCTGCGTTTGTAGCTGCTGGCACTTTCAATGAAGCAGTTTTCGTTTTGTTGCTTTTTATTCATGGCATTGATTTGAAACTAGGCCAAAACAGCCACGAGTATGTCCGAAAAGAAAATGAGAACCGCATACTCATTGCCGAAAAGAAAGCTGACACTGCGATTCGTGACGCAGGAATTCGTCACAGGCAAGATCAAATGGATGCCCTGGATATTGCTGCAGCAGCAGGTGCTTTGCTTTATGGTGCCGGAATCGATGATTCCATGTAAGTTAAAAAAAAATTCTGCATGTTATTTCAATTTAAAACTTGAAACGCATTTATCTCAAAACTCAATTTTTTAAGTCGGTGGATACGATTTCATGAAAAGTTATGAAGCGAGTTTATTCAAATTTTGCACACATCTTTGAAATAACATTATCTAGCTATTGAACGAAGGATTTTTTTATAACAACTAATTTTTTCGAACCAATACATGGCGAAAATTTGACCAAAAATGTGTTTTTTTGTTCAAAGTCTGTCAAAAATTCAAATTTTAATTTTTTTTTCTGTCGTCCAACAACGAGATTTTTCCATGTTCTAACGAAATATTTTTGGTTTTTTGGTTTTAGATGAACCAATAATGAGTTATGCTGTCCACGGCGAGAGCATTTTTTTGGACGTCAAGGGAGATGAGGTTCCAAGTTTTCAAACATTTTAAATAAAAATTTCACAAAATATTGTTTATATATGTATCTTTGATATGCTGAATTGTTTAAATAAAATATATAATTGTATATATTAAAAAATAGTGAAAATACCATTTTTGTGAACCTGTGAAACCCACCTAACCCCTCAATTGTCAAAAGGTTGGTTTTAGAAATAGAATGACGCAAGTGTGGGGCACAAATACCAGGTTGAATGATTCCCATGTTTGCACCAGTTTCTAAAATAAATCTAAGTGGTTTACCATAGCTATTTATTTTAATATATGGTAATTTTGCTATTGAGTGTCCGAGGCCAGTACACGAAAATTTGAAATTTCATCACAAAGAGTTGTTCGGGTGGATTCAGTATTAGCAATATCCATAGCTGTCGGCTGTCCATATCTTTGTATTTTTTTTGGATTGAATTATTTTGAAATTGTTGATTGAGCCGTCTTAATTGAGAAAAGTTTTTTTGTAGTTGGATGTTTCTGTATTGTAAATTAGATGTCGGTGATTGATATTGATTAGTTCTAAATTATGCAGAAGTATTTTGAATTTGACTATTATGGTTTCTATGCTGTAAATTGTTATCAAACTTATGTGTAAAATGTTTACAAAAATTTCGCGTTTTTTTAATCTTTGTTTTGTGGATTTTCTTATTTTTGTCAGTAGTAATAGTAATATGGTTATCTTCTTTTGGTTTGTGTCGCGTAAATTTGCGGGCTAGTTTTTTCCTCCTACATTGTTTGCGATATACTATGGACCCTTTATCAACAGGTTCGAGGTCTTCTCTGTTACTATTTAATTTTTCTAATTTCCTTTTTGATATTTCTTCTAGTTGAGCTTTAATTTCAGGGTAGAGTTTCTTTCGGAATTCTTTAAGGTTTTCTAAATATCGTGATTACTATTGAAATTCATGGTTTCGGCGAATTTGTATGTCCTACCATACAATAACTCAAAGGGTGTGTAGTTAGTGGAAGAATGTATGGCATTATTATAGGTTGCAATGACTTCATTTAGAACATCCCCTGGATCTTTGTCTCGGTATTTATGATAAATTAACCTATACGTTCCAGTTATAGTTGAATTTAATGTTTCAACTGAAGCATTCCTGCTAGTTTGTTGGAATGAGGTGACATGGTGATGTATGTCATATTGTTTGCAAAAACTGTAAATATCTAGGAGGTAAATTCTGTTCTGTGACAAAGGTGAAAATATTTTCGGGTGGGCCGTGAAGGCTTATGAAATGTGTTATTGATTTGATAATTGCTAGACTATTTCGGGCAGTAAGGATATAAGCTGCAGCAAACTTAGAAAACCTATCGATTAGTGTGAGGACGTATTGTTTGTCGATTGTGTAGATATCCATATGCAGTACTTCAAGGGGTTTCTTTGGTGATTCGGTAAATTGAAATTTTGGTTTTTGTGGAGTGAGTTTGAGTGTTTGGCATTGTTCACAGTTATTGAAGATTTGAGTAGTTCTAATTTTCATATAGGGGAAATAATATTCCCGTTTTAGATGAGCGAGAGTTTCATTTATACCACGATGGTTGTTTTGTGTGTGGTATTTATTAATGAGTGCATCTAGCTCGTCAATTTTTATGATATCCTTTAGTAACTCGGTACACCGAACGAGTCTAAAAAAGTAGATTGGAAAAAATGTTTTGAATAGACGTCTTGGATAAGTTAGAAATTTTTTTTTGAGCGGTTGCTTAGAGATTGGAATACCAATGTTAAGGTTTTCGTCTGCAGAATGTATAGTGGTTCCTCTAGTACTTTGCGTTGAATCGTTCACGTTGTCAATAGTTTCGTTTGCGTTGATTTCGGCTTTCTTCTGTGGAATGTTAATTAGACCTAGGGCGTCAGCATTACTATTCTGTTTTCCCTTTTTTAAAGACTACTTCGTAGTCGTATTTCTCAAGCTTTAAGCGCCAACGTATAAGTATAGAATTTGGGTCTTTTAGGCTCATCATCCATGTGATAGGTTTATGGTCAGTAACGATTTTGAATTTGCGACCAAACAAATAGGGTCGAAAGTATTAAGTAGTCCATACTATGGCCAAAAATTCCTTTTCTATGGTAGAATAGTTAACTTCTTAGTCAGTTAATGTTCTGCTGGCAAAACATATCGGTTAAGCGCTGCCGATAAGGCCTTGCGATAAGACGGCTATGATGGCAAAATTGCTCGCAACCGTCGTTAAAACGAATGGTTTTCTAAAATCTGGATGTTTTAAAAGTGGATCATTCATGAGAATGTCTTTACAACAATTGAAGGCTGTGACATACCAATTATTGAAATCTATAGTACGACCATTTTTCAAGCATTCCGTCAAAGGCTTTGTTAATTTCGCGAAGTTTTTAATAAATTTTCGATAATATCCAAGCAAGCCAAGGAAGGATTCTATTTCTTTGGTTGTTTTAGGTATTGGGAAGTCAATTATTGCTTGGATTTTATCGGGGTTCAGTTTGAAACTCTTTGTCGTGACTAAGCGACCGAGGAAGGCAATTTTCTTTTTTTAGAAATTCCGATTTATCGAGTTGAATTTTGAGGTTAGCTGTTCGTAACCTAACGAAAACCTTCCGCAGATTCTCGACATGGTCCTGCAAGGAGGAAACAAATATAATATCGTCTAGAGAGACGAGACAAATACGACCTTGCAATTCTTTGGGGACGTTATCCATCACTCTTTGGAAGGTTGAGGGAGCATTTTCAAGCTCGAAGGGCATTAGCACATATTTATAGTGCCCTTCTTCAACTGTGAAAGCCATTTTTGGTATATTCTTTGGGTCCATCTCTATTTGATGAAACCCGCTCGCAATATTCAAGGTGGAAAAATACACCGACTTGCCTAATTTTTTCAAGATGTCATTGATGTTTGTGAGCGGATATCTATCACGAATTGTCTTTTAATTCAACTTTGCGATAATCTATTATCAATCTCCATTTTTTCTTCGCGCTGGCGTCCGTTTTTTTCGGCACAATCTAAACTGAGAAACTGCAGGGTGAGTAGCTCGTGCGTATGATGCCTTGCTCAAGCATGCTTGAAGCTTGCCTCCTGACTTCCTCTTTATGGACAAATGGATATCTATAAGCTTTTTGTAAATGGGATCGTCACTAGTTGTTCTTATTCGATACTTTACTTGGTTGGTGAAACTCAAATTTTGCTCTTCTCGATGGAAAATGTCATGAAACTCTCGGCATAATTTAAAGAGTTCTTCCTTTTCTTCAAGGTTTAAATGAGATACTCAGAGTAAGTTAATAAAGTCCTTTGATGCCGAAAGAATCAATTTTTCAGTGTTTTAGCTTACGTTACGGTTATTTATTTGTTCATATTTGAGAGAAAGATTTTTTACCATAAGCGGATGTTAAATCAGTAGTGTTTGTTTTGAATGTGAAGTATTTATTACTTCGATCATAGCATACCAGTCAATGGCAGTGTATAATCCTTCAGAGATTGTAAGTTTATCGGACAAATCAGTGGGCTTGATGTAAATGGCACCATTTTGAGTGTCGATTGGTAATTTGACAATCATTTTCGATCGAGGTCTAACAGTGGATTTTTGAGAAGTGAAATTAAATTTAAAATTCCAAGGTATAGTAGGATTGTTCGTTTTTAATGTATTATTACTAAGATTGATTTTAACGCCAATTGCACTTAGAATATCTACGCCAATTAGCACGTCAAAATAGCAGTGAAATTGGAAATCGTGCACTATCTGGTTGATTGAACTCCAGAAGATATGGGAGTATGACTTTTTTTATTTATTTCGAGTTTTGCAAGCACAGTGATAATAGAAATGGGATTAATTAGTTTAATATCTTGAGGATTTATATATTCATGGTTTATGAAAGAAGATGACGCACCGGTATCAATTAAGAATTTTAGCGGTCGTCCAAAAGAAGATGAGATATTGATGTACGGGAGAGTTTCCCCGTGTCTGTTAATATCTAAGTATCCAATTGGTCGCTCGAGGCACTGGATGGAAAATTTGTATCGTATTCTTCCGCATTGTATATTTCCTTTCCACTATTTCCATGGTTCTTTTGGTCGTTCTCGTTGGAGATGTGATAGGCAGTATTGTCTTCATCAACGTAATAATATGGAGAGTAGTAGTGTTATACGTTATTCGGGTTATGGCTGCGGTTTCTTGTTTGTTGAAAGTCCATGTAGTTGTCTGAGTTTGTAGAGTCGTGATCTTGTTCAGTAACACTAAAAAGTTCTTTCGAGATGAACCTTGAAGGTCCGTTTTGTCTCAAAACGTCACTACGACGTTGGTTGTTCTGAGGCTGATTGCCTCTTACAACACCCGAGGATGTATCCATAGGTTCTGGTCTTGGAAGAGGCACACTGTAGTTTGGTCTGTTAAACATGGGTTGAGTGGATCGAAAATTTGTTTGAAACGGGTTCTGGGGTGTTGTAAAATTTGATTGTCTGGTGGGTAAAAAATAGTTTTCTCGTTGAAAAGCCTGAAAATTGTTTGTCGTAGAGTCGAAGGGTTTCCCCACTGTAAGGGTTTTTGTTGCGAAAAAGGTCTCTGTTGTAGAGGTGCGATAAGAACGCTAGGCTTCAGAGATCGAACCGGAATGTTTGGGTTAAGTAACTTCGTTTGTAGAATTTTAAATCTAAAATTGTTGTTATTATGATCCGCTTAAGAATAGAAAATATTCTGCTCTTTTATGCAATATGCATGAGTGGTAGGTAACGATTTCGGCTTAATTGCTCTGATTGTAGAGCCTAGAGGTTCCCTTAAATCAGACAAAAAGATATTAGGACACATTTCCGCAAAACAAGGATTTCTTTGCAGAAATAACACTCGAATAACACCCACCCACGAATAACTCGAATAACACCCACCTCATGAATATTCACATAATTATTCATACTTGAAAGTAGTTCTACTATGTCACTGTAGAATTTTTGAAATGAGTTTTATTTTAAATTATGCAGATCTTTTATGAGTCTCATTTCGTTTGTCTGCATAGTGTAATATTAAATTTTTCTTAATAAGGCTCCAATTTAGAGGAGTCGCGTACATGTTGAGGATTTCATTCGCATCTCTGACAATTTTGTTTCTTATTGCCCTCAGCAATAGTTGCCCATAAGGTGTGCCATTAGTCCCCTGAATGAGGCACAGAACTTCATCGACATTGTCGAGGGTTTCCGTCGAACCATGGAAGGTCCTTAATTGCATCGGGAACCCTTAGTGAATTAAATATATACATACTGGTGAGACTGACTTAGGCCTGGATTTGCCATTTCTGACACAAAAACAGGTTCTATATTAGGTGCGTTTTTTTGGCTCTCGCTTTAGAGTAGAGTTCCAAACCCAAACCAAAAAAACGAATCAGGTTCTATACAGGTTTAAATTTTCCGCGATGCAGTTGGTAGCATTGTCAGCACGAAGGTGACACTGTCTTGTGACATTTAATAAGTGAAATTAAAGAATTGAAGCGGTTATTATTTCAAAATCTGCATTATTTCAACATTGTGAGTTATTAAATGAAATTAATTAGAAAAGGTGCATGCTGAGTAATTCTAACCAATTTTACTCAAGGCTAAATGGACAACATAGCAATGTCACTTTTGGAGTCTTCTGAAGAGGAGAGTGAATTGTCGATGGATTTCGCGGGTATCGATGAAATATTTCTATCATCTTCATCCGAATCGGAAGACGATGATTACGAACGGTATGCAAAAGTTGCCAATTTCATGGATACCATCGATGACTACTCTGAAGCGGATTTTAAAAGCCATTTTCGAGTAGAAAGATTTTCTGCGAATTACATGATAGGTAGGTAATTAGCCAAAGATTCAATTTGTGAAGTTAGTCTGCTTTTTATTCAGATATGTATTCCTCATCAAATATCGTTCCTCAATCTACGCATGGAGGAAAAGCCGTAATGGGGCCAAAAAAAGAAATACATATTTACTTATGGTATGTGGCTGTGGCTTGGAAATTTGTTTGGAGTTGCGAAGTCATCATCGTGGCAAGCAGTGAATAGGGTAACATATTGGCTAATATCCATTGGTCATGAATATGTAAACTGGCCAAGAGGCTCGGAAGCGCTTCAACAATAAGAAAAGTTCAAAAGCAAAAAAGGTACTCCAGATATTATTGGAGCAATAAATTGCACGCACATCACCATAAAGGAACCTAAAGAGCACAAAACGGATTATTTCGCTAGAAAGAGGAATTACAGCATAATTGTGCAAGCTGTAGTAGACGCAGACAAAAAGTTCACAGATCTTTTTGTTGGTGAACCGGGCTCTTTACACGATAGCCGAGTAATCCGTAGATCGAATTTGTACACGACCGCGAACGAAAATTTGGATGAATTATTTCCAAATGATACATTCATTTTAGGCGATTCCCCTTATCAATCCAGCAACTGGATAGTTCCTCCGTTCAAAAACTATAGTGTGCTTACTAATGCTCAGAGTCAATTCAATTACATTCACTCCGCCACCAGAATGATTGTTGAGAATGCATTTGGGATGCTAAAAACAAGATTTCGACGTTTGCTCTTTTTTAGTGAGCAATCTGACATCAAATCAATCGTAAAGATAGTGTAAGGAGCATTTTTATTGCATAATATGTGTATTCTTTGGAATGATGAAATTGAGGTAGCCATTGAATTGGAAGACGATGAAATTGAAAATGTTCCAGCCTATGTTTTTGCGGGTCGAAGAGAGAGATTGCTAGTCTATCTAATCAGCAATGGAATTATCACGAAATAGTAGTAACAAAAAACACGGAGTAGTAACGCAAAACACGTAGTAGGAAAAACAAAATTTTAAGTTTACCAAAAAGGTCGAGAGAAAAAAGAAAACAAACACATATTTGTCATTTAGATTTATTAATATATTTTGGAATAGAAAAATTAATAATAAAAAAACTAACACATAAAATGATATACAGCTCTATTTCTCGGCATTCTACCTCGAAAAAAGCTGTAATTTCTCCTCATGGCGTTTTTGTTTCGCCTCCTCGGACAATTTAAACCTCCTCTCTACGTTGGCCTCCATCTCGCGGTACAATTTGCACGCTGCTCGAATTTTCGTGCCTCAGAATCAGCCTTCATTGGCAGCATCCGCTCCATATACAGCTGTCTCAGCGTTTTTCTCTTTTTGAGTGCTTGTGGAGGAGTGGATGCAACTCCAGATGATGTGGCATCGTTGCGGCTATTAGCATCTTTAGATGTGTTTGATGTTGCTGCTTCAGACCTTTCCACGAGATGGTTGATCGGAACATCTCTAAGGTTGAGGACATGGTTCCCGCCAGATATTATCGGCTTGTTCCCGAAAATTTCGTCCATTTCATTCTGGAACGGTGCCTCACAAGGAGATGCTCCTTTGTGCATCTCTGCATCTTTGCTCGCTTTGTAGGCTTTCAGCAACGACTTCATTTTTGACTCTAGCATATCTTCAGTAGTTGGCTGCTCCTAAAAAATATGAAATTCACAAGAAACTCCTTCATAACAATTCAAAATACTTCCCAAAAGTCCCATGCTCGTCAAGTCTTCCAATATCTTGCTGAAAGCAAACTTCTTCTTCCTGGGCGTTTCAAACTCCCCTTTGCGCTTTAAGTAGCAATTGAGGAATGCAACCGTTTCGTTTCTGCCCCATGTCCGGCGACATCTGCAAAAAAACATTTATCTTATTAAATCTATAACTATGTTACAACACTTAATTTATTAACTTGCCTTTTTCCGTTTTCCGCTCCATTCGATTTATTCACTCACTAAATTGACAGTTATTGCAGTAATGCCAACTTATCAGACGTAAATGATACGGCTGGCCATCTGTTGGGCTCTAGAAACCCTAATGATAGAAAAACTATCCAGTTCTAGCTTTCGTAACCCAGTGAATTCACTGGGTTACGAAACCTGGATAGTTGTTGTTGTTTTACGTGTGTTTTGGGTTAGCTACTCTAGAGCGGGAGCCAAAAAAACACGCCTATTATCGCGAATCTCAATAATATCACTTAACTTTGGTAAACTCAATGACCGAACTAAATTTTTGTTTCTTTGTTCAGTTTCACCTTCACTTTCAAAAATTATTCTTGAATTTCCACTCTTATATTCTATATCTTCCCTAGAGCTATTAAATCTTTTTTTAACAGATTTTGGAGCGTGGAGTGGGGCTTGAAGGGAGGGGGTTTCTTTTTGGCAACTAGAGGCATGAATTCAAAATTTTCGACTTACATGAGAAGTATGGCAACTATTTTCTTTGTAGTCGTTCTAGTTGTAGAGCTTGTTTCGTCTTGTGTCTGCTATGATAGCGATATTCCCTCGCTGAATCAGCTTCCGCAATGATGATCCCTCGTCACTTGCACTTTCCACTAACCCGAAAAATTATTCTGAAACTGTGGGCAATTATCTCTCGCGAACAAAATAAACCGTCGGTATAAACGATTTTAGATAACTTTTCGATCGAAACTTTATGAAATCGTGTCCTCCGCCTTTACTTTAACGACTGCGCCAGTTAAGGATAGTAGTTATCCTTTAATTAAAAAAAACTACGATTCTTTGAATTTTAATATTTATTTCAGCAGTGTTTCTGCTTCAGCTCAATAATTACAACTCTTTTTCTACAATTTTCGTTTTACAATTTATAATGTAAAAATTGATGATTAGATTAGGTTGCATTGTGGACTTATTAAGTTTGCATTTTTCTGTTCGATGGATTGATGACCTGGGACGTGTGACGACGATCGTGTTAGAAAGATGATCCCGGTTTGATGACCTGGTTAATGGCACGTGTGATGATGATGTTAGGAAGATGATTCCGTAACTCGCGCGACACGCGCGTATAACGCGCAAGTCGAGAGTCTGGCGTAGTGCACGTGATTTACGCGCGTATTTTAAATTCGCGCGAAGCTTGTGGTGACTTGTACCTCGCCAACGCGCGTATGATCTCGCGTGAACCGATTCGTGGCATATTTGCCCTTCCTGGACATAGCCTTAGAGACTGCGTAAAAATCAACGACCTGCTGAAGGGCATGATGAATTCAAGCGGTGGAAGCTTTTTTCGGGCCAGTCACTGATTTGGTATTTGTCCTGTGATTTGACCTTCTTCGAAGCGTAATAACTGGCTTCTGTATGCCTCGATTGCAGCAAACAATATCGACTACTTGCGACATAACTATCTTTTAGTAAATTTAGCTTTGTTCGTGGTTGAAGTCAAAACAGATAACTAGTGGTGCATGGAATTTAACATATGAAATTGACGTACGTAAAAATTAATTTTGTTTTTTTCGCGATTGAAGTCAAAAAAGAACGCGGTGCAGAAAAAATAGTATATAAAACAAAATATACAGAAAATATATGTGGAAGTTGCTGGAAGTTAAACTTAAAACGTGTTTGTCACACACAAAATTTTGGTAACATGCATGGTTGCTGAAATACTGAACGATTCAGTTTCCTAGAAATTTATACACATAACTGGACAACGTTTGCCCAGAATCGCAATTTTTTTTCATGTTTGCTTTATCGACGACTTTTCTATTCAGGGAATCAAATTCTTGCGGTTGGCTATTGTAATTATACATAATTAGTTTTTATTTTAGTGAAGAGAAGCAATTTAGTGATAAAAGAAGACATAGCTCCTGACGCAGCATTTTCATTTTTGTGCTTTTCTTAATCTATTTGATAAAAATTATTTAACGAATTAAATAAAGTATACAAACCTCGGGGTCCTCGTCACTGCTATCTTCACATTGCGGTATTCCATCACAAACATTGTAGACAGCAATACATTCCCCAGAGTGGCACAGAAATTCAAATCTTTTGCATTTAATAAGGCTTTGCAGCACATCTGTGGAAACAATATTTTGTATGTAAATATATATCCATACACACACACACACACACACACATATATATATATATATATATATATATATATATATATATATATATATATATATATATATATATATATATATAGATATATGTGATATTTTGTTTAATTAACTTACTTTTTATGTTGCTGGTAGTTATCTGTTCTGATTGATTTTGAAATGAAAACTGAGAGAGCATTACTTTATCATCTTCCGCATCGTTATGAAAAGTCAATTTGTTTTTTTGTTTTAATTTAGTCAATTCCTTTTCATGTTCGGAAATGTGGGAATTCACTCGTGATTGAGCTGAGATTGTAAAAGGAGGAGTGTCCAAGGAAGCTTTCAATGTACTCGTAGATGCCTTCAAAAAACTTTCAGGGGACTGAACGGCGCTTGTATAGTTAGAATGACGCGTGAATTTACATCGGAAGTTTTCAGGTGATCCACATTCAAATAAATAACAGTATCCTCCATTCTGAAATAGCAATTGATTATATCAGAGAGAGATAATACAGATTATCATTTAAAGTGAATTTATTTTTATTCAAATAGAATCATTTGTTTTTTGTACTTCCCAGTATATGGGAAGTTCTTGTAATCGCCTCGAAAAGCGAAATTGAAATTTTAAACATTTCTTTACGTTTTGAGGTCTATAGAGTATATGACGTGTTTTAAGAAAGTAAGATGTATGTGTGTGTGTGTACGTACGTACGTTCGTGGACAGTTTTTTCTACGAGCACAACTCACGTAATCAAAGTTGTATCGACTTTGTTAAGGTGTCAATCGAAGCGTCTTTGCAATCTTAAGAGCTGATTAGTTTTTAGGAAACTTCGATTGGGGAGGTGTGCTGTTTTGACCCCTTGATGGTCATTTCTGTGATGCGCTATATCTCACGAACCAAACATGGGATTTGCATTATTAAGCTGCCAATCGAAATGTATCAACATTTGTGTGCCTCTATCAAATTTTTAAAAAATATGTCCTTTTATAATTTATTAAGAGAAGTGCAAAAAACTCAGGTTTTTTTCATAAACAATAAATTTTCAGCCTGATTTACAAAGTGCAGTAACCAATGTTTATAAAATTCATACACTCCAAATAGTTTTTGAAAAAACCCCAGCATGATTATGAAAAAAATTAATTAAAAATATAAAATCATCAAGTCATCATGACCTTCAAGGTCGTTCATGTCATTCACTATATCTCGCGAACCAAATATAGTATTTGCATCAATAACGTGTCAATCGGCGCGTCTTAACACTTTCATAATGTTTATACGTTTCAAAAAAATCGTTGACCCGGTTTTTTTAATTTAATAAAAATCTTGCACTATTTTTTTTTCATATAAAATTAATTTTTTACCTTTTTTGTACAACACAGTAATAAATTTTTATACAATTTATGAATTCTTATCAGTTTTTGAAGAGAAACTAGCGAACCCTTTTCCATGATTGAAAAAAAAAATTAAACTAAAAATAAAAAAATAAAGTCAACATGCAAAAAGTGTTCATATGAATGATATTACATGATTATTTTTTTTCTTAAGACATTGTTGTTGGATCAATCAAAATTTATTGATATTTGCATAATTTGAGCAGATTTTTAATAGTTTGTACAGTACCGTGTTTTAACTTTAATAAAAAAACTGCTCACATTTTAAAACCAAAAAAATCTTATGAAATTTGCATTTGTGCTAAAAACGCTTTGAATGTTAAAATGTTTTGTAGTTAATACTGTGCAGGATCATATGCTTTAAAAAGCTTTCATAAAAAAATTGTAGTTTTTAGTAGTTTTGTTCTTTAGTGTTCGTAAGATTTCAATTACTTCCTTCATCATCATTCGTAAGGCTTTTTACTTTTAACATGCAATTAAACCGATTATTGACTGCACATACAATGCTTTTCAAGACCAACTGAAAATAATAAATAAGTATTAGCCTGATTGTTGTAAAATCTAGAAAAAATACAAACTCAATGATTATGCCGAAGTCATGGAGATTTTGAACACAATTATTCAAAATGGCCACTACGCGACAAAGTCTCTTTAGTGGGCGTAAAAACAAAACCTACATTCATTTTTGCTAGCGCTCTTTGTCCCTTAAGCATCGATATGAAAATAACAAATATCGTAGAAAAGACTTTGTAACTTTGTATTTGAATTGTTAAGATTATTTCTTTTTGCCCAGTTTTTGTTCAAATGTCCCTAATTTCTTTCTGGGTAAATCTCACTTTATAGTTTGCAAAATATTTTTTGGATCAAGCGAAATATATTCTCTTCTGTTGTGATACAATTTATGATAAAAAAAAATTTAAGACCTTTTCAATATTCATACCAGGTTATCTTTGGTGTGTTGGAGCTCGGTGAAAATGTGTTTCTGGTAATTGGGGAATAGTTTTTCTACACGATAAATTGCTTGCTTTTCAATTTTGGACTTTGTATTGCTTTGAAGTGCAATGTGTTGCAGGCAATTTATGCGAATCGACAGACATCAATTCGTGATATCACGAAACAGTATAAAACATTGCAATCGATAGTGCAAAAAATACAAACACGGAAAGGCGTAAAAACATATAGGAAACAAATATGCTAAAAAGGAGGGCAGAACATTTTAAGAAATACATTGAGTTGACGAAAAAAAATTATAAAGAAAAACTGAAGGACAATTTCTGTGTTGATTTGGACGATAAAATGAACTTCAAATTTTACTTCAATTTGCTTCCGGGCCCTCAACATTCTGCTAGACCTTCCACAAGAAAAAAATATCGATTAAATTCGAAAAGTTTGGCGCAAAAGCACTTGATTGGCAAGCCATTTGCGAATGCGGTAAAAACAGTACCCCATTCTTCAGAAATTTTTACTACGGTTTGTAAAACAGAAAAACGTACTTATAATATTTTGGTGTGATTAAGTTCCTGCCCATTACTTTCAAAATACGCTACATTCACAAAAACATCGTGGGCGTTTAAAAGAAGAGGATTTAAATTCACCAAATGTTCCTGAGCAATTTGACGATATTGGGCAATCGTTGAAGGCAATTTGACCCCCCAGTAGTGACGCAAAATTATCTTACATAGTTGGTGACGTCGGTCTCAGAGACCGGAATTTTCGAGTGAAGATCAATCCAAAATAACACAACTTCTGTCAATGTAGCAAATTGAACTTAAAAACATACAAGGTTAAAGTATAATAAAACACAAAAAATTATTACATCACATCACGTTTATTAACTTCCTAGTATATGGGAAGTTCTTGTAATCGCCTCGAAAATCGAAATTGAAATTTTCAACATTTCTTTACTTTTTGAGGTCTATAGAATATATATAAAGTGTTTTTAGAAAAGGAGATGTATATGTGTGTGTGTGTACGTACGTACGTACGTACGTTCGTGGACACTTTTTTCTACGAGCATAGTTCACGTAAACAAAGTTGTATCGACTTCTTTGAGGGTTCATCTCGCGAACCAAACACACGATTTGTATGGTTAAGGTGTCAATCGACGCGTATTGATATTTGTGTGGATCAATCAAATTTAAGAAAACATCGTTGGACCCGGTTTTTAATTTAAGGAAAAAAAGTGGAAAAAATAGGTTTTTTTATAAACAATAAATTTTTAACTTGATTTACGACAGACAGTATTCGATTTTATACAATTTATATATTTCAAGCAGTGTTTGTAGAAACAACATCAAAACTTTTTCTCATGATTACGTAAAAAATTAAATAAAAAATAAAAAATCATTAACAGGCGTCATGATTTTCAAGGTCATTTCTGTCATGCGTTATACATATATATATCTCGCGAACCAAACACACGATTTGCATGATTAAGGTGTCAATCGACGCGTATTAATATTTTTGTGGATCTATCAAATTTGAGAAAACATCGTTCGACCCGTTTTTTAATTTAGGGAAAAAAAGTGCAAAAAATTAGGTTTTTTTATAAACAATAATTTTTAACCTGATTTACGAAAGGCAATTTTTATAAAATTTATATACTCCAAGCAGTGTTTGTAAAAACATCATCAAAACTTTTTCTCATGATAACGAGAAACATTAAATAAAAAAAATCATTAACAGTCATCATGATCTTCAAGGTCATTTCTTCCATTCACTATATCTCACGAACCAGATATAATATTTGCATCATTAAGGTGTCAATCAACGTGTTTTTAAATCTCTTTGATTATTTTAACATTATAAAGATCCGTTTCAGCGGTTTTTTTAATTTAATAGAAAAAAATGAGAACACTTAGGGTTTCTTTTAAAAAAATATTTTTTAGCCTGATTTGCACAACACAGTAATAAATGTTTATAAAATTTATACATTTTTATCAGTTTTTGAGGAGAAACCAGCACAATTTTTTTCATGATTCTGAAAAAAAATTTAATTAAAAATAAAAAATCATTCAAAGTTACCATATGACAGGGGTTCTTCCGATTGATATTACCTTATGTCTTTTATTCTAAAGAATTTATTGTTAAGTAAATCAAAGTTTTAAAATGTTTGGATAATTTGGGCAGATTTATAATAGTTTTTGCAGTCTTTTAAGTAAAAAAAGCGGCTTAAATTTTGAAAACCATCAAAATTTCAATCAAATTTGCATTTGTGGTAATTGATCATTATCACCCATCCACCAAAAACCTTACGTAATCAGTGGATGCTCCCGTAGATGATATGATAAATATTAACTCATTCCTGTTACTGCTATGAATACCTTTCATTATTAATATTTAAAGTAGTAGTATTTTCAAAATTATTATTGTGTTTAATATTTTTAATGTTTATCTAGATATTACTGGAAAGTTGACCGTGTGGACCTCAACGTTCGCACTTCGCGGCTTGTAATAATTGTAAAATCAAAATCCTTGGTCACTATTTCTCAAACATAAAGGAAAAGGTTAACGATAGTTTTTTTTCTATCCTACAAGTGAAAACTATGCTAACTTCACAGAAAAAATTACATTAGATGAAATCATACTAAAAAACATTGATAACATTCATAAAATTAAAGAACTTCAAATTCATAGAAAATTCTCATATGCAATTAATTTTGGAATAGTTGTTTTAATTTTACTTGTAGTTTGTGGTATTGTAATATATTTCAGATATAATCAAAAAATTTGGAAAATTAATATTCTTAATCGAATTCAGGAGAATTCAAATTGTAAGGAGGGGGAAGTTATGTATCTATCAGCGTCTGGGAACGAAAAATATGAAACAACTATGCGTAACATTAGAAGCTTTGTGGAAAATGCGAACCAAGTAAACGTCTAGACGCTAGACCAGCAAAATTATGTTATAAAATAATCCTACGCATAATTTCCCGCCGCCAGTTTTCGTACAGTTACCTCTTCGAATAGACCGAACGTGTATTTCAAATCGTTTATTTTAAAATAAAGTTTAATTTTGTATTTTGTAAATAAAGTGTTTGTTTTTTAACTTCCCAGTATATGGGAAGTTCTTGTAATCGCCTCGAAAATCGAAATTAAAATTTTCAACATATCTTTACGTTTTGAGTTTTTACGAGAATGTTTAATGTGTGTGTATGTATGTACGTACGTACGTATGTGCGTTCGCGGGCAGTTCTTCTACGAGCATAACTCACGTAAACAAAGTCGTATCGACTTTGTTAAGGTGTCAATCGAAGCGTCTTTGCAATCTTAAGAGCTGATTAGGTTTTGGGAAACTTCGTTCGGGGGGTTTGCTGTTTTCACCCCTTGAAGTCAACCCTGTCATGCGCTATATCTCGCGAACCAAACGTACGATTTGCTTCATCAAGGTTTCAATCGACGCGTATTGACATTTACGAAAAAAATCGTTGGAGCCGTTTTTTATTTTTTAAAAAAAGTGCCAAAAGTTGGGGTTTTTTTCCAAAAATATCAAATTTTTAACCAGATTTTAAAGACGCAGTAATCAATGTTTATATAATTTATATACTCCAAAAAGTTTTTGTAAAAAAACCACCAAAATTTTTCTTCATCTTTACAGAAAAAATTAAATAAAAAATAAAAAATCATTAAAAGTCATCATGACCTTCATGGTCATTTATGTCATTCATTATCTCGAGAACCAAATATAATCTTTGCATCATTAAGAAGTCAATCGACGCGAATTAACATTTAAATGATGTTTTTAAATTTTAAAAGAAATCTTTGAAGCCATTTTTTTTAATTTTAGAAAAAATATTGAAAATTAGTGTTTTTTGTAAAAAAAATTAATTAATAATTAATAAAACAACATCGTAATAATAAATGTTTATGAAATTTATAAACTTTTATCAATTTCTGTAGAGAGACCAGCAAAATATTTTCTCATGATTTCAAAACAAATTGAATTTAAAATAAAAAAATCATTCAAAGTCACCATTTAAAAAGGGTTCATACGAATTTGTATACCTTAAATCTCTTATTCTAAAGACATTGTTGTCAAATCAATCAAAGTTTATTATTATTTGCATAATTTGCGGAGATTTTCAATAGTCTTCACAGAACCGTGTTTTAACATTAATAAAAAAACTGCTTAAATTTTGAAAACCAATACAAATCAAATCAAATTTGCAATTGTGGTAATCAACGTTTTGAATGGTAAAATGTTTTGTAGTCAACACTTTTTAAGATCATATGCTTTGAAATGCTTTCATCAAATAAAAAATTGCAGTTTTTAGGAGTTTTGTTCTTTAGTATTCGTAAGATTTCAATTACTTCCTTCATCATTTGTAATACATATATTTTACTTTTTACATGCAATTGAACCTATTTTTGACTGCATAATCAATGTTTCTCAAAATCAACAGAAAATAAGAAATAATTATTAGTTTCATTGATGTAAAATCGTGAAAAATTACAAATTCAGTCATTATGCCGAAGTGCTAGCGGTTTTGACGGCAATTATTCAAAATGGCCATCACGTGACAAAATCTCTTCAGTTGTCGTAATAACAAAAACTGCATTCATTTTTGCTAGCGCTGTTTTGTCCTTCAAGCATCGATATGAAAATAACAAATAACGTACAAAAGGCTTTGTAACCTGTCCCCCCTACGATTGATCCACGTGAATATTAAATCAAACCAATCCACGAAAATCATTACGTAATCAATTGACGCTGGCGTAGATGTTACGATTAATATTAAGTCATTCGAATAACTGTTATGAGAGGTACATTTTTATTATTAAAAGTAGTATTATTTTCATAATTAATATTGTGTTTAATATTTTTAATATCTATGTAGATATTACTGAGAAGTTGACCGTTGATAGTTGCGGTCAAAACCGCTAGCATTAATTATCATAATCACTGAATTTGTATTTTTTCACGATTTTACATCAATGAAACTAATAATTATTTCTTATTTTCTGTTTATTTTGAGAAACATTGATTGTGCAGTCAAAAATAGGTTCAATTGCATATAAAAAGTAAAATATATGTGTTACAAATGATGAAGGAAGTAATTGAAATCTAACGAATACTAAAGAACAAAACTCCTAAAAACTACAATTTTTTATTTGATGAAAGCATTTCAAAGCATATGATCTTAAAAAGTGTTGACTACAAAACGTTTTACCATTCAGAACGTTGATTACCACAGATGCAAATTTGATTTGATTTGTATTGGTTTTCAAAATTTAAGCAGTTTTTTTATTAAAGTTAAAACACGGTTCTGTGAAGACTATTGAAAATCTGCTCAAATTTTGCAAATATTAATAAATTTTGATTGACCTTACAGCAATGTCTTTAGAATAAGAGATTTAAGGTATACACATTCGTATGAACCCTTTTTATTTTATTTTTATTTTATTTTTTGTAATCATGAGAAAAGTTTTTGTTGGTTTTTCTACAAAAGTTGATAAAAATTTATAAGTTCTATTAACATTTATTATTACGATGTGCAAATCAGGTTAAAAATAAATTTTTAATGAAAAAATACTACTTTTCCACATTTTTTTTATTAAATTAAAAAAGCCGTTTTGATTTTTTTTTCAAAAATACAAAAACATCATGAAAATGTTAATACACGTAGATTGACTTCTTAATGATGCAAAGATTATATTTGGTTCTCGAGATATGATGAATAACGTAAATGACCTTGAACTTTAAATGACTTTTTATTTTTTCTGTTTTTTTTGTAATGATGAAAAAAAAGTTGCTGCTTTTTTTACAGAAACTTTTTGGAGTATATAAATTATATAAACATTGATTACTTCGGTTTTAAAATCATGTTAAAATGTTGTTGGTTTATGAAAAAAAAACTAATATTTTGCACTTTTTTTAAAAAAATTAAAAACCGGTTCGAACACAGAATCACATAGATGTCAATACGCGTCGATTGCCACCTTGATCAAGCAAATCGTACGTTTGGTTCGCGAGATATAGCGCACGACACACTAATCAGCTCTTAAGATTGCAAAGCCGCTTCGATTGACACCTCAAGAAAATCGTTACGACTTTTTTTACGTGAGGTATGCTCGTAGAAAAGACTGTCCATGAACGTACGTACGTACGTACACACACACACATACATCTCTTTTACTAGAAACTATTTAAATATACTGTAAAGGACTCAAAATTTAAGGAAAAGTCGAAAAATGCAACAAGGCTAATGTTAAGCTTTATGTTACAGAAACTCGTTCGCAGTCACCAATGCCCGGAGCTTCCCGCTTGATGAATTAAATAGCGACGAGGGAATTTATTTTAAACGCCTAGGAAAGGCTAAGGAAACTTGTAATAATATGATGATTTACGATCGCCATGTGATGTGGTAGGATAGCCTCGTGATGTTTGTGGTCCTTTGTAGTCTTGGTCCTCTCCATTTCGACTAAAGATTCCCATGTTGGGGATATGTGAGTTAAAAGAAATTATTAGAAGGAAAATTAAATTTTGAAACGACTGGCACAATTTTTATGCCACTGGCCAAGGAATATATATGCCGATTGTAGGCTTTACCTGAAGTGCCGAATTATTGGCACAATCCAGGGAAAGTCTTTTAAGAGTGCCTTGAATGCAAGGGCGGATCCGGCATTTGACTCAGGGGGGGGGGGGGTCACTGCCTCGAAAATCACAATAAAAGAAGACACATATTTTACACTATTACCTCTTATTTTTTTAGTTTATTGTATTGGGCATATAATTGTACATACATTTATTTAATAAAGTAGGGAACCTTTGCACCCAAACATACAAACAAAAGCTGAGCACAGTTTTATTATCATACAAAATTATAGTAAATATATATGGCACTGGAAAATGAAATGCGAATTATAGTTTAGCGCATCAAACTGGACAACTTTTCACAATGAAACAACTTTATATTTGGAGCGTTATGTATAGGTACCAGTTCCTGATCCCTGTAATTTGATGACTATAACAAGTCCAATATCTTTTTTCTCTGCCATTGTACTCAATTTATCACCACAAACTTTGTTTATATAATGAGGTGGAAATTCGAATTAGAAAACTGGAGTAACCTTTTCCGACAAAAATTGTACGTTATTGACGAGTCCGACATCCCAAATATGCTAAAATACTGGGATTTTGAGAATCAACTAGCTCAAAGCAAAGTTTTACAGGATTGTTTAACAAAAAAAAAGTGAAGTTCAATGGTCCTATTGAGCGACAAATTTGTGGCCGCGTTTTTCCATTCCTACGGCCAGAAGTGGAAATTCGGACCGGTATTTTATTATTGATTGAATTCCGACTTCCGGCTGTCGAATACGACCATTGAATTTTACTATTTTTCTTTAAACAATTCTATAAAAATTAGCTTTGTGCTAGTTGATTTTCAATGTCCCGGTATTTTGGCATGTTTGAGCTTTGAGACTCACCAATAATGGTCAATTTTTGTCGGAAAAGGTTAACTTCGTTTTCTAATTCAAATTTCCAGCCCTTTAAATAAAAAAAATTGTGATGATAAATATTCAAGGCCCCGGGAAATCACCATGTTTTGGAGTTTCCCGAGTGAAAAAGCGGAGGAACTGACTTCGTCAAGGTCAAGGACAAGCGCTTCACGAAGTGTCAAAAATGTTATAGTCATCAAACGAAAGAGATCAGGGTCTGGTATATTGTCGAGCTATTTCTAAAATGAGAAATTTACCCTTTTTTATTCTTTTGAGAAACGTTCAATGACTTCCTCTGCGTCAATTGGTACCCTTTTATGAACATGGAGAAGTGCCAATCCTGTGAGACGGTCTTCTGCCATTGAAGCTCGAAGCCAAGTTTTTAATCGGCGGAGAGTAGAGAAGGACCTCTCTGCCGTAGCTACACTAACAGGTAGAGCAGCAATAATATTTAAAAAGTTTCTAATATTAGGATACATTTCGCCGTCACATTCTTCTATCAGCTCAGGAATAGTCTGAGGAATGTTCAGCTTCCTGTGCCATTTGACCATCCATAATTTATACTCGTTAACAACTGCTTGAACTGCAGTGTAGCCTATTAAAATTTTATATTCACAAGCCAGTTGCTTAACAAACTCAAGATCTTCATTCGTATAGTTCGCTTTAGGAAGAAAAACTCCAAGCTGAAATAAATTGAGAACTTCAGGGGAAAGACGGTATTGTAGGTCGTTAATCACTGAGTCTAATAGAGGGATGTATGCCCTGCGAAAATACTCTTCAGCCGATTGAGCAGGTTGATTATTTGCTCTATGTGCTTGCTTTGACACTATTCTAGGGCATTTTAGCTCTACATCCAGCTTCTCGGCCATTTATTTTCCTTCCTCGAAAAGCTGTCGAAAAACTGTGTCTACGTTTTCTCATTTTTGTTGCAGTATTGTCATTGTGTCACATAAGGCATCCGTAGCTCTTTTTATATCAATTGAGCTGGTTTGCAATACTCTGCTTAACGATACCGTAGTACCTGAATAAAAAAAACAATTTATTTCTAGTGTGCATGCTGGTTAACAAGTTGAGCGCCAATTTATGCCAATTAGGTTGATTCTTATGTTTCCCTGGAGCCAACGTCAGCTAACACAATAAATATGGAGGAATCCAATTAGAAATTTTAACAAAAATAAAAAAGGGCTTCTCGAGACGAATATTTTGAGCTATGCAAAATAGGTTTATGATGCGTAAAATTAAGACAACTTGAACACTCTAAATAAATGATTGTTGTTTGGTGTTCCTGCTAGGCTTGTATGGCTTCACATTTATTTCTAAGTAGAATCAAACTTTCTCTGGAAAGTATTAGTGAGTCGTTTTAAGGACCCAAACAAAGTAAAGAAAAAATCTGTTTGATGAAAGTTACATGATTTGAATGTGGCGCTCAATATGTTAAATTATTACAAACAATAAACGCATTATTTATTTATTAACCTAAAATATCACATAAGCAGATTGATGATATTATAAAATCCGAACTGCGCAATGTTTGCAGTAAACAATGAGCGTCGTTAGCAGTCTTATTGTCCTGCCACGTAGAAATATTTTCCAGGGCGTTACAAATTTTTATTAAGTTTTCCCCTTGAAACTGTAGATGACCATCATGCCTTTCGACCCATGTTCCATGACAACACTAGAGAGGAGTTCAATTTTCATAACACTTATATTTTGAATTCACGCTCCAAAATTATTCACATAGGCTTTTTGCGGAAAAACGAATGATATATGTACATATGTATGTACGTATTTGTTTATCGTGGCGTATATGGTCATATTAATGAAACAGAAAACCGTAAAAATCACTAGTTTACCTAATCTCAGGGGGGGTCATGACCGCCATGACCCCCCCCCCCCTTGTATCCGCCATTGCTTGAATGAAAGGCACAAGTGAAATACGTTCGCTTGATCTCAAAAGATTATATTTTCTTTAACTCTTACTTGCTATTTATACAATTTCTTAACACCAAATCAAATACTTATGACCTGATAAAATTTCCTAAATGATGCATTTCACATTGTCATGCATTCATAAATTCAATAACTTATCACTACTCGTTCCACGTGGCAACTAAAAAAGCCATGTCCATGTTCGCAAGGAAGGATCACGAGTTGATAAGCGCTATCTGTCCATTCATGAAGCGATGTATTTATTGGTGATAAATACATTACTTTAATGTTTGAAAGATGTTCTCAAAGGGATACATCACAATAAGCTCACTTTAATAAACGCTATCCGTTTAAAAGACTCAGAATCAGCTATTGATCAAATTAGTAATTAAGTTTCTGGAATTAACGATTTGTGTGACGAGTCTATCCAAATGTTCAGCATATCAACATAAAGCAAAATTAGAGATGCGGGGATTAAATCACAAACTAGAATTGGTTTATCAACTATTGGGAAAAAAAAGCTAAACGTATTCGTAAGGAACTCTTGAATTTTATTGGCAGCGGATTCAAATTTTTATTCGGTACAGAATGACGCTGATTATTACAATAATGTCATTCAGACACTTGAAAATAACGGGAAGCGTATCAAAGACGGCATGACTGAAAATCAATCGCTTATGAAATCTTTGAATAAGCAAGTTTTCAACATTGCTAAGTATTCAAATTTAACGCAAGAAAAAGTTATCGTCGGTACTTTGAAAAACAATAAAACATATATTCCTCAAGAAATGAAACCGTCAAACTCTAGACAGCTGTTGTCAATGCTTTTTGGATTTCACAAGGTCTCTATCTGTTCGTACGTTCCGAAGAATAACAAAGCGGTGATTCTTCTCAGTACGATACGCAATGATGCTAGGATCTCTGATGTATCTCACCAGGAACCAGAAATGATTTTGTTTCACAACAAAACCAAAGCTGGCATTGATAGTATGGATCAAATGTGCATGAGATGAGATATTGCGACCCTTGAGGTCCACACGATCAACTTCCCAGTAATATCTAGATAAACATAATAATTTTGAAAATAGTACTACTTCAAATAATAATAATGAGAGGTTTTCATAGCAGTAACAGGAATGAGTTAATATTAATCATATCATCTACGGCAGCATCCATTGATTACGCAAGGCTTTTGGTGGATGGGTGATGAAGATTGATTACCACAAATGCAAAATTAATTGAAATTTTTATGGTTTGCAAAATTTAAGCCGCTTATTTTAATTAAAAGACTGAAATCACTATTAAAAATCTGCTTAAATTATCCAAACATTTTAAAACTTTGATTGGCTTTACAACATAGTCTTTAGAATAAAAGGTATAAGGTAATATCATTCAGAAGAACCCTCTTCATATGGTAACTTTGAATGATTTTTTATTTTTAATTGAATTTTTTTCAGAATCATGAAAAAAGTTATGCTGGTTTCTCTTTAAAAACTGATAGAAATGTATAAATTTTATAAACATTTATTACTGTGTCGTGCAAAACAGGTTAAAAAAATATTTTTTTATGAAAAAAACCCTATGTTTTCGAACTTTCTTCCATTAAATTAAAAAACTGCTGTAACGGATTTTTATAATGTTAAAATACTCAAAAAGATGTAAATACACGTCGATTGACCCCTTAATGATACAAATATTATATCTGATTCGTGAGATATAGTGAATGGAAGAAATGACCTTAAAGATCATGATGCCTGTTAATGATTTTTTATTTTTTATTTACTTTTTCACGTAATCATAAGAAAAAGTTTCAATGTTGTTTTTACAATCACTACTTGAAGTATATAAATTTTATAAACATTGAATACTGTCCTCCGTAAATCAGGTTAAAAATTTATTGTTTATTAAAAAAAACCCCAATTTTTTGCACTTTTTTTCCTTAAATTGGAAAACGGCTTCAACGATTTTTTACAAAATTTAATAGAATCATAAAATTGTCAATGTGCGTCGATTGACACATTAACTTTGCAAATCATATGTTTGATTCCGGAGATATAACGCCTGGCAAAAACAACCCCCCCCCCCCGACCGAAGTGTCCCAAAAACTAATCAGCTCTTAAAATTGCAAAGACGCTTCGATTGACACCTCAACAAAGTCGATACGACGTTATTTACGTGAGTTATGCTCGTAGAAAAAAGTGTCCACGAACGTACGTACGTACACACACACACAAACATCTCTCTTTCTAGAAACACTTTATATATTCTCGATAGACCTCAAAACGTAAAGAAATGTTGAAAATTTCAATTTCGATTTTCGAGGCGATTACAAGAACTTTCCATATACTGGGAAGGTAAAAATATTTATTAAAAGCAAAAGTAGAATCAAACATACAAATATGTATAAAACAATAACATTTTTGATTGCAATTGGAAAGAGAATTTGATTTTTCGTTGGACAGAATTTAAAAAATCAACCTTTCAGGCTCAGTCCAAGCATATAGACCGGTAAATATGTTACCATATCAGCCAGGGTGCTTTGACATACGATGATCTAACCAGCCACGCAACATTTTAATAGATGGGGGGAGCCGAAACAGTAGCACCTATCTAAGTGTAAGAATTTGAAGCAAGGGAAGTCACTCAATATTGGATGGGTGGTGAAGATTGATTACCACAAATCCAAATTAATTGAAATTTTGATGGTTTGCAAAATTTAAGCCGCTTATTTTAATTAAAAGACTGCAATCACTATTAAAAATCTGCTTAAATTATCCAAACATTTTAAAACTTTGATTGGCTTTACAACATAGTCTTTAGAATAAAAGATATAAGGTAATATCATTCAGAAGAACCCTCTTCATATGGTAACTTTGAATGATTTTTTATTTTTAATTGATTTTTTTTCAGAATCATGAAAAAAGTTGTGCTGGTTTCTCTTTAAAAACTGATAGAAATGTATAAATTTTATAAACATTTATTACTGTGTTGTGCAAAACAGGTTAAAAAATATTTTTTATGAAAAAAACCCTAAGTTTTCGAACTTTCTTCAATTAAATTAAAAAACTGCTGTAACGGATTTTTATAATGTTAAAATACTCAAAAATATGTAAATACACGTCGATTTACCCCTTAATGATACAAATATTATATCTGGTTCGTGAGATATAGTGAATGGAAGAAATGACCTTAAAGATCATGATGCCTGTTAATGATTTTTTATTTACTTTTTCACGTAATCATAAGAAAAAGTTTCAATGTTGTTTTTACAATCACTACTTGAAGTATATAAATTTTATAAACATTGAATACTGTCCTCCGTAAATCAGGTTAAAAATTTATTGTTTATTAAAAAAAAACCCAATTTTTTGCACTTTTTTTCCTTAAATTGGAAAACGGCTTCAACGATTTTTTACAAAATTTAATAGAATCATAAAATTGTCAATATGCGTCGATTGACACATTAACTTTGCAAATCATATGTTTGATTCCGGAGATATAACGCCTGGCAAAAACAACCCCCCCCCCGGACCGAAGTGTCCCAAAAACTAATCAGCTCTTAAAATTGCAAAGACGCTTCGATTGACACCTCAACAAAGTCGATACGACGTTATTTACGTGAGTTATGCTCGTAGAAAAAAGTGTCCACGAACGTACGTACGTACGTCCAAGCATATAGACCGGTAAATATGTTACCATATCAGCCAGGGTGCTTTGACATACGACGATCTAACCAGCCATGTAACATTTTAATAGATGGGGGGTGGAGCCGAAACAGTAGCACCTATCTAAGTGTAAGAATTTGAAGCAAGGGAAGTCACTCAATATTGGCTTTTATGTAATTTGAATTTTAAAGGTAAGAAACGAGTGAATTTGTGATGTGCTGATTCAATCATAGAATCCAAATATTGATAGTTTGATGATCATACTTAGAAAAAAAATATATACATAGTGGCGCAAAAATTTCTGACCTTCGACATGAAAAGTCAACCCGAATAAATTCATCGGCTAAAAATATCTTCAAAATCTTTGACATCCACTTTAAGTTTTCTTATAGCTACTTAGCTTTAATTATAATAATTTCCATAAAGAGTGGAAACAGAAGTTCAAACGAAAATACGAAAGTTATGACTTTTATTGAAGACTCAGCGAAAACAGGTACGAACATTTGAAGAGGATTTGTAGGTTAGCCTAATTACAAGTAAAATATGCAGACCCGTAAGTACTTGGATATTTTTTCATTAGCTTTAGATGGTAACTCCTGTACAGTAAAAACACTTTTGAAAATATAAATTTATCCATTCAGATTTTGTTACTTGAAATGAAGGTACCAAATTTATCGAAATAACCTTCTTTTAACGCTCTTTTGTACAAACCCTAAAAACTTCGTGAATTTTCAACGAATTGAATTGGAATTTTGTGTGACGATAATGGCAAGTAGTCGAGTTCAAAATTGTATTGTAATTCAACGCTCGCATCGATTGGTGTACAGCTGCAGCGACAATTGCAGATAACTTGGCATCAGAAAAAACGCCGTGAAAAAATGGTGCAATGCCGAAGAAGGAAACGTGGAGGATATGCAAAGAAAATGTCGACCGTCGGTACCTTCAGCAGAAGCAAAAATAAAAACTCGAACATTGACTGAAAATAGACCAGGAGTGGGGACACTAACAGTGACAAAACGGCTTAACAGCTCTCCGGCGGCCATTAAAAACATGTCGAGGCGAACCGTTCAGCGATACATTCAGTCCACCAGCTGGGGCTGGCAAGCCTATAGACAACGCAAAAAACCTCTCCATTCCAAGAAAAACATTCGAGACCGGCTAAATTTCTGCCAAAATCTCAAAAACCTCGGATTTGCTGATGACAATGCCCGTGGTGAAAGGCTGCGTACAAACATCCTTTTTTTGGACGAGTCGTGGATCCAACTGCATCCAATACCCAATCGACAGAATAGGACAATGAGAACCAGCAGTCCCGCAAATATTCCCGTAATACAGACTCCGAAATTCGACTTAAAAATCATGGTAGCTGCCGGAGTGAGCGGTCGCGGAAAAATCCAATTCACTTTGTTCAGCAAGGAGTGTCTGTTAATGGAGAATATTACAATGAAAATATCTTCCCTGTTTCTGTGCAATGCTTCACTAATCGCCAACAATTCAGGGACGGAAGAAAATGATTTTGATGCAAGATGGCGCCAAGCCGCATACTGCTTTGAAAACTTATGAGGTGATTTGTGAGTATTTTTCTAATGCGTGGATTGATTGGCCTGGTAATTCCCCTGATTTAAATCCCATCGAAAATATGTGGTCCAAATTAAAGAAAATTGTCTTTAAAGATCCTAGACCAAGAAATAGGCTGCAGCAGATTCGACGTGTACAACTTGAGTGGGACGCAATTTCTGCAAACTACCTAAAAAATCTATGTAAAAGTTTCAGAAAACGACTTCAAGTGTGTATAGAAAACGAAGGAGTTATTATATTACCTAGGGTGTGTAGTTTATTATAAAATTATATTATTAAATCAATCTCTTTTCATTCAAATTTTATACAAGAAATACTATCGTCAGGAACTTTTGCGCCACCCTGTATATTTATTGGGGGAAAAACGCCAGACAAATATCGAGTCACATGACGATATAATCAATTAGACTGGGCTTTAAAGAGAAAGGCATTTGTGAAGTTAACGGACATTAAAGGAGAGAAAATTAGTTTGACTCCAAAAATTGATCGTCTTCCGAGCGAATAAATCTGTAAATTTTAAGTCTACAGTATAAAGATGGCTTCACGAAAAAAAGGCCCGTTATGTAGAGTATCATAAGAAGAGGGCCTAAGATAGACCCGTAAAAATTGCTGGAGATAAGATGGAAGAGAAAAGAATGTGCTACAAACAGACTGCATTAACGAGATCTGATTTAGGACCTAAGCCAGGAGAGTAAGGGTCCAACGTTAAGGTTACAGTGTTAAATGCTTTACTTAAACAAGCCATGACGTGTGACCCTTGAGGTCCACATGTTCAACTTCCCACTAATATTTACCACAAACATAATAACCAAAATAATGCAACTTTAAATAATAATAATGAGAGGAACTCATCGCACTAATTGGAATGAGTTAATATTAATCGTATCATTTACGGGAGGGTCCATTGATTACGAAGGCAAGGGGGATGATTGAATATTCACGCGGATTTATCTGAGGGGGTGCAAGGTTACAAAGCCTTTTCTACGTTGTTTGTTATTTCCATACCGATGCTTGAAGGACAAAGGAGGGCTGGCAAAAATGAATGCAGTTTTTGTTATTACACCCACTGAAGAGATTTTGCCGCAAGGTGGCCATTTTGAATAGTTGTGTTCGAAATTGCCATGACTTCGGCATAATCATTGAATTTATATTTTTTCACGATTTTACATTAATCAGACTAATACTTATTTTTAGTTGATCTTGGAAAACATTTTACCATTCAAAGCGTTCATTACCACAAATGCAAAATTTTATTTGATTTTTATTGGTTTTCAAAATTTAAGCAGTTTTTATATTAAAATTAAAACACGGTTGAAAATCTGCTCAAATTATGCAAATATTAATAAACTTTAATTGACTTAACAACAATGTCTTCAGAATAAGAGTAATTAGGTCATATCATTAGTATGAACACTTTTTACATGGTGACTTTGAATGATTTTTTATTTGAATTTGTTTATTTTTTATAATCATGGAAAAAAGTTATGCTGGTGTCACTACAAAAACTGATAGGAATTAATTTTTTTTTATAAAATTCATAAACATTTATACTGTGTTGTGCAAATCAGGTTAAAAATTTAGTTTTTATGAAAGAACCCTAATTTTTCGCATTTTCTTTTATCAAATTAAAAACCGGCTCGAATATTTTTTGATCAAGTTCAAAACATCACATAAATGGTCATACTCGTCGGGTGACACCTCAATTGGTTCGCGAGATATAGGTCTGACTTCTATTGATAAAGGTATGACTTCTAATGATTTTTAATTTTTTATTTTATTTTTTCATTGTCATAAAAAAAAGTTTTGCTGGTTTTTTACAAGACCTGTTTGGAATTATAAAATTTTATAAACATTGATTACTTCATTTTGCAAATCAGGTTAAAAATTTATTGTTTATGAAAAAACCTTAATTTTTTGCTCTTTTTTGAATCAATTAAAAACAGCTGGGAAATTTGTTTTTAAAAATTTGAAAGCATGACACCAATGTTATTATGCGTTGATTGGCACTTCAACGATACAAATCCTTTGTTGAGTTCGTAAGATATAGCGCATGACAGAAATGACCTTCAAGGGTTCAAAACAGCAAACCTCCGACCGAAATTTTTCAAAAACTAATGACCTCTTAAGATTGCAAAGGCGCTTCGATTGACACCTCACCGAAGTCTATACGACTTTTTTTTCATGAGCTATGTTCGTAGAAAAAACTGTCCACGAACAAACGTACGTACTTACACACACACACACACATACAAACTTGTTTGCAAAAACATTTTCAATATACTCTAAACATCTCAAAACGTAAAGATATGTTGAAAATTTCAATTTCGATTTTTCGCAATTACAAGGTTTTCCCATATACTGGAAAGTTAATTAGTATACACTACATCAACTTAAGAACGATTGTGCCGTTGTGAACGAGTGCCGTTGCGATAGTTTCGGTTAGCGTAAGAAAATTCGTGATGGTTTGGAAGGAGCCCATTTTGGAAAGGGGACGGCCCAAAATAAAGAACTTAGTATATCTTATTGTAGACATTGCGAGGACGAGATGTTTGATAAATCAAGAAGGTAACAAATTGGGACGATGATTGAATGCATTGGAAGGGTAACCAGACTTGAGGAAAGGGAAAATCCTAGTTAACTTCCACAAATAAGGAAAGATACCGGAGAATAAACTTGCTTTGAATATATTAGAACGCATAATGAGAAGAATATGATGAATAAATTCAAAGTCCGTCTAGAACAGGACCTACGCTGGAAACCGAATAATCAATCATTGTTTGGATTTAAGTTGGGTTATTGAAGATCAAATCAAGATAAGTTCAAAAGTTGAATGGAGTATTAATAGTATTTGTGAGAGTAAAGGCAGGATGTACAGTGCTGTGCAAAACTTAAGCAACTCACTACATGTCGGAATGAAAGGGAAAATTGCAATCAAAATATAAAGAATTTTTTTCCTATTTTGTTTTTAATTTACACGTTAGCATGTTGCTTAAAGCTCTGCAATAAAAAAAGGACATCAATATTTTAACTGTTCTATAAAAAAAAACCAAAATAAAATATATCAACAAAAAGGCTGCGCAAAATCTAAGCAACTTTCAAAACGCAGCTACGATTCCCAATCAGAACAAAAGATAACGGGGATTTCCCGATGTTTTTCGTTTTTTCTGATGCTCGTGTCAATTAGATCAGTAAAGCTCGCCTTCCCTGTGGGTTTAGTTGTGTCCAAAAAAAAAATTGAAAATGCAGCGTAATCAATACGATAATAGATTTAAATCAAACGTAATTTCGCTATATTATTCCGGAAAAACCCAAATAGAGATTGCCAAATCGTTAAATATAAACAAATTTTTAATTTTAAAATGGATTACGAAATATAAAAACACGGGTAGTGTGAAAAGTGTAAATTTTGGTGGAAGGCCGCCTAAAACTACCATTAGAGATGGCTTACAAATTCAAAATTGATAAAAATAAAACCGTAAAAAGAAGTTGTGAAAGAGCTAGGCTTGAATGTCAACGCAAGCACTGTTCGCAGACGGTCAATTGAATTCAATCCAAAAAGCTATACAGCTTTAAAAAAACCATTACTCACAAAAAGACATCCAAGGAAAAGGTAAACTGCTCGAACAACACTTTTAAACATTATTATTTTACTATTTATATCGTTTTATATATCATTTAGGCTTGAATTTGATAAAAACCATCTTGACTGGTCAGTTGCTCAATGGAAGAGCGTTTTATTTCGCGACGAATCCAAGTTCATTCTCTTTAATTCTGATGGCTTATCCCCTGTGAGGCGTGAGAAGGGACAACAACTGAATCCACACTTCTGTAGGAAAACGGTGAAACATGGGGGAGGAAGCGTCATGGTCTGGACATGTTTCTCAGCATAAGGTATTGGTCCCTTTCATAGAATAACAGAAATTATGGACGGATTTATGTATGAGGACATTCCAGAATCTAGAATGTTACCTTATGCAGAGTGTAATATGCCACTTCGATGGGTGTTTCAACATGATAATGACCCCAAACACACATCGAAGTTGGTTAAAGAATAGCTTAGCTCTTAAAGTATTCAAAATCTTGATTGGCCGGCACAATCGCCCCACTTGAATCCTATAGAAAACTTATTCGGTATATTGAAACGGCGTATGGGAACAGTACAGTTTGCAAACAAGGACCAATTATTCACAAACCTAAAAGACGAATGTGAAAAATGAACATGTCAATTTTAAATAATTTAGTTGAATCAATGCCTCGCAGATGTGCCGCTGTTATAAAAAATAACGGCTATTACACGAAATATTAATAAAAGTTGCTGAGATTTTGCACAGCCTTTTTGTTGGTGTATTTTGTTTTTGTTTTTTTTAAAGAACAGTTAAAATACTGATGTCATTTTTTTTATTGCAGAGCTTTAAGCAACATGCTAACGTGTGAATTAAAAACAAAAAAGGAAAAAAATTCTTTATATTTTGATTGCAATTTTCCCTTTCATTCCGACATTTAGTGAGTTGCTTGAGTTTTGCACAGCACTGTATGGACGAAAAAAAACAAATACATTGCCGATTTTTCGGGAGTTTACCGTACCAGGAAACACTATTAGGAATGCTGAACGACGAATTGACCAATTGGTTTTATTTGGTTAGAGTGCAGTGAGTTTTCGATATAAGCCAAGTAGTATTGACTGACATTTTTATTTCCAATTTCTTGGAAGCATCATGTCTAGAAATATATAGTTTTCCAGACTTTTAAACTTTGTCTTTAAATATCAAGAAAGCTAAGGCATTACGGGTCAGCCGCGGAAGATCAGTAACCGTGATACAACTATGGTAGGGAGTGAAGCGAAAGATAATTTCGTAGATAAGAGAGTCAAATTTAACGAAAGGATCTGTCGAAAAAATCCCAGTTCATCGATTTGAGTTCTTCAGACAAAGCAATGTTATTCGAGTCGAAAAATAAAATTAAAGTTGTCCTCGCCTATTTTGAGTTTTAGAAAAACAAATCGAGAGATCAAACAGCAGAAGTAAATGAGGGGGGTCTGAAGGAACATAATGAAGTAAAGCCGTGGTTAAAGTTAAGTGATCAGGAATAATATTCGATAGAACAAGGTCAAGAGGTCGACAGTTCCAGTCAAAGGCATGGTTGAAACGAGAAAACCAGATAATGAGAGCAAACTTGAGAGAAGGTGTGATGATTGATTAGAAGAGAAAATTTATATACGAGGGAAAATGAGCAAATCAATGGATGGATAATTGATATCACCGCAGATGATAATACCAGACCCACAGCAAGGGAAAAAGGTACAATGGTCAGCAAATGAAGTAAAAGCGTCAGCGAATATTTTGATACAATTAAATTCCATCCGAGGAGAAAATAACAAGCGAAGTGCGACTCTTGAGGTCCACACGGTCAACTTCCCATTAATTTCTAGACAAACATTAAAAATATTAAACACAATAATAATTTTGAAAATAATACTACTTTAAATAATAATAATGAAGTATTCGTAGCAGTGACAGGAATGAGTTAATATTAATCATATCATCTACGGAAGTATCCATTGATTACGTAAGGCTTTTCATGGATGCGGGTAGATTGATTTGATCAATCAATCGGTGGGGACTTTTTCTACGTTATTTGTTATTTTCACATGCTTCGATACTTGTTCGATGCTTGAAGCACAAGAGAGCGCTAGCAAAAATGAATGCAGTTTTTGTTATTACTCTCATTGAAGATATTTTGTCGCGTGATGATCATTTTGCATAGTTGCGTTCAAAATTGCCATGAGTTCAGCATAATCGCTGAATTTGTATTTTTTCACGATTTTACGTCAATAAGATTAATAATTACTTCTTTTGATAAATTTTGAATATGCAGTCAAAAATAGGTTCAATTGCATGTAAAAAGTAAAATGTTTTACAAATGATGATGGAGGAAATAATTGAAATCTTACGGTTACTGAAGAATGAATCTACTAAAAATTACAATTTTTTATTTGATGAAAGCTTTTCAAAGCATAAGATCTTGCAAAGTATTGACTATAAAACATTTTACCATTCAAAGCGTTGATTACCACTAATACAAATTTGATTGAAATTTTGATGGTTTTCAAAATTTAAGCAGTTTTTTTAATTGAAAGACTGTAAAAACTATTAAAAATCTGCTCAAATTATGCAAATATTTTAAAATTTTGATTGAATTTACAACAATTTATTTAGAATAAAAGATATAAAGTAATATCATTCGTATGAACCCTCTTTACACGGTAACTTTGAATGATTTTGTATTTTTAATTTTTTTTTTTTCATTATTATGGAAAAAGTTTTGCCGGTTTCTCTTCAAAAACTGATAAGAATTTATAAATTTTATAAAAATTTGTTACTGAGCTGTGCAAATCAGGTTAAAAAAATATTGTATATATTGAAAAAACCCTATTTTTCCGCATTTTCTTCTATTAAATTGAAAAAAAACGGCTGAAACGAATTTTTATAAGGTTAAAAAACACAAAGATGTTAATACACGTCGATTGACACCTTAATGATGCAAATATTATATCTAGTTCGTGAGATATAGTGAATGACAGACATGACCTTGAAGATCATGATGACGGTTAATTAATTTTTATTTTTAATTTAATGTTTTTTGTAATCATGAGAAAAATATTTGATCATGTTTTCACAAGCATTGCTTTGAGTATATAAATCTTATAAAAATTGTTTACCGTTTTTCTTAAATTAGGTTAAAAATTTATTGTTTATGAAAAATATATAATTTTTTGCACTTATTTTAAATTAAAAAAAGTCTCCAAGGATTTTTTTAAAAAACCTGACAGAATCACAAAAATATCAATATCCGTCGATTGACACCTTTATTAAGGAAATCGTACGTTTGGTTCACGAGATATTACGCAAGGCAGAAAGGACCTTCAAACGGGCAAAGCAGCAAACCCCCCCGACCAAAAACTAATCAGCTCTCAAGATGGCAAAGACGCTTCGATTGACACCTTAACGAAGTCAATAAGACGTTATTTACGTGAGTTATGCTCGTAGAAAAAAATGTCCACGAACGTACGTACGTACACACACACACACATACATCTCCCTTTCTAAAAACACTTTATACATGCTCTATAGACCTCAAAACGTAAAGAAATGTTGGAAATTTTACTTTCGATTTTCGAGGCGACTACAAGAACTTCCCATATACTGGGAAGTTGAAAAACATTCACAGAGAGTTTTGTAAAGACAATTCTCGACAGCTGTGGTCATTTTAAAGCCATTATATTTATTGAATATGTTGACGTCACGGTCTTCCCAATATATAGTTCAATTAACGAAAATTGAGAGCTTAAGATGCTAGAGTGAAGCTAGGATGATTTATTGTTCCTTTGTTAAATGAGACATTTGTAGTATGGTCATAAACCATAGGTAAATGAACGTACTACACTTAGTAGCATGTACACAAACCATGCATTGGGCTAAAGCTTATAACACGTACACGAACCGATCTATTCATTACACTGCCAGATTTAGCTAATGGTTATCAATGAAATGAATATGATCCTACTATGGATATGAATCATGAATATTAGTAACGATAAATTCTAGAGTAATGCCCTCAACAAGTAATATGAGTTCTAATTAGGGCAATTGTATTCATGAGAAACCATATGATAAGTGTTGGATTGTTTATATTAAAATGTAAAGTAAGGGAATTTCAATTAAGTATTGGAAATTTATGTTATAGATTTTAGAGTAGGGAGTAAGTTTAAATTGTATAAAAGAAGAAGAATTAGAGAAATAAAGACAGTCTTTTTAGACCTCGCAAGAAGTGTGTTGTTTAATTTAATACCTGCCTTGTTATCGGCAGCCTCACCCTTGCGATACTTTGCCTATCATCGGCAAAGTAAAACCCTTGCCTCACAGTGGCAAAGTGTTGCTTCTACATTAGTAACCTTTAACTCGGTACATATCGGCTGCACGAGCATTGCTCAGCGCCAAACATGATGCAATCCAAAGATTGCTCGTAGGTTCCAATTGTTCCTCCTCCTTCCCAAAACTAAAGTCTGTATTTCTACAGGAAGAAACTCATCATCTCTATAGATAAGTATAGAAAGCGGAACCCTCACCTGCACGGAGCAGGTATAGCACCAATCTCACCACATGGCGATCCTGCGACCCACGAACCTGCAACCCACGATCCTGCTAATCACGGACCAATTACAACGACAGCGACAGAGATCGAAGACGGAGAAATTACTACAGAGGATGAATTTCTACGAGTGTTCGAAAAGTGCGTAATCCTCACAGAAGAATTCGCGACAAAGAAAAGACGAAACGAATCTAATCAACAGACACCAATGTATACGCCATCGCCAAATCCTGGCCCACGTCCGAGAAGACTTGAAGAATTTTGCCGGAAAAAGCATCAGAAGGAGTCACTCATCCCAAAAGTACTACGTAGAAAACGTGGAGGACAAGCATTCAAATTGCGACGCGACAAGGCAATTCTTCATCGCATGATCCACATCTCATCAGGAAAGCTACGCAAAACATTTAAAACTAGACTAGATGGCCTTAGAAAAAAATAAAAATTGTTGAAATTAGTTTCTATCATTAAAAGGAATATAAAATTGTATCTTTAAAACATTCTTTTAATGAATTAAGCAATAATGGGCAATAACTGCAGTAACAATGCGAATATTTTCGAGGATTATAAACAAACAATCAGTACTTCTGCTATTTTTTTTCATCATATTTATTGTTGTATACATCTATAACAACAAACAAAAGAAGTATGCGAGAAAAATTGTTGACAGAAATATTGTGTTAGGACGGAACAATGTTTAAAAAAAAACAAAAACAAATATGAATATGTAATATAAAACGAAGGTATAACTCTCTTTCCAAATGTCGACAGATAGAATAAAAGAAATTATAACTGAAATACAAACTAATTTAACAAATTTGAAAAAAACGAAAACTTATACGGTAAAAACTCTGAAAGACAAATTAGATTAATGTAGAAAACGAATGTATAGGACTTTTCAACAACCTTAAAGAAGGTGAAGAACTAGAATTAAAAACAATCTTTTCATCTACCTGTAACAACTTAATTACAGAACTAATACATCGGCTAAAAGCTGCAAATATCTTAGTAAAAATAGAAGATAACGTAATCTACACAGAAATGGCGGAATTCAATATTGAGACAGCAATGAAAATTATACCCACTTTCGACAGGAAATTTTCAGAATTAGACACATTCTTGACAATAATAAAATTATTAGAGAATAAATTAACATCCGAAGGTAAAAGAGAATTGCTGAATCTAGTTATACATATTAAACTGAGTACCAATGTAAGAACGCGCCTGAACACAACGTCTATTGGTAGTATAAACTCTTTAGAAACTGAGTTACGACTCAAATATAAAAACAATAAAACAATACCTCAGATCCATACACAACTTGCTAATATCACCCAAAATCGTATGCCCATTGCGACGTACAAAGACAAAATTTTGAACTTGGTAAATGACTTAAACCAATTACAAATCAGCGAGTTAGGTACTAGCACTAACGACATTGCTAAGCAAGCAATCAAAACCATCAACGATACCTATGCACTTACTGTCTTTAAAAGCGGTTTAAATGACCAAATTAGAAACACCGTGTTCGCAGCACGACCACAAAATTTCAGCGAAGCTATTACATTAGCAACTGAAATCGAAAATAATGAATTACAGCAAAGTAATATTCTGCATATAAATAGAGATAACAAACATAACAATTTTCATGGTAGGAGACAATATAGTCAGAATAAGTCTAACAGTAACTACAATGATAAACGTTATCAACCGCGTAAAAACTTTAACTATAGTCAACCTAGACATAATATACAGAATAACATTAGATATCGTAACAACAACTACAATAGAGATCAAATTAACTTCAATAATCGTAGAGGTAATAATAATTTTAACAGACAAAACTTTAGAAGAATAAGAATAGTAGAAAACCAGGGAAACGCGATAGATTCCCGAGAGGAACTCGGCAACCTCCCGGAAGAAACAAAGTAAATAATGCCAACAATAATACCAATTACAGAATAAATAGTAAAATATATAGGATAACGGGTATAAGCACAAATTACATTAGGATCTTTAATAAAAACGAAAAGAGATGGCTACAGCTACTGGTAGATACGGGTGCTGACATCTCTATATATAAAATCAATAATCAAACAACACAATTCAATATTGAAACTCACAATAAATGCAAACTCACTGGTATCACGAATTAAATAAACCTATTATAGAAAAGGAACTTTTGGCCATACAGACCATATTTATATGGACGAAAGTTTACAGTTGTTTCTGATCACAGACCTTTAGTATCTTTGTTCACTCACAAAAACCCATCTTCGAAACTAACCAGGATACGTCTAGACCTGTCTGATTACGACTTTGAAATTATATATAAAAAGGGGAATATAAAAACGAATGCGGATGCACTATCAAGAATACAAATTAACTCTGATATACTTAAATCAATGATACCTCCGACAAATGATAATAATGTTAGCAAAAAGCTACTGGCGATTACG
Organism: Oxycera nigricornis; assembly: GCA_963942545.1. Taxonomy (NCBI): domain Eukaryota; kingdom Metazoa; phylum Arthropoda; class Insecta; order Diptera; family Stratiomyidae; genus Oxycera; species Oxycera nigricornis. The sequence continues at coordinate 44,768,043 of OZ012661.1, read as the reverse complement.
AGAAGTAAAACAAAAAAGGGGACTAATAATTCAGAAATCTGCAACAAAAGTGATAACAAAAACGAAGAGATTGATCACCTCCATGCGTTTGAATGCACTTCACTGTCAGATATTAAAGGAGCTCTAAAATTGAAATTTAATAATTTGCGCAGCAGTGGAATTAAAAATGATGATATATACATAGCAGAGAGAAAGATAATATTATAGTGCGCTACAGTGATAAAGATGACAAGAAATCCGTTTCCGTCAACGATAAGCTGATAGTTCGTGAAAACAGTAATGATAATTCATACACGAAATTAGTTTCTGTTATGAAGAAATTGCTAACCTATTCACAGAACAATAGCATAAAGGCACTAGCACTCGCGAGTAATGATGATATATTTAGGTACGTACCAAAAGACGAATTCAAGAAGCTATTTAATGCGTTGCAACCGGAAGAGAAAGATGAATTGAAAATACTAATATATAAACCACCCTTACGAATTCTAAACGTCGATAAACAAAAAGAATTAATTTATGAATATCACAATTCGCCACACGGAGGACATACAGGAGTAGATAAAACTTTATTAAAACTAAAACAGAGATATTGTTGGAAGGATATAAACAAAATGGTAAAAAAGCACGTAAGCCAATGCGAAATATGTAAAAGGAATAAAATAACCAAACACACAAATGAAAATATGATTAAAACCGAGACACCGGCTACCAGTTTTGAAATTGTGAGCGCAGACATTGTTGGACCACTAAGATTTGCAAATAATTACCGATACAATCTCACTATTCAGTGTGAGTTGACAAAATATGTGACTGCTATACCCATAGAAAGTAAGGATGCTAGGTACTACTGTAGCGAAAGCATTTGTAAATAACTTCATTCTTTTATATGGTGATTTCAAAATTCTCAAGACGGATTTAGGAACCGAATTCACTAACAGTTTAATGAAGGAAATATGTGATTTGCTACAAATTAAGCAGATATTTTCAACCCCATACCATCATGAGACTTTAGGAGTAGTAGAACGAAATCACCGTGAGTATTAGTTAATAATTAAAGTAATCATAAGATCGCTATAATCAAAAAAATAAAATAATAATAATGTAAAGTAATTGTAATACACAAATCCAAACACTTACCAACTAGATTCAAATTTCATTCCAAATTTAGATTCGAATTTGTTCCCAAACTCTCATCTCCTAAAACGATGGGGGTGTAGTATGGTCATAAACCATAGGTAAATGAACGTACTACACTTAGTAGCATGTACACAAACCATGCATTGGGCTAAAGCTTATAACACGTACACGAACCGATCTATTCATTACACTGCCAGATTTAGCTAATGGTTATCAATGAAATGAATATGATCCTACTATGGATATGAATCATGAATATTAGTAACGATAAATTCTAGAGTAATGCCCTCAACAAGTAATATGAGTTCTAATTAGGGCAATTGTATTCATGAGAAACCATATGATAAGTGTTGGATTGTTTATATTAAAATGTAAAGTAAGGGAATTTCAATTAAGTATTGGAAATTTATGTTATAGATTTTAGAGTAGGGAGTAAGTTTAAATTGTATAAAAGAAGAAGAATTAGAGAAATAAAGACAGTCTTTTTAGACCTCGCAAGAAGTGTGTTGTTTAATTTAATACCTGCCTTGTTATCGGCAGCCTCACCCTTGCGATACTTTGCCTATCATCGGCAAAGTAAAACCCTTGCCTCACAGTGGCAAAGTGTTGCTTCTACATTAGTAACCTTTAACTCGGTACATATCGGCTGCACGAGCATTGCTCAGCGCCAAACATGATGCAATCCAAAGATTGCTCGTAGGTTCCAATTGTTCCTCCTCCTTCCCAAAACTAAAGTCTGTATTTCTACAGGAAGAAACTCATCATCTCTATAGATGAGTATAGAAAGCGGAACCCTCACCTGCACGGAGCAGGTATAGCACCAATCTCACCACACATTCTTAAATTTGCTGGAAGAAGATTGAATGTTTGCGAGGCTTTTTGCTTTATAACTTCAATAACATCCAAGATAGTAAGGTAGTCAATGCTGTGTAAATTATCACTCTAAATTGTTTAAGCTCCCCTTACCTACAATCCCATGGAAGAACTTTTGGCTTAATAATATGCTTATTTTCGATTCTGGAAAGATGAAACAAATAAGTGATCGGCAGCGTGGTGAGTTATTAGTAGTATTTAATATAACATCGCTATTGATAGAGTTGGCTAATGATAATGTTTCGTTGATGGCCTTTTAATACAAATAAGTTGAAGTTAATTTTTGTTGAATTTTCGTGTTTATCAAGAAACTCAATGTTTTCTGCTATTCGTCCTGTATTCAAAGTATGGAAATGTTCATTTTAAAAAGTATTTATCTTGAAAATTTTCAAGCTTTTCGTTCTTCTTCTGTTTGTCCCTGTTCTTTCTTTTCGGAGTTCAACACTTCGTTATATTTGTCAAGTGAGATGTTATTGTGAAGCTTCCGCTTCTGTTTCTGCGGCACCTGCCACCAACTGGCAATTTGATTTTTAAATAATACTTGAACTATCGATCCATAAACTGAACACACTTGTTGCTATGACGATGCTTAGCTTGCAAATTATTTTTCTAAGTTTATTATTTCGAATCCATGTTTTTCTCAAAATTTCGCCTTTTATAACTAGAATATTATCTTAATATAAGTATTTTCCATGAGATGAAATCAAATACTAACTAAGTACGTTGAAAAGGTGGGTTTTTACATGACGGTAACATGATGATTTTCTCTTCTTGACTCAATTTGAACAGAACGGCTATCACTTTGTGACTCATTTTTGTTACATCCTGACCACTGAGGGCCTCTGTCTTCGAGTTTATGAATCATTCAGACTTTCGATGACCTCACAGTTGCAGCATTGTTCTTGAGCAAGAAGTTCGGACCACAAAGCACAAAATTTTGGAAAGAAATTCCCACTATTTTTAAACGTTGAGCTCCTATTCCTAGCATGATCATTTGGCAAAGTGAAAAAAAAACGTAATTGCAAAGTGGCAGCAAAATTTGACAGCTGAATTTTAATTACAAAAATTACCAAATTTAAAATTTTCATCCAAATTTCGTCGCTAGGTAGAGCAGCACTAAAAGTGAAAATTTTTCGTTTTTGTTCTTTCCCCCAAGAGCAAATATTGTTCATGATTTACTATCTATTATTCTGACTTATGACGTTTTCAACCATGGAAAAACAAGTCTGAGACTTAAGAGTCATGGAGCTATTTCGAATTTGAATTCCTATGGCATTTAATCATACGATCCTACGAGAAAATAGCCGTTTTATTTTCTTGTTCCTAGCCTGCAACACGATAAGAGCAGGGAAAAACCCAAGTGATGGACTATTTTATTTCGCCTCACCAGGCAGCACAAGTATAACATTCCTCATCTTTCTTAATTTAGTAGCCGAACAATAACAAGAAAAATTCTGGAATTGCTAAAGTAGTTCAGTGATGCAAGCTCATTGTAAGAGGTGAATGTCCTATGGTGCATCAAAAATCATTGGTAGCTATTCATCCTGCCCTGCGAGGTTTGAGTGAAAATAAACGGACGGTGGTGCCGTCATGCTATTGCTACCTATTTACAAAATACTCTTCCAATAATTAAAGTGCATAACCGGCTGATGAAATCAATGCATTGCTATAATCATCAGTGAAACTTCATTACTGATGGAATTTAAAAAATGTATGACAGTGCCTGCAAATCTCGGTACTAGCACAGCGACCAAAGAGGAATTGATTAGACACGGTTTTCAAAATATCACAAAATTTCACAATATAAGCAGTCGGTCAGTTAATGTGCAACATTGTCCGAGTAAATCAATGACGTCAATGATATCAGATTCAAAACGATATTTGAAGCAAAGGGGTAATATATAATTCGATCCACACTGTAAAAAATCTTGACGACGTTGTAAATTATCCCACTAAATTTTTGAGTACACTTCACTAGCCAACCATACTTCCGAATATTTTGAAATTGGAGATTGGTTTAAGTTGTCTTCATGCGATACCCCGCGATGCGATTTTCTGATGACCAAACCAATTGTCCGACGTACTGGAAATTTTTTATAAGCATGTCGATCGTCTTAACCATCATAATCAGTTCCATTTCGTTTTTTGAATTTATTAATATAGTGGCTGCACGGTAATTGCATCGGAGTCAGTTTACACATTGAGCCAATTGCGGGAATGGCAAAGAAATTCAAATTCGAACTACTCAAATTTGTAATATATATTTTTACATGGTGTAAACCACCACATAGTTATTCTAGACAATAAAGTGTATCGCATGAAATATTTTCATTATGGAGCACTTACGAAGAGGAAAAAATATTATTTGTTTTGATTCTCTACTTAATAACAAAGATTGGATGAGTATATTGCTAAACGCTTTGTTTGTGGTATACTTGAATCGTTTAATTGAAAACAAGGCATTTGAGGCTAGGCACAAATTGGGGCGCGAGTTGTGTTTTTTCCACTTTGAAATAATAAAATAAAAAAACACTATTTTATTATTTCGACAACACTTTTTATTAACTTCAATTTAATGTAAAAGCACTTTTTACTAATTTTAATTTCATGTAAAACACTTTTTATTTACCGCGAACAATCTTGTTCACTCTAGCATAAAACTTAGACTCACTTATACTGCAATACGGTATTTTATTTATGGGCTGCTGTTGTTTAGATTAAAATGATCTTATTTGCAACTACTAAAAGTGATTTTATGTCTGTGTCAATTCATTGTCCACAGCTCATTCAAACTTTGACATTATTTATGTTTGAGGTACTTAGATTTGCGAAATCAATTAAATCATAATGATTTCGTTTCAATCAATCCAATTCTGTCATCACCGAGTATAATGGGTTTGATTGTTTATATCAAATGGAATTGGAATAATAGATGAGTCATATCAACATGAATAATTACATGACTCATAAACTTTGTGGAAGGAATGGTAAAAGAGATGTACGTGGTTTAGGAATAGGGGAGAAAGATGTTGTGTTGTCAGAATCAGTTACAGGTGTAGTATTTGATATTACAGGTGTAATATCTGAGATTACATGTGTAACTTCTCCCTCCTTATGATCAATGTTGTCCTCAACAATTGTTTTAGTGATATTTATTTTGAAAGAATTAACATTATTTTTGCAATAAAAATATAGTGCAAATGAGCAGGAAATGAGTATAATTATAAGCAAAAGAATGGAACTCGTAGTGAGTATATTTTTGTGATGTTCGAATTTAATTTCTTCAATTTTATCCAAGTTTTTAAAGTTTGCAAGTTGCAGATCTTCGAGGCTAACAGTGTAATTATATTCTGATATATTTTTAACAGGTTCTAAAATCAATATCTGTTGAAATTGTTTTAAATCGTTCGTGTAGAGTTTCCCATGTATGCACCGTTTACAATTACTAAATCTAATTACATAAGTTCCATGTAGTGGATACAAATTTTTCATTACAATTTTGATTAATTTTTTCACTTACATTTACTGCTAGTAATAGACCTTTTTCAATTTCTTCTACATTGCTATATGGTTTTAGTTTTATAATACATTTGATTGTTTTACAAAGTAATTGATTATTTAATGATTTAGTGCGTTTTTCCGTTTCAAAATAGTTACCATGATATAGTACTACTTCTGATATATTTATATCCAGTGATTCTGATTTATTGTTAGGAATTTTTCTAACATAATAAGACAGTGATGGTGGCGATAACACCGGTATATTGACAATAAAGATAATTGTTCCATCATTAGTTAATACATTTAATGTGATCTCTTTAAGCTCATCAATTGATAATTTGTGTGATTCAATTTCGTTATGTGTCAAAATTGATCTAGTCATAGTACCTGTTTTAGCTGAGTTTACGTTATCGATAATTTTCTCTAGTTCATCTTTAATAAGATCAAGACTATGAGTTAATTGCATTGTTACGTCTGTAATTTTGCGTAACGTCCGCACTAACCCCGTAGCCGATCCTAGCCACGGTTCGGGCAATCCCACCCGGCTTCACCCGCGAAGAGGGGTGTGGGAAAATATATTTAACAAGCCGTGAGGTGCGACCCATGAGGTCCACACGGTCAACTTCCCAGTAATATCTACATAGATATTAAAAATATTAAACACAATAAAAGTTATGGAAATAATACTACTTCAAATAATAAAAATGTACCTCTCATAAAAATTATTGGAATGATTTAATATTAATCGTAACATCTACCCGAGCGTCATTTGATTACGTAAGGATTTTGGTGCATTGGTTTGATTGATTATTCACGCGGATCAATCGGAGGGGGGACAGGTTACAAAGCAGTTTTTTCATTAAAGTTAAACATGGTGCTGTGAAGACTATTGAAAATCTGCTCAAATTTTGCAAATATTAATAAACTTTGATTGACTTGACAACAATGTCTTTAGAATGAGAGATTTAAGGTATAATGATTCGAATGAACCGTTTTTACATGGTGACCTTGAATGATTTTTTATTTTTTATTTAATTTTTTTTAATCATGAGAAAAGTTTTTGCTGGTTTCTCTACAAAAATTGATAAAAGTTTATAAGTTCTATAAACATTTATTATTACGATGTGCAAATCAGGTTAAAAATGGAATTTTTTATGAAAAAAACACTACTTTTCTAAAAAAAATTAATAAATCGTAAAAAACGCTTTAACATTTTTTTTAAAATATGAAAACATCATAAAGATGTTAATACGCGTCGATTGACACCTTAATGATGGAAATATTATATTTGGTTCTCGAGATATAATCAATGACGTAAATGACCTTGAACGTTTAATGATTTTTTATTTTTTATTTAATTTTTTTTGTAAACATGAAAAAAAAATTTGCTGATTTTTTCACAAGAACTATTTGGAGTATATAAATAATATAAACATTGATTACTTAGGATTGAAAATCAGGTTAAAAATTTTGTGTTTTTGAAAAAAAAACCTAATTTTTTGCACTTTTTTTAAACAAATTAAAAACCGGCACCAACGATTTTTTTAGAAACTTGATAGATTCACGAAAATGTTAATACCCTTCGATTAACACCTTAATGATGCATATCGCATGTTTGGTTCGTGAGATACAGCGCATAACATGGTTGACCTTCAATTGGTGAAAACAGCAAATCTCCCCGACCGAAGTTTCCCAAAAACTAATCAGTTCTTAAGATTACAAAGACGCTTCGATTGACACCTTAACAAAGTCGATACGACTTTGTTTACGTGAGTTATGCTCGTAGAAAAACTGCCCGCGAACGCACGTACGTACGTACGTACATACATACACACACACACACATATACATACTTCTTTCTAAAAACACTTTATATATACTCTATAGACCTCAAAACGTAAAGAAAAGTTGAAAATTTCAATTTCGATTTTCGAGGCGATTACAAGAACTTCCCATATAAAGTTAAAAAAAAGGGCGCCACCCGTTTCCGCGCCGGGACTGCCCTGTCCGTGAATCCCGAAACGGGAATCGGATTCACGGTGACCCAAAACCACCGACCGATAGGGGAGCACAAAAACACAACCAGGAACGCGATTTCCGCCTCGCCACTTCACAAAATCACACTCTGCTTTTCCTAGAACACTATTTATTCTCTTAAAAACTCCCTATCTATCCCTATCTAGTCTTAAGTTTACTTACAGTTTGTTCTTCTTAGTCTATTTCCGCCGCTTGTCGTACGCCGTCCTCCTCCTGATTTTCCTCCAGTCAATCCCTGAAGATCCGCACCGAAAAGAAAAAGACGTTCCAACCAAATCCGAAAAAGACGTTCCAACCAAATCCGAAAAGACGTTCCAACCAAATCCACCCGCTTCCACCAGCGATCGACGTACCAAAAGCCTCGTCAGCTGCTCCCGCAATCTATTTAAGCCAAGTCCAGTCCCGTTCGGTTCGTAGGTCGGCGACCACTCAGCTGGGCAGTTGACCCCAGCAGCTTTCAAAAGCTTCTCAACTGGTTTCGTCAGGGGTCAGACGTTGTGTCTCGATGCGAGGGGATTTCCGATTGCCGCCTGTCCGGCGAAAAACTCGCGGCAGCCGCCAGCCGTGGCGAATTGCCAGTACCAATGGTTGTGAGTATCATTGGCGCATAGGGGACTCCAATGGCGTGTCGTAAACCGGGCGGAGCCTTGACTTGGATCCGCTGCGCGATTGGGTGAGCGTTGTTGTTGTTGGGATTGTAGGCAACCTATCCGCAGTGTCTGTGCCGTTGTCCGGAACACCCTCCATAACAAACTTACTACCTACTTATCTATTTACTCCAATATCCTTAACCTACCTACATCTCTATATTTATATAATTCATTTTCCACCTAGATTGACTTACTCCCTACAATGTAATTAATTAATAACAATTCAGTTCATAAGTAACAATATAAATCAGTTATAACCAAACATTTCATTAATGAGCTGATTGCGTGAAGTGGCGAACGTGACATTATCAATTTTCTTTAAAAATGGCGTTTACCCGCGCGGTGGTTTGGGGTCCTCACGGACAGGGAAGTCCCATATTTCGCCCTTGAGGGTTTAGAATCGCCTACGTTGCGTGGCGAACGTAACATTACCCCCCGTCTTTAAGTGGATTTTCCCAAAATCCACTCCAAAAAATAATAAACGGGACGATAACGTTTGACACGCGGACACCCCCGACGAGCCACCGAGCGATCTGTGGACACGGCCTTCAGCGTGCACACGGCTGGCAATTTTTAATTCTTACGTCGCGTTCACTGAAGCTCGAAACCAAACTTACGAGTCACACTCACCAGACCAACGTATTAACCTACCGAACCTACGCAACTTACCCACAACCGAACTAGGTATAGAAAATAAACTAAAAGGGGGGGAATGTAACAAAAGGAGAAAAGAAAAAAAAAGGAAAAGTCTAGAGAGGGGTGGAAGTATCCGTCAAGACAATAGGAGCAGGAAAAGAAAATGGTCGCGGGGAGGTGACGAAGTCCTGAACCAGTATGGCCTGTACCAGTCTATACTTAGTCGTATGGTTAGTCGTTGTAGGGCTTCAGGTCCTTGGCATGCCATACGCCGGCGTCTTTGCTCTTCTCGTCCACTAAACGGTAGGTGGCCGCAGACACCTTCTCCTTCACTGTAAAAGGCCCTTTGTATTCGGGTGCCAAATTCGCGGAAAAGTACTGGGCCGCATCTGAGAGAACGAAGTTCCTTCTCCACACCCGCTCATTTGGATAGAAGGATTCTTCTCGCTTCCGGAGGTTATACCGGGTCTGTGCAGTTTCCGCGGCCTTGCTTAAACGAGCAGCTACTTCCTGGCGAACCTTGTTCAGAGCTTCGGCCCGGTCCTTAGGATGTAGATCCCGTTATTCCCCGTTTGGAGGCGTGGGTTCCCCGCGGAAGGCCACCATCTCCCTTCCGAAGTTGAGGAAGTACGGCGTTACGCCCATCGCTTCATGCGTGTATGTTCGGAGCGCACAACCTATCTGGGCGAGATCGTTGTCCCACCTGCGGTGATTGTCTGCCACATAGGAGCGCAGCATCCGCTTGATGTTCTGGTTGACGCGCTCTGCTGGGTTGGCCTGTGGGTGGTAAAATGCAGTATATTGCACCCGCGTTCCAAACTTATGCGCCAAGTTCTCGAAGATCTTGGAACGAAACTGCACCCCGTTGTCGCAAATGATCACTGCTGGTACTCCGAACAGCATGAAGACGTATTCCTCCAAATTGCGCACCACTTCGGGTGCCTTGGCTGTTCGAAGAGGGAAGATCATGGCAAATTTGGTGTAATAGTCCACCACGCTAAGGATATAGCAGTTCCCACGAGTCGAGCGTGGTAGGGGGCCTATCAAGTCAACACCGATAATCTCCCACGGGTGTTTGGCCTGCCCTGCTCGAGATACCATCGAACCTCGGGGTGCTCGGCGTTCGACCTTGACTGCCTGGCATATCTTGCACTTTTCCACATATTTCCGGATGTCTGTCACCATCCCTGCCCAGTGAAAACGCTGTGTCACACGATCCAGCGTCCGTTTCACACCCATATGCCCCGCCGTTGGGTCATCGTGACCCTGCACAAGTGCCCTGCCTCGTTCTCCCTCAGGTAGTACCCGTTTCCACACCTGAGTTTCCAACTCTGGGTATCGTCCGGGCGTGTGCTTCCAGAGTTCATCCTCTTCCAACCTCCAGTCCGCGTATTTCCCCGGGTTTTCCGTCACCTTTTTCTTCATCCGCTGGTACCATCTCCCTGTTTCCACTCCTACCGAGGCTACCTCTGGAACCCCTCGAGACAGTGCATCGGGCACCAAGTGCTCTTTGCCTTTCAGGTGTACGATGTCAAAATCGTATTGCTGTAGTCGAACTGCCCATCTTGCCAGGCGGCCTGTTGGGTCTTTCAAATTATTCAACCATACGAGTGAATGATGGTCGGTCACCACGGTGAAATGCGTACCTTCCACGTAAGGGCGCAGTTTTTCCACCGCCCACAGAACCGCCAGACACTGCTTTTCAGTCGTGGAGTAATTCCTCTCCGTCCTGCTTAGCGACCGGCTTAAATAGCAGATCACTTTTTCACCCTCCGGGTGAGTCTGACTAAGCACCGCGCCTAGCCCCAGATCTGATGCATCCGTTTGGATGCTGAACGGAAGTCTATAGTCCGGACAAGTAAGGATGGGTGCCTGAGAAAGACGTACCTTGGCCTGAACGAAAGCCTTTTCGCATTCTTGCGTCCAATCGAACCGCTTGTTTTTTTTTCAGGAGGCCCGTCAAGGGCGCCATTGCTGTTGCAAAGTCTGGAATGAATCGCCGGTACCACGACACCATTCCTAGGAACTGCCGAACTCCCTTGACACTAGTAGGGCGGGGAATTTGGAATAGGCACTCCACTTTACCCGGATCCACGTTCAGCCCCTTCTCGTCCACTACGTAACCCAAGTATTTTAGATGGCGTCGACAGAATTCGCATTTCTCTCTGGAGACGCGTAGCCCCGCCTCCCGAAGCCTGCGGAATACTTCAGAAAGTACCTCCACGTGCTTCCGGAAGTCTTGGGACACAACCACGATATCGTCCAGGTATGTGAACACGTAGGGCTCGAGCTCGGGTCCCAACACTCGGTCGATCAGACGCTGCCATGTTGCAGGTGCGTTTTGTAGCCCAAAGGGCATCCTATTGAATTGAAACAGCCCACGTCCTGGCACCGTAAACGCTGTATATTGGCGTGACGCTTCCGCCATGGGTACCTGCCAATACGCCGACTTAATATCTAATGACGACAGATACCTCGCATCACGTAACTTATCGAGGGTGGCTGCTACATAAGGTAGTGGATAAGCATCTCGTTCCGACACCTTGTTTAATTTTCGGAAGTCGACGCAGAACCGGTAGCTCCCATCCTTCTTCTTTACTAGAAGGATCGGCGACGACCAAGCGCTCGATGAGGGCTCTATAACGCCCAGCTGGAGCATCTCCTTCAGTTCCGAATCGATGTGCTTTTGTACTGCAGGCGACACCGGATAATAGCGCTGCTTGATGGGCAATGCGTCGGTCTTGATGACATGTTCCACCATGGTGGTACATCCTAACCCTGTACCCATTCGGTCAAATTCCCTCTCTAGGGTCTCCTTCAAGATCGCCTCCTCGTGAGGCAAAAGCCGAGAGCGTGGTAGTAGTTGCTCCGTGGAGCCACATTCCAGCGAGCTAAGTAGCTCCCACGTCCCTCCTCGAACGTCCAATAGGACCCCGAAACGCCGCAGGAAGTCCACCCCGAGTATTGTTCTCTCCTTGAGGGACGGGACTACCAACATTTCCATCCATTGGGTATCGCCACCGACTTTGATCGGGACCCAAACAGCTCCACTGACGGTACACGCAAGGCCGTTGGCCATTCGCACACCTTGGTGTTCCGAATTTCTGAGCTCAACCCCCAGGGGCCTCAGTTCTTCCCATGCATTTACACCCAATATCGTTCTGGAGGCCCCCGAATCTACCAATCCCAAGAACGTTCGACCCAAAATATCCACACTAAGGTGGGGTCGGTTGTCCCCTGAGCGTCGTTTCAGGAGAAAATCTACCGGGACTCGACTCTTTCGCTTCGGCCGTCCGCCCGTTTTCGATGGCTTCGACCTGCGCGAGTTCTCCTTGCATTCAGTGGCCCGTTGGCCAACAACGCGATGTGCATGGGGAACAGGTGGGCCTTCGTCATACCTCGAGCTTCTCAGAGCTCCTCCACCCTCTCCAAGAAGGCGCTAACAGAGCCCGAGGCCTCACCTGAGAATTTAATGCCCCATTTGGCTACTTCCAGGATTTTAGGCGTAGCCGCCGGGGGATTTTTGGGTGTCAAAAATTCTTACATCTCCGACACTTCTCCTCTTGGCGGCTTTCCGTCCTCCGAATTTTCGACTGTCGGTGCGGAATCGTCTTCTTCCTCTCCGTCTTCGGCCGCTACGACAACCCTGCCCATAGCCTGCACCAGACGCCGTCGCAGTGCTTCGACGGCGGGTTCCTCTGTACCCTTCTCCCGGAGCATGTTACGGATCCGCCGCAAAACGAATTCCGACTTAGCCTGAGCCTTCAGAAACTCAGGGGATTTGAGGTCCCCCCCTGAAATCCATCGCAAGCGCCTCTACTTCCTTTACCTTTGCCGTGACAGCCTCCAGGTCTTGTTCGTAGGTGAACGGGTAATGGATGGCGCATAGGGACGTTTCTAGTAGCGCCTCCGCCCGCAGCGTCTCTCGGAGCTCCTTCCGCATGGCCTCGACGGTCCCCGTAGGCATGCTGCGTACTTCCAACTCATACGCCAGCTTTTCCTTGTTAAGACGGTCAACCAGGGCTTTGGTGAACTTCGCCATGTTGAATCTAGAAGGGGGAGAACAGCACAAAAGAAAAGAGAAATAGAAACTAGACGGCTAAAATAAACGGTCACTTTCTTCTTTATTTCCTTATTACTAAATATACAATTTTTCTGACGACACTACACACCCGCAATTTCACACACCTGCAAATTCACACACCCGCAATCAACACACTCCCGCGATCTCACACTCCCGCAATTACACGCACGTGTCAGCACTTTGAACTCAGCCACTTTTATTCACAGACACACTCACTGGACTCGTCGAACGGATCCGCCGTTCGAACGCTGCCGTACCCAAGTCCTGTTTTTTTATAACGGCCCCACGTTGGGCGCCAAATGTTACGTCTGTAATTTTGCGTAACGTCCGCACTACACCGTAGCTGATCCTAGCCACGGTTCGGGCAATCCCACCCGGCTTCACCCGCGAAGAGGGGTGTGGGAAAATATATTTAAAAAAAAAGGGCGCCACCCGTTTCCGCGCCGGGACTGCCCTGTCCGTGAATCCCGAAACGGGAATCGGATTCACGGTGACCCAAAACCACCGACCGATAGGGGAGCACAAAAACACAACCAGGAACGCGATTTCCGCCTCGCCACTTCACAAAATCACACTCTGCTTTTCCTAGAACACTATTTATTCTCTTAAAAACTCCCTATCTATCCCTATCTAGTCTTAAGTTTACTTACAGTTTGTTCTTCTTAGTCTATTTCCGCCGCTTGTCGTACGCCGTCCTCCTCCTGATTTTCCTCCAGTCAATCCCTGAAGATCCGCACCGAAAAGAAAAAGACGTTCCAACCAAATCCGAAAAAGACGTTCCAACCAAATCCGAAAAGACGTTCCAACCAAATCCACCCGCTTCCACCAGCGATCGACGTACCAAAAGCCTCGTCAGCTGCTCCCGCAATCTATTTAAGCCAAGCCCAGTCCCGTTCGGTTCGTAGGTCGGCGACCACTCAGCTGGGCAGTTGACCCCAGCAGCTTTCAAAAGCTTCTCAACTGGTTTCGTCAGGGGTCAGACGTTGTGTCTCGATGCGAGGGGATTTCCGATTGCCGCCTGTCCGGCGAAAAACTCGCGGCAGCCGCCAGCCGTGGCGAATTGCCAGTACCAATGGTTGTGAGTACCATTGGCGCATAGGGGACTCCAATGGCGTGTCGTAAACCGGGCGGAGCCTTGACTTGGATCCGCTGCGCGATTGGGTGAGCGTTGTTGTTGTTGGGATTGTAGGCAACCTATCCGCAGTGTCTGTGCCGTTGTCCGGAACACCCTCCATAACAAAGATTGACTTACTCCCTACAATGTAATTAATTAATAACAATTCAGTTCATAAGTAACAATATAAATCAGTTATAACAAAACATTTCATTAATGAGCTGATTGCGTGAAGGGGCGAACGTGACATTATCAATTTTCTTTAAAAATGGCGTTTACCCGCGCGGTGGTTTGGGGTCCTCACGGACAGGGAAGTCCCATATTTCGCCCTTGAGGGTTTAGAATCGCCTACGTTGCGTGGCGAACGTAGCAGCATGTTAATCAAAATTTGATTTATGTGTTTAGTGGTATTGTTTATGTCGCCCATAAGCTGTTTAAATTGCTTATTTGTTTGGTTTATGTTGTGTACAGTAGTGTCCAGATTATTTTTAAAAGCATTGTTGATTTGGATTTGTTTATTATAGGAGTCGATGATGTTATGATTATTTGTATCAATCACTTTTAAGTGTTCCGTAATTTTTTCTAAATCATCATTGTCCATTAGTCCAAAAAGAAATTTATAGACTTTTCCGATGGGATCAATTAGTCCACGTTTGTGACGATTGATTTTAAGTGGGTTTAATGGAATATTTCGATTTGTAAAGTAATCGAAATGAAGTAGTTTTAACTCTCCTTTAATTGTTTTTATAGCATCGATAATGTAGGGATTAGGAGTAATTTCTCGAGTAATTAGTTCCAATGCTGATTAATATTGTTTGAGGTCTATTTTATGGTAAATTCGTCGGTAATCTTGAATTATGCGGATGGGATCTTTTTTGATTAGGATTATCCCAGACTCGGTGTTTATGTTTTCGATGGTTATTTCAGCGAAAACGGTTCCAATGGTCATAAATACGGTGGCAAGCAAAATGAGTTTGGAAATTTTTATAGCGTGGTGAATGTTTCTGTAAAATTAAATTGTTTCAAGCTTTTGGGAATAATTTCGTTTGAAGTATTTCAAGAATGGTTTTGTTTCTGAAGAATGGTATGTGTTGTTGTGTAAAATTTAAGGTTAGTTCACTTGCTACGTATTTTGCTGTAACACAGGTAAATACTCCACAATCAGTAGAATTCGTTTGTTGAGGGCTGTTTTCGACGTTGTGCTTTTCGAAATTTACAGTCAATGGCTGCTGTTTTTTGTCTAAGGATTCAAGTTCCATGTAATTTACTAATGCATTTAGAACTAGATTGTATGGGTTTCCTTAAGAATCGAAATACTGAATAGTTATATTTTTGAAATTGATGACTGCTAAGCACCAATGATTTTCATTCACATGCACAGGAAAGAGTATTATGTCGAAAGAAAATATGTCAATTTTCCTCGTCCAACGGCGGACCGAATTATAACCAGTTTTTAAAAGACATGTCATAAAGAATGTGTTAAACGAATATACTTTTGGTAGCAGAGGATTTGTCATACTACGTTCTGAAATCAAATTGAAATAAAAGTTGATAATTTGGTCGTTGATCCATTGATCTGTTTTTAACGTACGTAAATCATCTCTGGTTATGTTTACACCGAATTTAGAGATTGACATTTGATTTTTTGGTAATCCTTCTTCTAGGGTCTGGTGAATTATGTTTTGTTGTTCACATGTAATTATTGTATCAAGTTCATATTTTAATGGTGGAGATATTTCAGGTATTATTGGTTTAGGTATTAGGTCAAGATCCTGATTATAGTATTTTTTGATGCGTTTTATACGTGAAGGGTGGATTTTATTATTTTGTTTATTCTTCCTATCTTGTATTATATTGCCATCAACGGTTTTTAGAATTTTTGCTTTAAGTATTTTGGTTGCTCCTTATGACGCTTATTAACAGGGTTTTTGATAAATACATGGCTGAGGTATGTTTTGAGGGTCTTCGCGGTTACGATTATGTTTTGTCAACCAATTTTGTTTTTTCGAAAGAAGTTGTTGGTGAACATGTTGTTTGCGATGTAAGCCTTGTTGTATTTCTAAGGGTCTGTACTCTGAGGTTGAGTGTATCGTATTGTTGTAATATTCAGTAGCCTTTAGCACTTTTTCGGAAATACTTAGTTCGGGGTTTGTTAATGTTAGGGTTCTAATGTGTTCATTTAAAGAACCATGGCATCTGCTCATATCTGAGTTACCTGTGTGAGACTGTGGTGATGAGAAATGATATTTAATATTTTCAATACGAAGGTAATCTCGAACATTTACAACATTAAATTCGTTATCGGAAACGATTTTTTGTGGCTTCCCCAAGTTTGCGTTTCGTTCTCGGATTAAATTTATAAATGTAATTGAATTTTTATCGGTTGTTTCCTTTGTGTATAGACATTTTGAAAATTTGTCAATTGTTGTAAAGAATTGACGGTTACAAATATAGAAGATATCAATATGTATGATTTGGTTTACATCACTCGGAGTTTCGGTGAGCTTAAATTTTAGTTTTACGGGATGGCGATCATACTTTGCCAAATTACATGTTTCGCAATTATTGATGAATTTCGTTATTAATATAAACAGGTTTTTAAAATAATATTTATTTTTGATTTCACGATAGTTTTCAAGTATTCCTCGATGGTTACCTTTTTCATGGACTTGTTGAATTATTTTGAAACATTGACTTTCATTTGTTATATCTATGGCATTATATGAACATTTGATAAATGAAATATTATTGTTATTAGAATATAAACTGATGATTGCTAATTGTACTTTATTATATTCTGAATCGCTTAATTCACTATATATGCCAATTCTGCCTTTCTCTGGCATGTAGCGACGCAGTATATCACGTAATTTTGATTCGTTCAGTTCAGTTTTTTCGATATATATTTTCCGATTTTTATGAATTTTTTTATATTCGTTCTGTTTTTTCTGGACAATTATTATTTGCGTTTTATAAGTATTCACAATGCATTCCGCGAGCGGAATAGAGTCGTTCTGACTTTCTTCCCCAGAGTGTATTGTTGCTACATTTGATTCGCCATCAGATATTATTGATATATTGTCTAGGTTATTGTTATCAGTATTTACGTTTATTAACTTCCCAGTATATGGAAAGTTCTTGTAATCGACTCGAAAATCGAAATTGAAATTTTCAACATATCTTTACGTTTTGATGTCTTTAGAGTATATTTTAAGTGTTTTTAGAAAGAAGTATGTATGTGTGTGTGTGTATGTACGTACGTACGTCCGTACGTGCGTTCGTGGACAGTTTTTTTAAAGAGCGTAACTCACATAAACAAAGTCGTATCGACTTCGTAAAGGTGTCAATCGAAGCGTCTTTGAAATCTTGAGAGCTGATTAGTTTTTGGTAAACTTCGTTCGGGGGAGTTTTCTGTTTTGCCCGTTTGAAGGTCATTTCTGTCATGCGTTATATATCGCGAAACAAACATACGATTTGCATGACTAAGGTGTCAATCGATGCGTATTAGCATTTGTGTGACTCTTTCAAATTTTTAAAAAAATTGTTGAGGCCGTTTTTTAATTTAAGAAAAAAAAGTGCAAAAAATTAGGGTTTTTTTATAAACAATAAATTTTTAACCTGATTTACTAAAGACAGTATTGAATTTTTATAAAATTTATATATTTCAAGCAGTGCTTGTAAAAACAACATCAAAACTTTTTCTCATGAAATTATATAAAAAATAAAAAATCATTAACCGGCATCATGAGTTTCAAGGTCATTTCTGTCGTGCGTTATACATATCTCGCGAACCAAACATACGATTTGCATGGGTAAGCTGTCAATCAACGCGTATTAACATTTGTGTGAATCTATGAAATTTTGAAAAAATACGGTTGAGCCGTTTTTTAATTGTTAAAAAAAAGTTCAAAAAATTGTGATTTTTTTCAAAAACAAGGAATTTTTAACCTTATTGTCAAGTCCAAGTAATCAATCTTTATATAATTTATATACTCCAAACAGATTTTTCAAAAATGCCATCAAAATTTTTCTCATGACTACGAAAAAAATCAAATAAAAAATAAAAAATCATTAACAGTCATCATGATCTTCAAGGTCATTGCTGACATGCGTTATATCTCGCGAATCAAACATAGGATTTGCATTATTTAGGTGTCAATGAACGCGTAATAATATTTGTGTAAATTTGTCGCATTTTTAAAAAAATCGTTGGAGCCGTTTTTTAATTTAAGGAAAAAAGTGCAAAAAATTAGGTTTTTTTCATAAACAATAAATTTTTAACCTGGTTTGCGAAATGTAGTAGACAATGTTTATAAAATTTACATACTTCAAATAATGTTTGTAGAAACATCAGCAAAACTTTTTCTCATGATTACGTAAAAAATTAAATAAAAAATAAAAAATCATTGAAAGTCATCATGATTTTCAAGTTCATTTTTATCATTCACTATATATCACGAACCAGATATAATATTTGCATCATTAAGGTGTCAGTTGACGTGTATTAACATCTTCGTGAAGTTTTTAACATTATAAAAATTCGTTCCAGCCGTTTTTTAATTTAATAGAAGAAAAAGTATAGTTTTTTTCATAAAAAATAGTTTTTCACCTGATTTACACAGCACAGTAATACCAGTTTATAAAATTTATACATTCTTATCAGGTTTTGAAGAGAAACTGACAAATTATAAAAAAAAATGCAAAATAAAAAATCATTCAAAGTTACCATTTAAAGAGGGTTCATGCGAATGCTTTTACTTTATATCTTTTATTCTAAAAAATTGTTGTAAATCCAATGTTTTAAAATATTTGCATAATTTGAGCAGATTTTTAATAGTTTTTATAGTCTTTTAATTAAAAAAAATGCTTAAATTTTGAAAACCAACAAAAATTTTCAAGACCAAAAAGGCGTGAATATTCAATCTGTCCTCATCGACCAAAAACGTTACGTAATCAATGGACCCTCCCGTAGACGATATGATTCATATTAACTCATTCCTGTTACTGCTATGAATACCTCTCATTGTTGTAATGTTGTGGATGTTTATGTAGATATTACTGGGAAGTTGACCGTGTGGGGTCGCACCTCGCGGCTTGTTTTATTTCTATCGACATTAATTCTATTTAAAAAGTCGGCTACTTTATTTTCTTTGCCTTTAAGGTACTGTATATCAAAATTATATTCGTTGAGTTTAATTTTCCAACGTTGCAATTTACTATTCGGCTCTCTTAAGTTACTTAGCCAAATCAAAGGGTCATGATCGGTACGAATGTCGAATTTTACACCGTACAAATAGGGGCGGAAGTATTGAGTGGACCATACAATTGAAAGGAGTTCCTTCTCAATGGTCGAATAGTTGCGTTCGTGTTCATTCAGTGTACGACTCGCAAAACAGGTAAGGTGTCCTTGCTGAGAAAGAACTGCACCAATCGCTGTGTCAGATGCATCAGTAATTAAAACAAATTTTTGTTTAAAATTCGGATAATGTAAAATTGGATAATTGGTCAACAGAGATTTTAATTTTTCGAATGCTGCAATATATTTGGGGTCGTTGACATTTATTTTATTAGTTTTTTTTAAGGGCATCGGTCAATGGGGCTGCTATTTTAGCATAAATATTAATGATTTTACGGTAGTAACCGGTGATGCCAAGAAAAGATTTAATTCTTTTTGAGGTATCTGGGACTTTAAGATTGTTTATTATTTTTATTTTATTACGATTAGGTTTAATGCCGTCGACAGATAGGATATGACCGAGAAAGTCTGTTTGTTTTGCAAAGAATTTGCATTTGTCGACCTGGATTTTTAAGTTATACTTCCGAAGTGTCTGAAATATTATCCTTATGTTTGCTTCCATTTCCTGGAGCGAAGTAGAGAAAATAAGGATGTCGTCTAGGTAGACAACACATATTCTATTTATATGTTCGTGTAGAACCTCGTTCATCATTCTTTGAAACGTAGCAGGTGCGTTTTTCAGTCCGAAGGGCATTCTGTTGAACTCAAAATGTCCTTGTGGAGTTGAAAAGGCTGTTTTGTAACGATCGGATTCCAGAATCTCGATTTGGTGGAATCCTTTCGCCAAATCTAAAGTCGTAAAATACTGCGCTTTTCCTAATTTGTCAAATATACTTTCTATATTTGGTATAGGAAACTTATCGTCAATCGTTTCATTGTTTAATTTCCGATAATCGATGACTATGCGCCATTTGGTTCTACCAGAGTTATCTATTTTCTTTGGGACTACCCAGATAGGGGCGTTATAGGGTGAAATTGAAGGTAGGATAATTTTCTGTTTGAGCATTTTGTTTAGTTGGGTATTAACTTCCTGTTCGTGAATTTGTGGAAAACGGTATATTTTTGAATATAGTGGTTTATTGTTGCTGGTTATTATTTCGTGCTTTGTTTTTGTTGTACAGGTCAGGTTTGTTCCTTCTTTGTACAATATATCCTCATATTCCCTGAGGGTTTTATTCAAAGCACAAGATTCCTCACTATTTAAATTTTCGAACAACTTATTTACTGAATTATTTTGATTTTGCCTTAATTCAGATTGAAAATTAATTTCAACAAGGACTGCATAGTTAAAGTAACATTTTCGATTGTTCAATTCAAGATATCCTTCTCCCATGTGTAATATTGCATTCAATGGGTATAATATGTTTTGATCGATTATTGCTTTAAATTGTTTATCTCGGAAGTCCATAACGTTCCACAAGATTTGATATGTTTCAGGTAGTTCAAATTCCTTGGGCATACTACTTTTTACTTTATGAGTTACATAGCATGTACCGGAGAGGCCAAATATTGGAAGGGAAGTATTTAATTGAATTTTCGGAGAACTTTTCAGACAATTTACATCAATACTTGAAGTGGACGCTCCTGCATCTATAAGTACAGGGATAACTTCGTTATTGATGGTTAGATTAATTATTGGAAGAGGGTTTCCGAGGCTGCTATTTGAAAATTTACGTCCATTGGTTCAATGTTTGGATTTTGACGATTTCTGTACCTCGCAGAGTTATCTAGCTGCATTGGTTCAGCACGATTATTTGGTATGTTGTAATTGTTATTGTTATTCGAGCGATAATTATTATAGTTTTGACGGTAGTTATTTGGATGATGGTTATTATTGCGACGATAATTGTTATGGTGGTAATCCTGATTTGAGCTGTTCCGTGGTGGATTACTATTTGAATTGAAACTACGCGGATTATTATTATATGAATTATTTCGCGGCTGATAGTTGTTGTAGTTATGGTTACGGCGATACGAACTTCTTCCACTATCAAATTGTTGGCAATTAGTATTCTGTTGAATTTCACACAACAGGTTATATGCTTTATCAAGGGTCACACAATTACGAGTTTCGATAAAAAATGTTTTGTACTCTGGTAAGAGAGATTTAAATTTATTTAGCACTATACTCTCATTACGTACTGGATTAAATTCGTCGTGTAATGCACGATTAGGGTCTTGTAAATATTTAGTGTTTAAACGATTTAACAAGCTTTTTAGCCTAAGATACATATCACTTATATTTCTAATGCTGGAACTTACCGAATGAATTCGATTGACGATTGTGCTGTACGTTTCGTTGACGCCAAATGTTGATATCAGCAAGGATTTCACATTCTGCCAGTTCGGAATTGAAATCTTTTGGACTGCATTTCGAGCAGGGCCTTGAAGTTTGTTGATGATGAGTCTAAAGATGTATGTTTGTTGGTCCCCAGGTTGTGATAAGTTCAAAATTCTATGGGCTTCATCTATCCAGGTGTTGAGAGAATACTCTGCGTTGTTACCGTTGTATACAGGTAGACGGCGAGCTTCCCTTAGGAGTTCCTCGAAGGATAGTTGAAGTTGCTGCGGACGGTCGCCTTCCATAACTAAGAATTTTTGGTTAGTGTTTGAAAGACTATTATTTGTTCTATTCTAGGCTGCTAACGATTTTCTCGTCAGTTACGTGTTTTTTTGAAGTGCCTGACCCTTTTTAACGGATGCAATGCAATTTTGTTTTATTCTAATCAAGTACGGTTTAGAAGTTTCACTTCGCATACCATGTACAAATAAATTTATACGTAGCGGTATCGCGTACTTGATAAAACAATATATATATTTTTTCGAAGGTTCGGTTGTCTTAGAAGGATTCTCCCTCCTTAAGACGGATGACTGCGCCAGTTATGTTTTTTCCACTTTGAAATAATAAAATAAAAAAACACTATTTTATTATTTCGACAATACTTTTTATTAACTTCAATTAAATGTAAAAGCACTTTTTACTAATTTTAATTTAATGTAAAACATTTTTTATTTGACGCGAACAATCTTCTTCACTCTAGCATAAAACTTAGACTCGCTTATACTGCAATACGGTATCTTATTTATGGGCTGCTGTTGTTTAGATTAAAATGATCTCATTTGCAACTATCAAAAGTGATTTTATGTCTGTGTCAATTCATTGTCCACAGCTCATTCAAACTTTGACATTATTTATGTTTGAGGTACTTAGATTTACGAAATCAATTAAATCATAATGATTTCGTTTCAATCAATTCAATTCTGTCATCACCGAGTATAATGGGTTTGATTGTTTATATCAAATGGAATTGGAATAATAGATGAGTCATATCAACATGAATAATTACATGACTCATAAACTTTGTGGAAGGAATGGTAAAAGAGATGTACGTGGTTTAGGAATAGGGGAGAAAGATGTTGTGATGTCAGAATCAGTTACAGGTGTAGTATTTGATATTACAGGTGTAATATCTGTAACTCGTGTGCAACGCGTGTGATGCGACAAATTCAAATCAGAATCTTCCTCTTGATTTGTTATTTAAAAACAACCGTGTCTGGTAACAAAATGTATCTTTATTTACTACTCTCTTCTCTAACGTTAAACCTTAACTCGACACTGCTTCTAAGTTCCTACTCTATTTATTGGAAAAATCTTGTCAAACAATTTCGGACCTAAGATTAAACATTACCATCTTATAAATATCTTATCAAACAATTTTGGATTTAAGACTAACCATTACCATCTTATCATTTACTCATATTTTTATCCTGGTATTCTTTGCATCTTATTATTTACTTTTCGCACATTTCTCTATCTTTTGTGAATTACTTATCTAGGGTTGAATGCAATCTTAATCCTAACAATGTTTATTCACCCATTTGGTGGGAATAGTCGAGTCGTTATGGTATGCGTTATCGACATGCATTGATGACGTAACTCCTCCCATTCTAGCTTCAAACCTGTCCTCAGGTTTGTTGACATTAATATTTATTTTTTTATTACAAAACTTTGTTTTTAAATAGAAAGTAACAATTATTACTACTATTATTATTGTAAGGCTAAATGTCGGTAATGTAAATGTTCGAAAGTTGTGCGAATTATCAAGATTTAATAGTTTTTGTATTTTTAATAAATGAATTGTTTCGTTCTGTAAGTGTTGAATATGATTAAGGGTGACTGGTTCTAATACAGTATAATTTTTTATTGGATTACTTTGTGGCAGTATTTTTAGGATGAAGCTTTCGGAAAATGAGCTCACGATTTTCATTGATTCTAAATATACGGTGCAGGATTCAAATTTAAGTTGAAAGTTTTTGTATTCTATTAACATCGTTTGATTTTTCAAATTGCCGCATGAGTAAATTAATTGTGTGTCATGAATATTTGTAAAGATGAAAGTATTTTCGTTAATTTTAAGATAATTGGTTTCTTTTTCTTCTTAGAGAGTACAATTAGTTGGTTTCTGTTATATGATGCTAGTAATACACAAGTTGTTTATAATGTTTTTGTTTACAATGTCTCTTGCTACACCCTTTGATATATAAAAGTTTTCAATGTTTACATATATTTGAAAATTGTTAGCATTTGGTAGTGGAATAAGTTGATTTATTGAAATTGATTCTAGTTCTAAGGGTATTTCGATAAATATTGTTAATTTGTCTTTTCCTATCAAAACGTCAGATTTAATTTTTTGTAATTTAATTGCATCTATTTTGTATTTGATTATATCTAGATTTGTAAGGATGTTTCTATGTAGAAGGTGTCCTTTATTATTCAGAAAGATTTCAAAAGTTTGGTCAATTTTTTCTTGTGCTAAATTTAAGAGTTATTGGAAGTTTATGTAGTTATTTATTTGGGCAAGTTGCTTTGAGTGGCCATTTATAATTTCCGTATTATTTTTCAAGGCATTTTCCAGTACTAAATTATTTATGTTAATTTGTTTCGCAATATCTTTAATTGACGCACGTATTTCGTTGCTAGACTTCATCAATAATTCATCGTTAATTTTGAGGTTGCTTTCGTTGGTTTCTATAGCTTCAAAATTCCTTTCGATCACTCTTCTGTCTTCTTCATCCATGGTTCCCTCAACCCATTTACGTAAGGTTGCTATAAAATTAAATATACCACGTTTCTGACGTGTGGTTTGGGGAAATAATGCTTGCAGCTCGGTTTCCAAGTGGTCTATTAATTTTCGCGTATTATCCAACTGGAACTCGACATTTGATTCAAAGAGTAATGCGTAATTTTCTTTTATTTTATTTATTAAGAAATCTGTATTCGTTTTGTATATTGGGTGTACTATTATAGCTTTGCTGGTGGTTATATAATCTTGTCCAGTTTCCATCAAAATGTAACCGTTTTGTTGAGTTAGGGGTAGCATTGTAACGCTACTTGTTGGTTGAATTAATACCAGGAGGATTGCTAGAATCATCCCTGAAACGATAAAATTTACGTTTCTTTTTAAACCTTTGAGGATGAATCCTTCTCTTTACGGATGGTTTAATAAATCTAGGCTGCAGTTTAGTTGGATTAGGATTTTGAACAAAGTTTTCATTGGCTTCGTAGTATTTTCTATTGGCATTTCGTTTATTTATATAATTTTCTTTATATTGCTTAAGTCGTTCGTAAATCGTTCCCCTATCTTTTTCGCATTCATTAAAAAATATTTCGGATGGTTTTTCCTTATGCGCAGAATGGTATGTGTTGTTGTAAATTTTGAGGCATTCATCTATTGGATTTAAATCTGCTAAGTCCCTATCTTCTGTATCTTATCGCAAATAAAATGATCGCAAGTTTTCGTTCAAAGTTCGGTGTGCAACTTCGATATCTCCGTTCCCAGTTTTGTGGTGCAGTGAGCAAAAGTGAACTTTGATTCCTTCCTTATCTAGCCAGTCCTTTGTTTTTTCGGAGTCAAGAGCACCTTCATTATCAGTTATTATTTTTTTGGGTTTGCCTATCCTGTTCAGCATCGTTCGCATGGCTTTTATAACTGTGTCCCATTGCCTGTTTTTTAATGGTATCATAGTCATAAATTTTGAGAATTTATCGATGCAAGTTAAATAAGGAGAATTTTTATTTTTAAACCATATGTCCACGTGGTATGTGTCTCTTACGTTATTTGGTGTTTCAGTTAGTTTGAAAGGTAGTTCTCGCGGATTCCTTTCATACTTGCTCTGCGTAAATATTACACATTTGTTGACATAATTTGCTATCCGTTGTTTCAAATGCGGATAGTAATATTTTTTTGCTATGATTTCGTAAGTTTTGTAATTCCTTGATGGTTGCTATTTTTATGTTCCTTTGCAATATTTTCCTCAATTTCTGCCTTAGAACAGTTCCAAAGATGTTTGTTTGCCTGAACTATTGAGCATTTTGGATTGTTTAGTTTCCAGATATTATATTGTTTTTTGGAATAATAATAATACTTCTTTGTTTGGAAATTTCATTTCGGTAGTACCTGTTTGAGGTATGTGGTTATTTAAAATATATTTCACGGTTTTGTCAGTGTATTCCTTGTACGTGAATACAATTTGTTTACCATTGTTGAAATTATTCCTTTTAACGCTGTTTCCTTCTCCTATTTTAAGAATTATTTGATTTTTGTAACAATTTAATGGTTTTTCGGATATGTAAATATAGTTTGTATTATCTTCTGCTGCTGTATGTTGGGTTGCTAGTGTTGATCTATCTTCTTGTCTACTGATTGCATGGATTTCTACTCTTGAAAGAGCATCCGCTACGTAGTTTTCTTTTCCTTTAATGTGTTTTATTTCGTAGTCGTATTCCATCAGTTTAAGTTTCCATCTTTGGAGTTTTGCATTTTCTTCCTTGATATTTGCGAGAAATATTAATGGCTTATGATCTGTTTGTAAAAGAAATTTTCTGCCATATAGATAGGGCCTAAAATACTTTGTTGCCCATACGATTGAGAGTAGTTCCTTTTCAATCGTTGAGTACCTGGTTTCATGTTTATTTAAAGTTCTGGACGCGAAACAGATTGGCCTATTATTCTGGCTAAGTACTGCACTTATAGCGAAATTACTTGCGTCGGTAGTTAGCGTAAATTTTTTATTTAGGTCTGGATGTGCTAAAATCGGATCGTGTAAAATGTATCTTTTAAGAGATTGAAATGATTCGTTATAATCTTCGTCTTTAACGTTAATTTTTTGATCTTTTTGGAGGAATTTGGTCATTGGCTTCGCTATTTTTGCGTAGTCCTTAATAAATTTTCTATAGAACCCAGTTAATCCCAAAAACGACTTAATTTGTTTGTTTGTTTCGGGAAGAAGAAATTTTTCTATTGCACGTAGTTTATTTGGATTGGGTTTAATTCCTTGATTTTTCTGAAATCAATAACTAGTCTGTGCTCACCGGGTGTTTTCTTAGGAACTACCCAGATGGGCGAATTAAAGGGCGAACTTGATGGTTGAATAATACCCTGTCTTAGATCTACTTGAATTTGTTTATTAACGAAATCTTTAAGAGAATATGGGTATCGATAATTTTTTTGATAGATGGGTTTATCAGTATTCAACTTTAATTCATGTTTTATTTCACTTGTAAAACTGAGAGGTTCGTTTTTATCATATTCAAGATCATGGAAGTCGTTCTTTATTCTGTTGATAACGCTAAGTTCTTCTTCAGAAAATATTGTCCTATCCTCATTTCTCTCATCTTGTTTATTTAAATTATTTTGTGCTGAAACTGTGTGATATATCTTTTCTTGGTTTACACTTAATGGAATTTTAATATTATTAATTTGCAGAGTATTATCATTAAAACTGATAACTGCTTTAGTTGGCACAAGAATATTTTGACCAATTATAGCGTCAAAATCCATATTGTCAATATGTATGAGCTTCCACTCAATTGTTCCGTTAAAGTTAAATTCTTGTGGAAAGTTTGTGAGAAAACCTTCTGTGGCAAATGAATTACCATTTATTGAAGAGATAAATAAACACTTATCGAGTTTGTGTCGTCTGTATTCCGCCACTTGTTTCGTATTCATTATGGAAGTGGAGCAACCCGTGTCAATTAGGCATCTAACTTTTATATCATTCATTGTCAGTTGAACAATGGGTAGTTTGTAAATTGGTCCGAGGCTAGTAGCCGAAAATTTTGAGTATTTGCGTTAATATGGAGTGATGTGTCTTTTGACGTTGCTGTATTCATAGAAACATCGGTTGGTAAAGATAAATCGTTAGGTTGAAAACTATATCTGACGTTTTGAGGATTTCTTTGCATATACCGTGGTTCAAAATTCCCTGGAATTTTCCTTCCATCACTTGTATTATTTACATTTAAATTATCGCGTTTTTTATTAAATTTATTACCGTAATTTAAATAACCTGTATTTACTAGCACTTTGTACGCGTCTTCGAGTGTATCGGGTTTATAAGCGTGAAGGATTCCACGTATCGGCTCAGGACACTTATTTATGAAAGTTGATTTCGCGATTTGATTTTTTGTTTTTATAAGCTCACTTTTTTGTGTTGAATTATAACTAACATTGTAATTAATTTTTTGGTTTAGCTTAAATGAACACTTACATGTGTACTCGTACAGTTGTCCTGCTGTCGTAAACCTTGCTGCTAGTAGTCTCTCCATAAGTTGGGTTTCGTTTTCCGGGGTATCAAAGTGATTGATCAAAAGCGCCTTCACTGATCTCCAATCCGTCGTGATGTGTGTATGCAGCACCTCGCGTGCTTTCCCCGTGATCTTCGTTAAGGTCTGCTGGTGCAGGATCGCTTTTAATTCGCAAGCTGCTAAATGCGTTTGCACTGCGTCGACTGCATAGATGAAAGGGAAGAGATCGACTTGTGTTTCGTCGAAGCTTGGTAGTGAAGCTATATAGTTTGACAGCTGCCTAAAATCCATTTTTGTTGGATCTCAAATTTTTAATCGTGCAAAATCTATCAACAAACAACCGACTGGTCCGTTTCCCGACTGCGCCAGTTTCAAATCAGAATCTTCCTCTTGATTTGTTATTTAAAAACAACCGTGTCTGGTAACAAAATGTATCTTTATTTACTACTCTCTTCTCTAACGTTAAACCTTAACTCGACACTGCTTCTAAGTTCCTACTCTATTTATTGGAAAAATCTTGTCAAACAATTTCGGACCTAAGATTAAACATTACCATCTTATAAATATCTTATCAAACAATTTTGGATTTAAGACTAACCATTACCATCTTATCATTTACTCATATTCTTATCCTGGTATTCTTTGCATCTTATTATTTACTTTTCGCACATTTCTCTATCTTTTGTGAATTACTTATCTAGGGTTGAATGCAATCTTAATCCTAACAATGTTTATTCACCCATTTGGTGGGAATAGTCGAGTCGTTATGGTATGCGTTATCGACATGCATTGATGACGCAACTGACATGGCACAGCACAGTTTTTTGTAACATGCACAAATCAATAGGTCAGCGCAAACTGACGACGCGGCGCTACGCAGTGCTACTGGCGTGACATGACAAACGCGTGGCACAGTAGCAGAGACACAGTTTCTCGCGCCACACGTTTCAGTTCGAGCATATCAAGTGTGGTTCTAAGTTTCTGGTGAACGGTTGTTTATTTCTACTCTGCGAGATTTGGGGACAAAATGCGTAGCAATATGCGTTCCCCAGCACTACGCGAGTGACGCGATCGCGTCGTGCCGCTCGCGTCATGTCATCTCGCGCGCGTCACACGTGTCGCAATTTGCGCCTAGCCTAAGAATCATTTAAAAATACGCGTAGAACTGCTGCCCCATATTTTTTTTTGATTATTTCACACCTTGTATTTATTAACTTCCTAGTATATGGGAAGTTCTTGTAATCGACTCGAAAATCGAAATTGAAATTTTCAACATATCTTTACGTTTTGAGGTCTTTAGAGTATATTTAAAGTGTTTTAAGTTTTAAGTATGTATGTGTGTGTGTGTATGTACGTACGTACGTCCGTACGTACGTATGTGCGTTCGTGGACAGTTTTTTCAAAGAGCGTAACTCACGTAAACAAAGTCGTATCGACTTCGTTAAGGTGTCAATCGAAGCATCTTTGGAATCTTGAGAGCTGATTAGTTTTTGGTAAACTTCGTTCGGGGGAGTTTTCTGTTTTGCCCGTTTGAAGGTCATTTCTGTCATGCGTCATATATCGCGAAACAAACATACGATTTGCATGATTAAGATGTCAATCGACGCGTATTAGCATTTGTGTGAATCTATCAAATTTTTAAAAAAATTGTTGAAGCCGTTTTTTAATTTTTAAAAAAAAGTTCAAAAAATTGTGATTTTTTTCAAAAACAAGGAATTTTTAACCTTATTGTCAAGTCCAAGTAATCAATCTTTATATAATTTATATACTCCAAACAGGTTTTTTAAAAATGCCATCAAAATTTTTTCTCATGACTACGAAAAAAATCAAATAAAAAATAAAAAATCATTAACAGTCATCATGATCTTCAAGGTCATTTTTATCATTCACTATATATCACGAACCAGATATAATATTTGCATCATTAAGGGGTTATACCTATGTGAAGGCTAAAAAACAAGCATTTTTTTAAGATTGTTTTTTCAAGGATTTTGAAAAAAATCTTTTGTAAATAATATATCAATATAAAGGGCAACTTTTCGGGAGTGGAAAAAAAATTTTATTTTAAATTTAATACAAAATGGCGGCTGTAGTACACGTCAAAGTCACTAGTATTTATAAAAGACGTTCCACGGCCGGACAAGTTTCTCAGCCCCATATGCATCTGGAACAATGAAATTTTTTTTTCATAATCTCCATTAGTTTTGCTAGTGAAGTACACACGATAATAGTTTAATATCGATTTTTCGCAAAATGGCGACCATTTAACCAAAAAATTGCATTTTCGACCCAAAAAAATGACTTCAATTGTTTATAACTTTTTTAGAACAAAACCAATCGCTAAAATCGTGTGTACTTCACTAGATAATTATATCAAGAAGCTACAGTGATAACGGCAAGTCATTCGGATGAAAACTGAAAGAGTTTCGTTTCCGGCAAATTTCAAAAATACACTTTCCAGATAAACGCGTTTGAAGTTTCAAAACCTTATAAAGTTGTGAATTTTCAAAATTTTACTATATACAAATTTTTAAACCTTTACTCTACTATCCCAGCACCATACAGTTGGCCTTCCAAAACCGTGGATTTCTCCTCCTCGTCCTTTCTTGATGCTAAAAGGCCGCGTCTCGTCTCTTTTACAACGTTGGAAATTGAGCGCTCAGCAGCCTTTATTCTAAGCAGAAATTGTAAAAATTAGGTCCTGCAGTCAATCCTTATGAGTCTTAAGCGAATGGCGATTAGGCGGACGCCTGTTGCTGATCTTGCTGCGCTTCTGCGATGAACTACTTGCTTTACTGCCTTTACGGCCACTGTACAGTTTACTACTCATTTCTAACACTTTTTTTATACAAAACAACGGTAAAAATATCAATCAAAACATAGTACCTTAACCTCAAATGCAGCGTGTAGTCGATCGAGTAAACAGAAGCTCTCCTAGCGTCGTTTACGAAGGAACGTGCCCTATACAGTGTATATTAATTACTATATAGTATAAAGCGAGCAAATTTCACGTGTTTCGAGCATTGAAGTTGCTTCAGAAAATTGATTCTCAAATTTTTTTTGAAGTATATTAGTATTTGGACCTTTTTGATTTCAATTCTAGAGATGTGTTGGCATACTTCTAGCCAATAAAAAAAATTGAAAATAAAATAAACTCACATAGGTATAACCCCTTAAAGTGTCAGTTGACGTGTATTAACATCTTTGTGAAGTTTTTAACATTATAAAAATTCGTTTCAGCCGTTTTTTTAATTTAATAGAAGAAATAGTAGTTTTTTTCATAAAAAATATTTTTTTACCTGATTTGCACAGCACAGTAATACCAGTTTATAAAATTTATACATTCTTATCAGGTTTTGAAGAGAAACTGACAAATTATAAAAAAAAAAACATTCAAAGTTACCATTTAAAGAGGGTTCATACGAATGCTTTTACTTTATATCTTTTATTCTAAAAAATTGTTGTAAATTCAATGTTTTAAAATATTTGCATAATTTGAGCAGATTTTTAATAGTTTTTATAGTCTTTTAATTAAAAAAAATGCTTTAATTTTGAAAACCAACAAAAATTTTCAAGACCAAAAAGGCGTGAATATTCAATCTGTCCTCATCGACCAAAAACCTTACGTAATCAATGGACCCTCCCGTAGACGATATGATTCATATTAACTCATTCCTGTTACTGCTATGAATACATCTCATTGTTGTAATGTTGTGGATGTTTATGTAGATATTATGGGAAGTTGACCGTGTGGACCTCAAGGGTCGCACCTCGCGGCTTGTTACCTCTTTGATTTTAACGTCAGCTGCTTTAATGTGAAACAACTGAGTTTCGTTGTTGGTTTATAAGAACCAAGAACAAATTTTAAACTGTTAAAATTTAAAGAAAATTAAAAATCCGGAAAATGTTATGATCAATTTGAAGATGAGTGATCAAATGGTTTTTGCGTTACTTTGAACGCAGCTCACGAAAAATGGTTGAACGGCAATCAGTAAAGACTACAGGTTCAAATTTTGTATTGATTGTGAAGCTTAAGCTTAAGGTTGATATTTGAATCATCTTTAATGAACAATCCATTCAAAATCTGCAAAAAACATTTATGAAAATTGTGAATGATATAAAAGCCCTATATTTCAGTTTGCTTCCATTTGAGTAATATGGTGTGTCCTTTATGTTCCATATGTCTCAGTTTTTCTGAATGACACTATTGTCGTCAGTATGCAATACAACAGCAAGGAAAAAACATTTGTTTTTTCTACAGCACGGAAGGTCCGTGCTGCAGAAAGATCTCACTAAAATGATGATCACGCACTTAGAAGTAGCATAAATATAATAAAACGACTAACTCGTAATGAAAGTGTTTGAATGGGGAATGCATGATTATTGCAGGCCCGAACTTTTATTCTTATCCATGATGAATCTTTGAAAAATTCACATCCCTCAAAACATGGTATAGTGAGCACCTAATTACTTACTGGGGCTTCCCTATATATCTGATGAGTGCAAAATTTGAAAGGACAATCTAAAATGTATGTCTGAAATTATGTTATAATTTGTTTCTCTATTTGCTTTGAACAATTTGCAAGTTTCGATGGCTATTTGAAAAATATTATTTATTCTATCATTGTATAATTAATTGATCATAGCTTGTGTATCGTACTTCGTAATACATTATTAATGAAATTTTCGTTACGTGGATTGCCTGCAATCCATTTCCATGTTGTGCCAATAAAGTCCAGTGATTTATTGATTTTGCGTGGTTTCAAATTTCTAACTTAGAATAAATGGTGCGGAAAGGAATGGTGTCAGACTTCAAAAATATTAAGAACTGGTTCAATTTCAGATATGGAGCGTTCATATTGGTCAATTTTGATAACATGTACAAGGTTAAAGTGTTAGTATACAACGATATGCACACAGAGCTTTTGTGGAAAACATTAAAATCACAAACCAGTCCCAGTTCGGCTCTACAGCGGTGCAGTTCGCAATCAGATCTTTTTTCCTCTTTATTATGTACTAGTGACTATTTTATAAATAAAATATTCTCCATATTTCTCCAAGAGGTTATGGGCCCAGACCCTAGTGCAAATAAAGAGTGCAAATAAAGTGAACGATAAAGTTCACATAAAGTGAACGATAAAGTGCACATAAAGTGAACGATAAAGTGCACATAAAGTGAACGGTAAAGTGCAAATAAAGTGACTTTCAAAGTAAGTCAAGGTTTCGGTGAAAGACAGAATAATGACTGAAAATTTACGTACTGCCGTTCAAAACCTAAACAGTGAGAATTACTCAATATGGAGTCACAAAATAAAGCTCCTCCTGATGAAGGATAAACTGTGGGAAGTAATTAAAGGCCCTATACCCGATAAAATAGAAACCGCATGGACTGAGAAAGACGAATCGGCGCAAGTGATGATCGGCCTCCTGGTGGAAGACAGTCAGTTGCGACTCATAAAAAATGCAAAGACCGCTAAGGAACAGTGGTATAAACTTCAAGAATATCATCAAAAGGCAACGCTTTCAGGTCAAATGGCATTAAACAGGCGTCTTTTCAGAACAAGGCTTGAAGAAGGCGCTAATATGGTTAATCACATCGCAACTATGATGGAATACATTGACAAGTTAGCGGGATATGGACAAATTATTCCAGACATCACAATTGTCGGGGTATTACTGAGCAGTATTCCAGAATCATATGATACTCTCATAATGGTGTTAGAGAGTAGACCTATGGAAGATATCACAGCAGATTTTGTGAAAGGAAAATTAATCGACGAATATATGCGGCGTAAAGATATGCGGGACGTAAGAAATAATTCTGTTTTTGGAGTAATTACGGAAAATAAAACAAAAGAGTTATGTTTTCTTGCAACGCCGTCAAAACCAGATTTAAAGAGAGTTGCTCTTCAAGGGTATACGGTAAATAAAGATGCGCATTGTTGGATTGTCGATTCAGGAGCAACAAGCCACATGGCAAACAGCATAGATTTCTTCTACGATTTGGATAAAAGCAGAAAAGGCCATGTACGGCTCGCAGACAGGAATAAAACTTCTCGTGTCCAGGGTGTTGGATTAAGAGCCATAAACTGCGTCTTCGACAAAAACAAGGTTTCAAAGTTGCATATTAATGAAGTACTTTATGTTCCAACAATGGATACAAATTTACTCTCAGTGAAGAACCTGGCGAAAGATGGGTACAAGTTAGATTTCGAAAATAATGATTGTATTATTTCAAAGAAGGAAAAATTTTAGCAATCGCTACATTTTTTACTACAGAGTTATACAAATTAAATACAGTCGAAAGGGCTTGTACTGCTCATGGTGTAAAATCAAGTCATGAAATAGATTGCCAGCTTGTATGGCACAGGCGCTTCGGTCATCGGAATCCGAAAGCAATAAATGAATTGGCCAAAAAACCTTTAGCAACAGGGATTGTCATAAAAGACTGCGGAATACGCGAGACTTGTGAGTGTTGTTTAAAAGGTAAAATGGTACGTACACCATTTCCCAAGAAATCAGAAACAAAATCAAATGCTCTTTTCGACCAAGTTCATAGGGATGTATGCGGACCTATCCAAACAATTACTCCAAGCGGTAAAAAATATATTTTGACCATTATAGATGATTACTCAAGATACTGTGCGGTTTACTTTCTACGGTATAAAAGTGAAACAACAACATTTATAAAGGAGTTTGTCGAAATGGCAAAAACTCAGTTCAATAAAACGATTAAAGTAATAAGATCGGACAGAGGAGGAGAGTATGTAAATAACGATTTACAGCAGTACATAAATACAAAGGTATAAAGATGCAGTATACTGCAGCATATTCGCCCCAACAAAACGGTGTTGCTGAAAGAAAAAATCGTTCTCTACTAGAAATGGCCCGATGCATGCTTATAGATGCAAATATGGATAATAAGTTTTGGGCTGAAGCGGTAAATACAGCAAATTACTTACAAAATAGACTTCCCACAAAAGCTGTGAATAAAACGCCTTATGAAATGTATTATTCAAAGAAACCTGATGTAAAAAACTTGCATATCTTTGGCAGTGAGGCTTATGTACACATTCATAAAGAGCAAAGAAAAAAGTTAGACAATAAAGCCGAAAAGCTCATTTTTGTTGGCTATTCAGAAGAATCAAAAGCATTTCGATTTTTAAATAAAGAGACATCCTGCATAAAGATTAGTCGCGATTTCGTCTTTCTCAGCAAACAGCATAAAGAAAAACAAAATGACTCGATTCTCTGCAACCTCGATTTCTCAAGGAACGAAATTGTTGAAAATATTGATGAAGATTGGGACGTTAAAAATGAACTTCTAGCAGATGAATCAATTGATGAAGGTACCAGCTCAAGTTATGATTCCAACAGAAAATACAGTGAAGATGCGCCTCAAAATTTTGTCACTAACGAAGAACCGATTCGACGCTCTAAAAGGTCGAATAAAAGTGTGCCACCGGACTATTACGTGGCTACTTCGAAGGTTGCAGCAGCAGAAGAAGATGATCCAAGAAATGTAACAGAAGCCTTATCTGGACCACATGAAGAAGAGTGGAAAAAGTCAATGATAGAAGAAATCGACTCGTTGACAAAAAACAAAACGTGGGAGATAGTAAAAAAACCTTCAGGCAAAAATATCATTACTTGTAAATGGGTCTTTAAAACTAAAAGAAATGCAGAAGACAACATTGAAAGATTTAAAGCAAAATTGGTAGCAAGAGGTTTCTCTCAAAAATACGGTATAGATTATGATGAGGTTTTTGCACCAGTCGTGCGCCAAGTGACCTTTCGAACACTTTTAGCGATCGCAGGCTATAAGAACATGACAATAAAGCACTTCGATGTAAAAACAGCTTTCCTCAACGGCAATCTTGAAGAAGAAATCTACATGCAGTTACCAGAGGGACATGAAGGTGTAAATGAAAATCAGGTATGCAAATTAAAAAGGGGCATTTACGGACTAATGCAAGCAGCAAAAGTATGGAATGATAAGCTCAACAGCTCACTAAGAAGCTTCGGGTTTATTCAGAGCAAAGCAGATCCATGTCTCCACGTAAAAATTGATGAAGGAGAGACTATATATCTCATTATTTACGTAGACGACATTTTAATCGCTGCTAAAAGTTGAATGATGAAGTTGCACATTTTCTAAAGAACCATTTTCAAATCGTCGATCTTGGATTACTAAAGTTATATCTTTGTATTGAAATAAGAAGAGATGAAAACGGAATTTACTGCCTCAAAAAATCAAACTACATCAAAAAGATTTTACATAGATTTGGTTTACAAGATGCAAAAATTTCGAATATGCCGTTAAACCAAGGATATTCCAAAATACGAGAAGACGAATCAGTAATGCCAGATAGTGAAAAATACCAACAACTAATAGGCGCGTTGTTATACCTAGCAGTAAATACAAGACCAGATATAGCAGCAAGTGTAACAATTTTAAGTCAGCATAATAAACAGCCTACGATAATTGATTGCAAGTAGAGTCGCTAGATATCTAAAGGGGACAGCGTCTTATGAACTTCGGCTCGGTAATAAAGAAGCAAAAGGTCTCTATTGGTCTCGCCGAAGAAGATTTGGCCGAAAATAAAACTGATCGTAAGTCCAACGGCGGCTACCTATTTCAATATTTTGGAGCTTCATTCAGCTGGGGATGCAGAAAGCAAACATGTGTTGCATTATCATCAACTGAAGCAGAATATATTGCACTTGCAGAAGCATCTCAAGAGGCTATATGGATTCGCCGTTTAATTCAAGATTTTGAAGGAAAACTCCCAGCAAAAACGACAATATATGAGGACAACCAAAGCTGCCTCAAACTAATAAATAATAAAAAATTTAGTAACAGGACAAAACACATCGACACAAAATTTCATTACGTGAAAGATTTAAAAGATCAAGATATAGTTAATTATGAATACTGTCCTACAGATCAAATGCCAGCAGATATGCTAACAAAAGCACTTGGCAGAATAAAGCTTAAAAATATGGCAGTAAAGTGTGGATTAATGACTGTTTAACCTGTATGCTTATCGTTGAGGAAGGGTGTTAGTATACAACGATACGCACACAAAGCTTTTGTGGAAAACATTAAAATCACAAACCAGTCCCAGTTCGGCTCTGCAGCGGTGCAGTTCGCAATCAGATCTTTTTTCCTCTTTATTATGTACTAGTGACTATTTTATAAATAAAATATTCTCCATATTTCTCCAAGATAAAGTTTCATTTCTGCATTTGCTTTCCCCATATGAAAGGAATTTTTTGAAAGCTTGAGAAATCCAAAATTTAAATTTTAGCACGAGTGGGGTAAAGCGGGAGTCTGAAAAGTGAATAATTACGAATGTTACTCGTGTGATAAAGTTTTCCAGATTTAGTTAAAACTTTAGAATTATTATTTTCTCTCACAATTCCTTATTTGTGTCTAGCAGTAAGTTTTAATCTTATTCTTTTATATTGTTTCACATAAATGTTTTTGCCTATTTAATATTGCTTAACTGGCTGTCGTAACTTGTTGTGATTTCTGTTATCGAATTGTTGTTTCTGTTTTGATCTTTCATTATTTGATAAGCGGATTCTTTCTAACTCGTACTGGTCAGTCCTTTGGGGTACGTGAGAATTGACGCTTAACAGGTTTTTTACTAGTGGTAAAGTAAATAGTGAAGTTGCACTTTTGCGTCGCACGTCGAAGAAGGTTTCCGATAGATCTGGGTGGCCCGTCCTTTTTAAGGCATCTCATAATCATGGTTAGTGTGCTGTGCCAACGTTTAACTTGACCGTTAACCTCGTTTTTGTATGAAGGTGTTTTATACACCCTGATTTGTAGATCATCTTTCATCAGAGAGATTATGGTAACTTAACTTAGCAACCTGTCGTTTCTGGGACGGGAAAAAGAAAATTACATCATTCAGAGGTTGTTTGATGACTTCAATAGACTTCGAAGTAATTATCCTGGCTAGTTCAAATTTTGAGAACTTTTCCACGGCGGTGAGGACGCAAAGCTTTTCTGTACTGGAAAGATCAATGTAGATTGTATGAAGGAATCGGCGTAGAATTTGTTTGTTTGGATGTCGGTCGGTTTTACCAGATTTTTTACTTTTCCGACATTCGTGGGAAGTAAAAGTTCTAGAAAAGTTCGTTTGCGCTGTGGGGCGCTCATTTATGAGTTTGCAAGATTCTTTTGTCCTGTTACACATCATTGGGGATATCCTCTACCATTTTTTGGGTAGATCTCTTTCGGTAACTCTTCGAGTGATTGGGATGAATTTCTTAGCCTCATCTCATGGCTTTTTCGCTGGTTAGAAGACCATAGATGGTTCGCTAGAGGCCTTTTAAAAATGATTATCATATCGTTGTAACTGTACTGTGGTTTGATAAATGTGTGCATAAAAAAAATTGGGGAATGTTTCTGAGTCAATTTTTAAAATAGTTCGATTTCGAAGGACGTTGATGGGCATTTCTACTTTGGGAATATGGTCGTGTGATGAATTTTCATTGCTATGCTCCGTCCAAGTTAAGTAGTGTTGACTAAGGGGGTCTTGAAAAAAACATGCTACAACATTGGCCTCTACTGCATTATACTCTAGTTCATGGTTGTACCCCTCTACAATGGACTTCCATCACTTCATCTTGCTGTTTGTGTTTTTGTTGCTGAGAGCTTAGGTTAGAGGATCATGCTCAGTATATATTTTGACCTCTCGGGATCCGCAATGGTAGCTCTGCAATGAATTGAGTGCCCATATGATGGCAACCATCTTGTTCTCATTGGTAGCATAGTTCTCTTCGGTTTTCGTTGAATTCCTAAAAATAAGATTATTGATTTGATTTCTTGAGAAAGGATGGTGCTAATGGCGTAGTCAGATGCTTCCGTTGTCAGTTGAAATTTTTTTTCTAAATTTGAGTGGGTCAGTACAATTTCTTTCGAAATCAGACAGTTCATTAATGTAGTGAGGGCATTTGTGGCTCTGTATCTAGTTGAATGATTTTGTATCTTGACAAGTTTGTGGACACTCGTCCATCTTCCCCTCCTAAGAAAGAAGACAGAGACTTTAGGATTTTGAGTTTGTCTTGTATAAAACGTCGGCAGTACCCCAACATTCCTTGGAGTGGCCGTAGATCTTTCCACGTTTAAAATAAGGCATGTTAAAAATTGTCTTACTTTTTTTAAATAAATTTTTATACCGTCGCTTCTTATGACAAATACAAGGAATTCTATTTCGTTTCTAAAGAACTCACACTTGTCTAATTTAATTTTCGTATGAGAGGCTTCGAATGTTTCCAGGACTTTTTCCAGATTTTGAATATGTGTAGCTTTATTGACACATAGAAATGAGGTTAGGCTCGGAAGAAAAAAATTGAATTTTATTTGTATTTGGACAGAATAAATTCACGAATACGTGGTGCGTATTTCCTACAAAACGTGTAAGGAAATAGTTGTTGCCGACCAGTGGATTTTTAATATGTAGGGACTAGATATTATTTTTATTGGACCCGGTGTCCTCTATAAATCTGAGTGGCTCTTTGTTTCTTGCAATATGCTTGAAATGTGGAAGCGAAGAGCATCTTGGTCTTAAAAATTGATATCTTCTGGATGTTCAGAACGATTCTGGTTTTGCTCCGTAATTGGCTTCATGTAAACCTGTAAAGTCTGTTCAGAGCTTTTGTCTTCTTGATTTATATCCTTTTCATATTGTTCTTCATTAACATTGCCATCTTGGTCAGGTTCGTCGTAAGACACTCATTGTGGTACTTTAGCTCTTTACAAAGGTTGCTGAAGGCACTTTCGGAGCCACTGTTGGTTTTGCAGCCTGTTTGCATTATTCATAGCGTGTGACCTTATAGACTAATTTACTTCCATGGGCATTGGCCCTCGTGGTGGTCATGAGGGCAGATATTTAACGAAATCCCTATGCTGAGGATGTTTGAAATTTTCATTATAAAATCGTGATTGCTGTAAAGCCTAAGAACTTTGAAGCAGTTCTAGGCAAAACCCACATCTCGGAGTCAGAATCGGTATTGGCCCAGGAAAATTTGCTATAATTCTACGTGGAAGAATTGGTGCTGGAATGTTAGAATGTGCTCTCTGCGAATTGGGATTAAAGGTATTTGAGTATTAGGCACAAAAGTCTATATTCTGAAATTTAAAACACAAGTGCAAAGTTGGTGTTAGATCTACTGGCTCACGAATACTCAGTAACCTCGGTAGATCACTTTTTAGTCTTCCCTTCCAAAGGTGTCGAATGTCTTATCACGACAGGATTATGTCATGATGTTCATTAAATCGGTCCATTTCTACTAGGCCTAATTTGTACAGAATAAGTAAAAGATGTTCAAGCACCTCCTGATAGAACTCTAAAATGGTATTTTGGCCTTGGAAAAAAATGATCATTTGGTACTTTAAGGTATCTAAATCCCTTCTATATGTATAGTGCAGAGTCAGAAACTTTGAAATTTGGATCCTATTTAAGAGATTTTCATAGGATTCTCATGCAAGATCTCCATGATCTACAATTTTGTTGCGTATAACTGTCAAGATCCCATACTACTTCAGTGTAACTTTGATCGCAAATTTGAAGTATTCGATATACGCTTTTCCACCAGGAACTGAATTTTCCTGGTTCTTCAGGAAAATTCCTCATATTTTTCACCATATCTTTATCATTTGTCCATATATGGTAAATTTCTAATTGTGCTTACGATGATTGGAACATCTACATCATTATTTATGTCGGATTCTGGTTTCATGAAAGAGCTTAATAGTTTCCTTTCTATAGCTTGAAACTGCGATTACTTGCGTGATTATTTGCACCATTTTGTTATTTGGTACATTAGTTCCAACATTTTTGTTGCCAGGGGATCTAAACTAGGCAAGGCTTCCATGAAACTTCAAGATTTAGTCGCGGTGGTTGCACCATGCTGTTGGCATATATAAAAAAATCAAGAGATCACTTTTCCATGATAAGTTGACACAGAATCACTTCCAATGAAATGATATAATACTGATATAATACTGAGATGTGTGGAAAAGAAAATATTGTCTGAATGTATGAAACCTCCATAAAATGTTATTTGAATGTATTTATTTTGACAAAATATTGTTTGAATGAATCTTGTTGTATTATTTTCACAGTCAAAAAAGTGTTACAAATTTTAACAATGTTTTAAGATAATTAAAATAACTTATAATCTTCGGATTTCAATTACATTAAATCTTAAGTCTCTTAGATTAACAATATGACTACAATTTACATGGTTGTTCTTCTCCTTGGTTGAAGAACTAAAAACTTACAAGTGCTCGGAGATTCTTCGTGGTTGGTTATGTCCTTGGATTGCTTTTTCTGTCTGATCCTAGGATGACGTTCTGTGTGACTTGCTTTTGTTTAGCTTCGAAGGCTACTTAGAAGCCTTATGCGTGCTTCGAAACGTGGTTTTTGCTTCTGCTGGTTTGTTGCGTTACACTGATCGCATTCACTAGATCTCGTAAACTTTGCGGATTTTGTAATGAACTAGAAATTTGGTCCATCTGCCAGTCGCAGCACGATGTGACCAGTGAAAACTTAGTTATTGTTTAAATAATTTGGTCCATTTAAATATCTCTTGTTCGGGTGCCAGTAAGTTTAATCAAATATTAAATTGTTGAAAAAATATTCCAGGGCTTAAACCTGTTGTTTATTTTTCAAAGTTGCAAATTGATGTAACCTTAATTATAATCATAATCGAAATTAACAACTGTGCTAAAAATGTTTTCAATGAATTTTGTACAGAATGGGTAAGTTTACAATCGATTACTTCAGGAAGTAATGCAGCCATGGTAAGTGCCTTGACAAAACGTAGTCGAATGAAACCAAATCACATGATCTAGGCGACCAGTCCACAGGCCCACTTCTGAAAATGTTTCTTTCAGCAATGGTTCAGTCCAATAAAGTCGCCTTTACGACATCCTGTTGAAAAC
Source organism: Oxycera nigricornis (assembly GCA_963942545.1). Classification (NCBI taxonomy): domain Eukaryota; kingdom Metazoa; phylum Arthropoda; class Insecta; order Diptera; family Stratiomyidae; genus Oxycera; species Oxycera nigricornis. The sequence continues at coordinate 44,726,162 of OZ012661.1, read as the reverse complement.
ATTTGTCCCTTTAGACGATTGGTGTTGGGAATCGAAAAATACAAGTCATTTGTCTGTAGTGATCGCCATCAATGGTGAATTGTTTTTTTTTCAGATTTGAAAGAGGAAGGAGCAATTATACCGTCAGTCTTCGCGGAAGATATCATTTTTCAAAATGTTGTATGCAGTGTGGTTGTCGAGAACGGCGCCGAAAAGCCGAATAGCAGTGATAGCCGCTTCGGTAAGTACTTTACGAGCTCAAGCTGGATGAACATTGCCTTATAAAGTGTTGCGTGCCCCGTACTACCACCTCTCCTGCCCAGACAACCATCCTCCAAGGCCCCGCCAATTCGGACGCTACGGGGAAGACGATTGCCGAGAGGAGACCCCATGAGGAGCACCCACCAACAGTGGCCGCATAGTGGCGACCATAGATAAAAAATTTCCGAAACCGGCTCGCTCACCGGGTCGTGGGATATAAAAAGGGAAACCCCGAAGCATACTCCGATCGCGATCACGCTGCGGAGGGGAGAACACAATGACACACACTTCATATTATTTACACTTTATTTCCAATAAATTATTTAGAATTTTAGTTGAAGACAATCGTTTACATACAACTTCACTAATTATTGTCTTAGATAGTCTCGTATGTAATAAATAACGACTAAACCTAAATGGCTTACGACATATAATCACTCATGCAAATGTGATTGTTATAAGATTACAAGAGACTCGGAAAGGATGCTGTTATTGTACTAATGATCAAAGTAACTAAACACTAATCCTAGAAGTAGTTTAGCGAAATGAAATAAATAAAAATAACACACCTTCCTTTGGTTAAATTATGAGCTCATATACAAACGTACGTGGAATCTGGTTAAGCACGTTCGCCTCGAATACGACGAGCAAGCGGGATGGTTTTCGGCATGATGGTGACGCCAACGCATGAATAGCACACAAATTCGTATCCTCGAACAATTCAACCAAATATGTTTCGCTGGCTTCTTGCAAAGCCATCACAGCAGAACTTTGAAGACGCCAATCGGTTTTGAAGTCCTGCGCAATTTCGCAAACAAGGCGTTCTCGCATGGTGACGGTGCCAGGACGATAACGATGTGGTTTCTTGATGCACTTTTACGCGCAACCTTCGTTGCCAACTGCTTACGCGGAGCCTTCCCTCTGGTCGATTTACGAGCGATCCGCTTGGTACGCGCCACTACGAATCATATATCGCTTTTCGCTGTGTGAGATGTCCTTCGGCGGCAGGAACCCGGGATAATCGCCAATCGAGTCCCACTCCAATTCCACACCACGCGCAAAAATAAACCAAACTTGTCGCCCCAGACTCCTTGACTGAATTGAATTCCGACCCTTTTTAACTCCACTCTCACCCATACACCACACTCCATCACCTCTCGTCGATCTCTTCTCACACCCACTTCACCACGGTCACGAGTCGAAGCATTTTTGCTTCATTTATCACCATATATGGTAATCAGCAATTGTTGAAAAATGTGAACAACAAAAAAACAAGCCACGAGGTGCGACCCATGAGGTCCACACGGTCAACTTCCCAGTAATATCTACATAGATATTAAAAATATTAAACACAATAAAAGTTATGGAAATAATACTACTTCAAATAATAAAAATGTACCTCTCATAAAAATTATTGGAATGATTTAATATTAATCGTAACATCTACCCGAGCGTCATTTGATTACGTAAGGATTTTGGTGCATTGGTTTGATTGATTATTCACGCGGATCAATCGGAGGGGGGACAGGTTACAAAGCAGTTTTTTCATTAAAGTTAAACATGGTGCTGTGAAGACTATTGAAAATCTGCTCAAATTTTGCAAATATTAATAAACTTTGATTGACTTTACAACAATGTCTTTAGAATAAGAGATTTAAGGTATAATGATTCGAATGAACCCTTTTTACATGGTGACTTTGAATGATTTTTTATATTTTTTATTTAATTTGTTTGTAATCATGAGAAAAGTGTTTGCTGGTTTCTCTACAAAAATTGATAAGAGTTTATAAATTCTATAAACAATTATTATTACGATGTGCAAATCAGGTTAAAAATGGCATTTTCTATGAAAAAAACACTACTTTTCTAAAAAAAAATTTGATAGATCGTAAAAACCGCTTTAACCATTTTTTTTTTACAATAAAAAAAAATTCATAAAGATGTTGATACGCGTCGATTGACACCTTAATGATGGAAAGATTATATTTGGTTCTCGAGATATAATGAATGACGTAAATGACCTTGAACGTTTAATGATTTTTTATTTTTTGTTAACTTATCAGTATATGGGAAGTTCTTGTAATCGCCTCGAAAATCGAAATTGAAATTTTCAACTTTTCTTTACGTTTTGAGGTCTATAAAGTATATATAAAGTGTTTTTAGAAAGAAGTATGTATGTGTGTGTGTGTATGTACGTACGTACGTACGTATGTGCGTTCGCGGGCAGTTTTTCTACGAGCATAACTCACGTAAACAAAGTCGTATCGACTTTGTTAAGGTGTCAATCGAAGCGTCTTTGTAATCTTAAGAGCTGATTAGTTTTTGGAAAACTTCGGTCGGGGAGATTTGCTGTTTTCACCAATTGAAGGTCAACCATGTTATGCGCTATATCTCACGAACCAAACATGCGATATGCATCATTAAGGTGTTAATCGAAGGGTATTAACATTTTCGTGAATCTATCAAATTTCTAAACAAATCGTTGGTGCCGTTTTTTAATTTGTTTAAAAAAAGTGCAAAAAATTAGGGTTTTTTTCAAAAACACAAAATTTTTAACCTGATTTTCAATCCTAAGTAATCAATGTTTATATTATTTATATAGTCCAAATAGTTTTTGTGTAAAAATCAGCAAATTTTTTTTGATGTCAACAAAAAAAATTAAATAAAAAATCATTAAACGTTCAAGGTCATTTACGTCATTCATTATATCTCGAGAACCAAATATAATCTTTCCATCATTAAGGTGTCAATCGACGCGTATCAACATCTTTATGAATTTTTTTTATTTTAAAAAAAAAATGGTTAAAGCGGTTTTACGATCTATCAAAATTTTTTTTAGAAAAGTAGGGTTTTTTACATAGAAAATGCCATTTTTAACCTGATTTGCACATCGTAATAATAATTGTTTATAGAATTTATAAACTTTTATCAATTTTTGTAGAGAAACCAGCAAAAACTTTTCTCATGATTACAAACAAATTAAATAAAAAATATAAAAAATCATTCAAAGTCACCATGTAAAATGGGTTCATTCGAATCATTATACCTTAAATCTCTTATTCTTAAGACATTGTTGTAAAGTCAATCAAAGTTTATTAATATTTGCAAAATTTGAGCAGATTTTCAATAGTCTTCACAGCACCATGTTTAACTTTAATGAAAAAACTGCTTTGTAACCTGTCCCCCCTCCGATTGATCCGCGTGAATAATCAATCAAACCAATGCACCAAAATCCTTACGTAATCAAATGACGCTCGGGTAGATGTTACGATTAATATTAAATCATTCCAATAATTTTTATGAGAGGTACATTTTTATTATTTGAAGTAGTATTATTTCCATAACTTTTATTGTGTTTAATATTTTTAATATCTATGTAGATATTACTGGGAAGTTGACCGTGTGGACCTCATGGGTCGCACCTCGTGGCTTGTTAAAACTTCCAAATGCCTGAATGAAAAAAATGCCTAAATTTTTTGCTTATCAATGTCTAAAAAATCACAACTTGAGGATTCTGGACATCCTGTATGTATAAATAGTGTGTTTTACAAAAACGTGTTGCCAAAACAAGCATGCAAAACACATTACATCGTTTGGATTAAATCTATTTCTTCAACAACATAGGAATACATTTTTCGCACATGGAAGCCAGTCGTCGTTATTATCAATTATCGCCTGACATATTTTGTGACACTTCGAAAAAAATTCTGTACGTATTACATTTCGCATGAAATGCGATTTGGAGGTTACATTTTTTTCTTCTAGTTTCTCCTTCATAAGTGACCACACGTTTTCTATCGATTTCGGTTATTACTCAATTTTCTTTTGCTCAGCTGGTACACAGACGGCTACGATGTTTAGAATCATTGTCTTCTTTCAGAATTCAATTGCGATTTTCGGCTCTATTTAAACTCTCAGCAGGGATGGAGGGTAGATCGCCTCCTCGTGGTGCATCCCGGATAACGCTAAATGATCTACCATGGCACGACCTCGAATGTTCTCGGACTACTCTTTCGTCTAAACGACTCTTTCCTATGCTTTGGGCTGGTAGTGGTGGTATTCTGTCATCTGAGTACGCAAGAGTGACATCTTGCGGAAATGGCTTTCAGGCTAATGCCACTGCTGCCTCCGTCCCGGTAAAACCCTGGCAGGCCTCGCGGAACGTTCGAAACTCGTCGCCACTAGTCTGGCCGTGTAGGTTCAGTTGAGTTCAGACTCCTGATTAGTTCCTGGCCAGGCTCTGAGCACATATCCTCATAAGGGAATGTGGCAACCCTCGCATGGCCTCCCTGCTTCGGCATAGACAACCATGGGGTCTCAGGGAAACTGCACAATGAGTGGAGATAGCGGCCGCGAGGGGGGACCCAATTGCAATGAATTCAAGTAATGACAAAAAGGAAGATCCACTCAACCCGGAAGGGAAGTGGACAAAGGTAACGCGTCCTTCAAGTGGGAAGAAGACCTTGACGTCCAATCGGACAACAACCAGTCTACCCCCCACTTCTTTGAGGGGCGCATGCCCAAAGGCTGCTATGCCAGGGACAAGCACATCCTCAGCTAAGCCAATTGGCGCCAGCGGCAGCACCAAGGCAACGGTGAATAACGCGGTCCGTACGCTTGCCGCTGCGCCCTCTAGCACCGTTTCTTCTTCAGGTGTCAAAAAGCAGCAAAAATCTTCTGTTACGGCTTACAGGGACAGAAGATCTGCCTTCAAATTCCTGAAAAGGCTGAAAGATTTTCCCCCTGAGGGGCTTTCCCACAAGGATAAAATCTCCCTTGAATGGGCAACCACGACAGTAGAGGCTCATAAAGCCTCTCTGGCAAAGCAAGGGGCTACGCACAAAAGATGCAGGTCTAATGAGGCAGCCACAAATCAACCGAGTGCCCAACTGCAGGTCACCAAAATACCAAAATTGGTCGCACCCAATCCTGTCAAGGGCAGGAGTTTTAGCGAAGTGGCTAAGGGCAGCCTGGTATGGGCTGTGATCGACAGGAGTAGCAGCGATGGAACCATATCACCGTCAAACTGGAAGATGGTAGAAATCGCTCTTCTTCGGGTGTACAAACCCATACTGGAGCAAACCCAGGCCCTCCATCTAGTTGCCGTGATGCTGGTTGGTACCAAGGTCACGTTAAGCTGATAGCCTGCACGGATCAACGCTCAGCGGATCTATATAAGCAGGCTATTACCAGACTGGGAGAAGTCTGGCCCGGAGCAAAGCTAGAAGCTGTCTCCAGGGAAGACATCCCGAATCGGCCTCGATTCAGGGCATGGATACCGGCGGAGCCATGTTGAGCTTATCAAGCTCAGCAATGCCGAACTTCCCGTGGACAACTGGAAGGTAGCCAAGGTTAGCGAGCCCAGCAATGGACAGCGAGAGGCCCTCATAATCCTTAACGAGGAGGCGTTAGCTGCATTGGAGTCGAAAGGCGGGGTGATAAGCTACGGTTTCTCGGCTATCACCCTGCGAGTATATCGCAAGGACCGTACTGGGAAGGCAGTACGGGAACCGTGTAAAGAGAGTGGGAGCGAGGTGAATGTACAAGCATCAGCAGACCCGACCGTGGACCTCCTCGAGTCAGATCTTCTCTCCGATGACGGAAGAAGCACCACCTCCACCACGGAGTTGGCTGGGGACCTTCTCCAAACCCTCGACCTGGTCGAGGAGGAGATGTCCTTATCTGACGAGGAGGCGGAGAAAAACATTGTGTCGTGATGCTGAGGTTTCTACAGATAAACCTCCATCATTCTAAGGCGGCATTCGCCGCACTGCTCCTCCACCTGGCCCAAAAAGGAGAGGAGCTAATACTGGCCCAGGAACCTTTGGTTGTTGGCAACCAGGTTTGCGGGCTCAATACGAAGGGATACAGAACAGTATCCCTCTACACAACAGGTAAACCGAGAGCTTGCATAATAATAAAGGAAGGCTTGAAGCTTGTAACCTTGTACAATTTCAGTGACCAGGACACCGTTGTCATAGCAGTGGAAAGGAAGTCCAAACCCCTTTGGGCTGTCTCCTGCTATATGGCACACGATGTTCTGCCACCTCCCATCAAACTGCAGAGGATCGTCACAGAAGCCACTGCACGGGGCATCCAGCTAGTTATCGGTGCGGACGCCAATGCCCATCACCGCATTTGGGGTAGCACCGATACGAACAAAAGGGGTGAGTCACTCTTTAAATTTATTTTAACGCATGACTTAGCCCAAGCAAACAAAGGTGAGGATCCTACTTTCATTACGGCGAGCCGTAGGGAAGTTCTGGATATCACTCTAACGAACGAGCACTCGCACCACATGGCATGTATCACAAGAGTGCTCGTTCTCCGATCATTCATATATAATGTTCGATGTGGCTTTTGACCCTCCCAAAAATTCAACCTTCATTACTAAAAGAAGGAGGGATTGGGTCAAGTACCAAGCAGTATTCGAGTCTGCACTAGAGGGTGGACCTCCGAAGATTGAAGACATAAGTTGCCTGGAGGAAGCCGTTGGTACTCTTACATCGGCCTTCAACGAAGCAGCAAGATCTGCATGTAGTCAAACGAAGCCTAGGGGGAAGTATAAGCCCTTCTGGTGGAATAGAAATCAGAAAAGCAAAACGCACCTCGTGGAGAAGTTTCTGTGCAGAAATAGAACACTCCAAGGATGTCAGTCGTCTGCGAAAAGTCATGACGACCACCCCCTTATTTATGGGGTCTATCAAGGACGCGAATGGGACCTGGACCAAATTCAGGCGTGTCTACGGATGGCTTATATTCCACAGCGGTGGAAAGAAGCTAAAATAGTCTTCATACCCAAAGCGGGCAAGATATCCCACTCCTCACCTAAGGACTATAGACCTTTCAGCCTCACCTCTTTTCTGCTGAAAACTCTGGAACGGCTGATAGAGATTCATTTGAGAGCTACCCTGCAACCACTCTCTAATGCGCAGCACGCATACACAAAAGGGAGATCGGTTGAAACAGCTCTTCACTCGCTCACCAGCTACATCACTCGAGAATAATAATGTGGATGATAACCTGATTAGGTTTATCGTGCAACTACTAAACAGTAGGAGCTTCAACTCCTCACTAGGAGACACCATCCTAAGAAGGTGAACGTGCAGAGGCATCCCGCAAGGCCGGGTGCTATCACCCCTTCTATGGAATTTAGTGGTGGAAAAACTCCTGTCAACAATATAAACGACTGGCTGCAAATTCGTAGCCTACGCCGACGATGTTGCAATAGCAATATCGGGCAAATTTATCAACACACTATCTGAACAACTAAACCTTGCCCTAGGTATTCTTACCAAATGGAGCAAAGAGTGCGGTCTAATGATAAATCCGCAGAAAACGGAACTTGTGCTCTTCACGAGAAGATACAAAATTCCACGATTTGCTCCACCTAAACTTGGTGGGACAAGTCTCAATGCATATCATCAGCTCAAATATTTACGTCTGATCTTAGACTCCAAACTCGCATGGAAAGCAAACATAGCGGAAAGAGCGCGTAAAGCGGCATGCGCAATCCACTGCTGCAAAAGAGCTATTGGGAAAAGATGGGGACTGAAATCCAAAACTGTATCATGGCTCTATACAGCGATAGTGGAACCAATCCTTCTGTATGGCGTGGTTATTTGGTGGCCAGCGATGGCAAAAACATCAAACGCGAACCTGGTTAACAGGCTCAGGAGGACTGCTGCTATTGCAATCACCGGGGCTATTCGCACTACCCCGACAAAAGCATTGTTTATGCTATTAAATTGGTTCCCGACGGAGCTCCTAGCGAAACAGCAGGCCAAGTGCTCTGCTATTCGATTGAAAGCTCTAAATCTCTGGCGTGATGGGAATATCGGCCACTCCACCACATTAAGGAGGGATCAACAAACGCCAGAGAAAGTAGACCTCACTCCTCCGATTCCCTGCTTCCACCAGTTTCAAGTCCGTCATCCCTAGCAGTGATGACTGGATCATGGAAGGAAATAGGATACAAGAATCGGTCGACATCTACACTGATGGATCAAAAATGGATGGAAAAGTTGGCTGTGGCGTTTACTCCGAACAACTAGGTCTGAGACTATCCTTCCGACTACCAGATCACTACAGTGTTTTTCAGGCAGAGGTCATCGCAATACATAAGGCAGTAGACTGGCTGAGAAATCAGAAAATTTCTATAAGAAATCTCAACATTTTCTCCGACAGTCAAGCTGCTATCCAATCATTATCCAACGTGTATACCTCATCCAAAATTGTAATGGAATGTCGCACACTACTGAACGCGATGTCGCTTCACTTTGAAGTGATTATTTGCTGGGTGCCGGGTCACAGTGATATACCTGGGAACTGCGAAGCTGAACTTCAGGATTATACACTAACACCCCAAGTCGGCCTTCTGTTGGCCTCCGTCAAGCTAAGTTTCAAGCAGTATTATATAGAGGCTGCAAATAGGGCCTGGCTGCTGGAAGAAACCTGCAGGACAACCAGCGCAAACTTGGCACGCACTAAGCTCAAAGCGCACCAAGCAGCTCCTCAACACGAGCCGTGAAACATTAAGTTTCATCGTATCCGTACTGACGGGGCATTGTCTCATTGGCAGACACGCAGAAAGACTGGGTGTCCCTTTGCACGATTTCTGCCGCAGCTGCAGATCGGAGGAGGAGGAGGAAACGATCCAACATTTTCTGTGTGAATGCCCAGCACTGTCCAGGAAACGCATGAAAACCTTAGGCTCACCCTTCCTGGACAGCCTCACGGAAGTAGCTGATTTGAACATTAGCTGCGTTGCCGGATTCATACGAGAATCGAAATGGTTCTCGTCACCCAACAGGTTTTAGTGCCGCTCCCTATTAAAATGTGGTATCACAATGGGCCTATCTTGGCCTAAGTGAGCCGCCTTTTGATAAAGGGGCTGCCACTACAACCAACCAACCAACCAAGGACGCAAATGCAGTGTGGACGAAATTTTGCTCCGAAACACTGGATGTTCCTATGAAGCACAATCCTCTTAAACCGAAAACGCAGCTAATAAAGCTGATTCAAACAAACTGCCGCAATACATGTCAACCACTATATCCGTAAACGACAGGCTCTTACGTTAAGCAAGAAGCTCATTCCAACCCTTCCCCTATCACACCTGTTGAGATCCAGCAGGAAATCAACACAGGCTGCATTGGAAATGGCATTTAGCCAGCCATTTCCAATGCATGTCTACAGATGGCTTACATTCCGCATCGCTGAAAAGAATCTTAAATAGTCTTCACACTCTTCCCTAAAGGATAATAGGCCTATAAGCTTGATGACAAGTTGAAAAGGTTCATCAAACAACTCAGCAGCAACATCAACTTCGCCCTAAGTATTCTATCTAAATGTAGCGTAGACTGTGATCTAAAAGTAAATCCGCAGAAAACGAGAAGGTACAAAATTTCGCAATATATTTCGCCTAAGCTTGATGACGTAAGTCTCAAACCAGCTCATCTAGCCAAATACCGAATTTTCCTTATTTTGGTCTCCAATACCAAAGAAAGAGTGCGTAAAGCATTTTGCGTAATCTACCGCTGTATTGGAAAAAAATGGGGGTTGAAACTCAAAATTATATTCGGCTCTACACGGCGATAGTGGAACCAATTGACAGTCGTTATACTTCGCAGATACAAATATTAAAAATAGTTGAAATATAACGAGCTTAACCCATCAACAAGCCTAACCGTGGTCGTGCTGTCTGGTGACGGAGGGTAAATGACAGCACCTAAAGAGGACGCCATCCGTCATCCCGAAACCACACTTCCCATTTAATAATGGTACTGGCCATAAGCCTGGAAACAAGAACCTCCATTAATGTGCAATAAGAGTGTTAGCAAGTAGCTAAACCAAAAGCACACTAGAAGACGAAGTTGTTGACTAGACTAGGAGGTTCTAACCCGTGATAAAAACTGAATACTTTAATATGCTTCGAACTATCTATATTGCAAATGGAGGCTTATCTGGAGTCTGACTAGATTTGATTGATTGAATTGTCATATAATACATAATTTCACAAAGCATATGCATTAAAATAATCATCACAAACCAAGACGATTTTTTAAAATACCCAAAAACACTTTAAATAGTTTTTACGTCAAAATGTCTTTCTTTACATTTTGTTGCTTACTTTTTTACCTAGTCTTGATATATGAGCAATTAATTTTATGTCTGTTTTAGGATACTGTTACAACTTTTCTATAAGAACTTTCACATGTATTCATGTGCTGTAAATAACCTCTTCATCATTTAGAACTGTGCTTTGGATCATCTTGTTGAAAAATGCATAGATACTTTGCCAACTAATTTCAGTCCGGTAGGAATGGCATTTAGAATCATTTTTTGCGGCTCTAAATGGAACATAAATTCTCATTTTTGAACCAACTATTTCAAATTTCAACTCGCAAGTCCATAGACCTTTTTAAAAATCTTCTTCCACCCAATCACGATGAGTAAGGGCAGATCGCACCCGTTTCTTCTACGGAAGTTTTCGGACGGCAACGCGACCAAACAATTAAGCGTTCCTCAATCGTCTTTTTACTATCGTCAGTGATACAGGTTTCGATAGAGGTTTGTTTACTTCCACTACATTACATTATGTCACATTTCTATGACATGCATTTATTCGGAAAAATCATTTTTCAATTACATTTGAATTGATGGTTAAGGATAAACTATAACAGGTTTTCCACAATTCAACAGATGAAATTTGATTTTTTCCCCCAAAAATACATATTATAAAAAGTGTTCATTAAATTTATAACACACATTTGAAATTTAGTTTGTGGTGTATCATTTATAATTTGAATATCTACTACTACTACTACTTTGACCCCAAAACAATAAACCATAAAGTTGTATTATTAAAACAACTGAATTAAATTTTTTTAATGTAAAGATTACTTTTCCTTCAAAGATGAAAACATCGCAAATGTCAGTTTCACAGCAAAGATGCTTGCATTGTAAAATTGTTTCCGTATTGAGCCCTTGAATATATTTTCCACCAATTGATAGTGATTCTTCAGTTCTTATGATCATGTCCTTGTGAATGTCAAATCGCTCTGAAAAATGAAAGAAAGTATTATCAAAATAATTTTAAATGAATATTGATTATTGGTTTAAATTGTCAGGAATAATATTCGTCTCTTGGTTTTTTTCCCAATACGATTATTTATAGACTTATTTCATTCAATTTCACAATCAAATTTTTTTAAAAATGTATTGTATGTAAAATAATTATTGTTTCTCAATATCCACTTTCTTTATTTGTTTCGATCCTCAATCCTACGTCAAAAAATTGAAGATGACATCAAATGTTGAAAAAAGAAAAAAACAAAAGAATGGTTCAAAGTTGGTAGGAACAAATTCCTCTGATGATGACTAGAGTTAAAAAAATAATGAAATTTAAAAAATAATAATTTATATTTATTATTTTAATGAAATTGTTTTTATACTTTGTACTGCGCAGCCCATCAAGTATTTTAATTAATAAATAAACTTTATAAAAAAATATATAATTATTGATAAAAGTGCCAACAGGTGTGCAAATCAGACTAATGTTTATAATTTTAATTTACGAAATATTAAATTTTCATTTTGGTAATACTTGTATAATTATTTTTAAAAATTCAAAAACCACTATTATTTTAAACTTTCCAGTTTTCACTTCTGTCAGTAGCCCCCATGACTGTCTTTTTATCTCCTTTCGTCCTCATGGATGATTTCGGACATATAGCCACCGGAACTGCATCTTAGGAAGTCTATAATGTCGGTCCAATTTTGTAGCACTTTTAACAGCACATCCGGTCTTATTTCACCAATAACGCAACGTATGTTGTTTCGAAGTCATCTACAGTTGCTAGTTGCCTAGCAAATGACTTGACGTAAATCCACAAAAAGTAGTCATATTAAGTCAAATCACATGATCTGGACGGCCAGTTTACAGGTGCCTACGATTCGTTACCATAAGTTCGGCTCACTAAAATAATGTTTTCACGCCCTGTATGGCATTTTGCACTATCCCATTGTGTTCATTTGTCCGGCAGACGATTTTCATTTATCTTGTAATACAAAAAATATGCACCATTTGTCGATAGTGATCGCCACTAGTGGCAACATTGGCTCCATCTTCAAGTGTGAAAACGAGAGAACGGCATCGAATCGATACATTTGGATATATCTCTCTATATATAAGGTGACCAGATTTTAAGATGGGCAAAGCGGGACAACTCTGAAGGGGGGGGGGGGGGTATCAACAAAAAAAATTCATACAGAATAAAAATAATATCGTAACATTTTTTTATCTTTAACATAAGTACAACTTATAAATGTAAAAAAAATATTATATTTCATTCCTTGACATATTTTTTATTTGAGTGAATTTTTTTCAGCAGATTGTTGTCATTTTTTAAAATATTGTAAAAATTTTCACAAGAATTTGTCAAATTATATTTGACACATAAAATGGCTTTCAAAGTTTTAACACTTAATTTTGATTTTTCTGATGTCCACACTTGATTTACTGTAGAAAAAACGCGTTCAGTCGCAGCGTTAGTTCCAGGTTAAGATAGTGCATATTCCACAATTTTCAATACATTATTGTATGGAACATAGTTTGTTTCCAAATGATGAAATATTTCTAACCATTTGTTTTCTACTGTGATTTTTTTGATGCCCAATATTTGAGCTTTTCCTTATCAATATATTTTTTCACTAATGACGCTACATTAAAAAGATCATTTCCGGAAATATTACTATTTGAGAATTTTTGAGAAATGTAATCAAATGATTTTTGCACATCGTTCCAATTAAGTTCTGGTTTTAATGTAGCCCAACGAAAATCATCAATATCATTATATTATACCGTCCAGTCTTTCAAATAATCTTTGCAGTTACTATAAAACTTTTTGACATAGCTCATGATATCTTGACGATTTATTGCACCTTGCTCTTCGAGCTGGTTTATAATATTGCGGATAGTTAACGGTAGAAAATTATTTTCTAACGTCTCTTGACATTCACATTGCCGATATTTTGTCGCCTTCAATAAGTTTTATAACGTTTTGAAAAAGAGCAGCTTGATTTTGTAGAAACTCTAGCAAAATTTTTGAAGATTCTCTTTCAAAAAACTTTTCTAAAATTCTAGGACATTTGTCCTGTGATAAAAAAAGGATTTTAAAGGATCATGCATTTTCAAAATTCTTTCGATATATATATATATATATATATATATATATATATATATATATGCATATATATATATATATATATATATATATATATATATGCAGAAGTCATAATAAAAGAATTTAACTCATGTGGCGAATGAAATCCCTGCTATGTTAACTTTTCTTGCAACATCATATATTAGTTGTTAGTGTGCTCTACCTCCAATTTCTAGTGAATCAGCTAGTGATTAATTTCTTGGCTTTTGACGGAAGCTGAGCTTCATCACCATAGTCAACAGTTCCTACCAGAGACCCATGATACAAAGAATACAAGATAACGCCACGCGCATGTGTCTTCTTCTTCTCTCTTATTGGTGACGTCACTCTGATAGTTCGAACGGCGATCGAGCAAATTTCAAAATAAACCGTCGTGTTGTTTATTGTCGAATAAAGTTGTTAAGCGAATTGGAAAACGTGTATTTATTTATTACGAAGTATTTATAAGTACTTTGATTAAAATGCGTTGTGCAGTGTTTGGATGTGACCAGGACAATCAAAAGAAGAACCGATAAGAAGAAGAAAAGTTAATTCGGTTCTTTAGGTTTCCGAAAAATGAAAAGTGTCCGGAATCGTGGAAATTGAAATGCCAAAGAAACGATAATATCAACGTTTTCACGGCGAGGATTTGTTCCAGACATTTTTCGCCAGAGAATTATGCTCGCAACCTTCAGAATGAGCTTTTGGGTAAGAAATTTAGTTTAAGTATGCGAAAATGTGTTTATTGCAATGAATGAGTTTAAGATATAACAAATCGGAATTCCTTCAAATTGAAAGAGGATGCTATACCCACTTTAAACCTGCATAGCATGTCTAAGCAAGGCGAAGGAATTGAGTGTGCGAGAAGGGAAGAGCGAGCCGCTAATCGAATTCGAAAAAATGAAATACGATTGATCTTGGAAAGGTATTTGTCGTTATTTGTTTATAAAAACAATTATGAAAATATTAAACATTTGATTCTTAGCGTTCCAGCAGCTGATGGAAATTTTGAGGTCAGCCCGAGCTATGCAACAATTGCAATCATTTGAAATTGCGTATTGCAGAGATGGAGAAAGAAGTGAACATACTGAAAAAAGAAATGTGAACTCTTTTTTCACAAGCAGTATTTATTAATTCATTTTGCAATTACAGAAATGTTAGCAAGGAAGACTCTCAAAATCAAAAAATGAAAATTTACAACCTAGCAGTGGAAATCCAAAAATCGAAATATTTGCAAATCGAAATCGATACACGATTAAAAATTTTATTTTCCGATGGTCAAACAAAAAAATTAGCTACTTGTAAAAAATCAGTTATGTAGACCGAAGACGACATCGCAAAGGCAATAGTAATCTATGCGACAGGAGCTAGATGCTATAAAATGCTCCAAAAAAAGGAATTCCATTTCAATCGGTAAGAACTCTGCAAAGATGGTGCCAAAGAGTCGACATTAAGCCCGGAGTTTTACGTCCCGTAATGCATATAATGAGAAATTTTGAGCTAAATGCTAACTTTCGAGCTTGTTTTCTCTCTTTTGATGAGATGAAAGTGAAAGCAAGCTTTTGCTACAACAAGACGAAGGATACTACATTGAAACCGGCAAATTATGTCCAAGAAGCAATGATTAGATGACTCTTTGGTAATTAGAAACAGCCAATTTTTTACTAATTCGACTCCAGAGTAACGAAAACAGTACTTTTCAAATTAATTTCCGCAATCAAATTTTGTAAATTTACTGTGCAGGCTATCGTGAGTGATTCAGGCGCTGGAAATCGGATACTTCATAATGAGTTAGAAATATCACACTCGAAACCATGGTAAATATACGCATAGCTCCAATTAACAATACCAATCACACTCATAACGAACTTTCTTAGGATAATTAACCCGGTGGACCCAGAAAGAAAAATTTATGTATTCGCTGATGTTCCACACTTTGTTAAGCTGCTTCGAAATCACTTTATTGACAATGGGTTCGTGACAAATACTGGAACAGAGATTAAAAAATCTGTAGTCGAGAATTTATTGCAACGCACAGATGGTGATCTTTCAATAACGCACAAGCTTTCTGCTGCTATGCTGAATGTGAAAGGTGCAGAAAGGCAAAAAGTAAAATTTGCAACTAAGCTCTTTTCACATACAAATGCAATGGCAATACAAAGAATTGGAAGCCTTGGCCATCTGGAAGGCGAGAATTGGCTTGGATGTCCGGATTTTATAAAAAAAAGTAACATATTTTGATTTCGCTCAAATAATAGATCTAATTGCATTATATTATTTCTATAAAGATTAATGATTGGTTTGATGTGCTTAACGTTCGAGTTCCGAACGCAGACTCAAGAGACCGAATAAAAGCATTCGGAATCAGCTTAAAAGCCCAACAAATAATTCTAACAGATGCGACCGACTTAATCAATGTCATTCGAGTTATTGGAAAGAAAACATTGTTGACTTTACAAAAAGGTAAATTACACATAATGTATGTTTTTTTGAATAGAATTTGCATATATTTTACCTTATACAGGAATTATTTAAACTAACACAGCCCTTCCCTTGCTGTTAGCGGATTTGGAAAAACAATTTGGCTCAAAATACATTCTGACGTACCGACTGAATCAGGATGTACTAGAAAACTTTTTTTTCTATTATTCGGAGTAAAGGTGGTGGGCTCCATGATCACCCTGATTAGCTCGAGTTTATGTTTCATCTCCGAAGCTTTGTAATTTTTGTAAAGCCACTAAAGTAAATATTTCCATTCGATTTTATTCAAATTACTAACTAATCGAACAGTAAAGAAAATTTCATAAATAATACGAATCTTCTTCGCATTCTATACTATTCCATCATTTTATTTACATGCGAGCTCTCCAAGTGACGTCATGCGCAGAACATGACCGAAATGGTCGCGCTCTTGTCGCTACTTGTATTCTTTGCATCATGCCAGAGACCTTCACGCAAAGATCTTGCACGAATTTTTGATCTGCTGACGTGTGCTGCGTTAAGTGAAAAAATTCGCGTTTGTGTTGTGTGTTGGCCTGTGAAGAACCGGCGACGGGTCCGTTAACAACCCCAAAAAGCGATGTTGCATAGCGAAAGACAATTGTCGGCTGCCCAGTTTTTCGCACTTCCCGTTCAACTGCACTTTTCAATGAACACATAAACAATAGTCTTGTTAGGTCATGGGTTTTTGGTGGACTATCAATTTTAATGCGGACTGTTTTGATGATATTTTTAATTAAACTTGATATGGATGTCCACTATCGATAAAACGCAAGATGCTCTAACAGAAAACTACGGCGTAAATTTTGACGCCAATTCGATATCATGTGTAGAGTGTATTTCCCTGCTGTTTGGAAATATTGACGAGATTTAATTTGAGACAAGTCAGGAAATTAGGAAAACTATGATTTGCGTATTCTTAATGAGCAGCAAATGGAGAGGAAAAAAGACTAAGCAATTTTTATGGTTGCCGGAGGAACTGCATTAACATTAGTTATTACGGTAAAGGTTAAGATTATGGTCTTCATCTCCGAAGAGGGTGCGAGTAGGGGGGATCGAAAGAAAGTGAGTCCACTACTGCTATGGCATAAAAAGTTCACGTTGATCGCGGCCCCATGATAAGTTGTGAGAGTTACCCCACTAAAAAAATATTATTCTGCCTATTTTTAGAGATCATACGAATCCGTAAAATGGATCTTCGAAATGATTTTTAAATTTATTTGGAAGTCCAAAAAATTTAAAAAAATTAAAGAATATTTTTCCACAGAATAAAAAATAAATTAAAACATTAAAAAAAATTGCTGGATGTCATTTTACCGTAAATGTAATATAAATAGTGCGGGTTGGTGAGGGGACGGGGGGCCAAGAAACGGAGTGCAAACGTGGATGCCAAAATTACGGAAATTTTGAACGCAACTATTAAAAATGGTCAACACGCGACAAAATCTCTTCAGTCGGCGTAGTAGCAAAAACTGGATTCATTTTCGTTAATGTCGTTTTCTCTTTGAAGTGTCGACATGAAAATAACAAATAACGTAGAAAAGACTTTGTAACCTGCCCCTTTCATTTGATCCACGTTAATATCCCCTCCATTCACTAAAAAATCTACGCGAAAAACGAGGATTGGTCAAGGCGAAACTCACGACTTGTCCTGCTCTTGAAAACTCTCCAACGTCAGTACACCGTGTAGATTAACAATGGCGATTGAAAATTTTAAGATGCTTGTCACATTAGTCATTGGGCAGGTCCTTGTGTATATTGGATTGTAAGGACATGGCATTGGAGTAGATTCATTAAGTTGAGTAACCTACATTATGTACATTTATGTTAAGGATATTGATTTAAATAAATATGGATTGGATAATTAACAAGGAAGTTATGTTGTTTCGGAGAGTTTTGAATTGCACCTTACGTTCTTAAATAGTTTCAACTCGATTGTTATTTCTGGATGGAAATTTGGTAAAAATGGTGCCAGCTTGTGAATCCACCCAAGTCCTGCAAAATTTGGTGACAGCGTCTAACAATTCGAATTTAACGCTAAGTCCAAGCTAGTCGTCGTCCTCGCAACGACAAAACTCCGGACATAGTAGTAGGAAAACACCGCCATTGGCGTCGATGTGCTCTTTATCTGAGTTTTAATCACGTCAGTCGGCTCCCACACAACAGCCGCAGTATCCGCCAAAATACAACGATGTTACCCAATTATAGGAATCAAGCGAGGAGCATAAAAATTACCCAGCTGACGATCGTCGGTAACCGTCGTAATAGATGGAACGGAACGAGTCTGATGAGCTTCACCAGTGCGTTGACTTGTCAAAGCAACAAATGGGACCGGTGCACGATATAAATGCGATTGGAGTGGTGGACTGTTCAAAATCCGAAATCTTGAGTAGTAATTGTGTGCCCTTATTCGATATTCTACACCCACGCCCTACGTGGGTGAAAGCCGGGTGGCATCGCACAAACCATGGCAAAGATCAGCTACGGAGAGGATTGTACGTAACAAAACGTCGAAATGAGCTGACCTGCCCGCAACCATCACACCTCTAGCACCATCCTTGAAACTGAACACCCATGAGGTCGATGGGACAAAAGTTTTGTGACTAGAATTTTCTTCGCGATTTCATTCACCCCATATATATATATATATATATATATATATATATATATATATATATATATATATGGAACGAATATATATATATATATATATATATATATATATATATATATATATACTTAGTCGAAACCGAATATAACGACATCGTTTATAACGACGGATCGGTTATTACGACCAAATGGCAAGGTCCCGGCCGAATCCCTAATAAACAGTTAAGAAAACAAACCGCCTATAACAACATCGGATACAGCGACATATCGCTTAGAACGACGAAACATTATAACGACCAACCGATGTGCTTGTACCAGCCAAATAAAACAATACGAATAATTTTCAAACATAGTTCTAAGAAAAAATGTTTTGGCTTATTATGATCGCACTTTCTCCCACCCCATCCGAAACTCTTGCGCGCTCCTTGCCATTTGACAGTTAACAACGTGAGTGAAAGGTTGAATCGATAAGTTTTGGGTTTGATTGTGTGTTTTCGCTTTACCATGTCGCAAAAACAGAGGAAAGTGTTTAATATTGAAGAAAAATCACACATTATATGGAGATTACAGAATGGCGAGTCAAATAGTGAAATTGCAAAGGAATGTGCAGTCTCACACTCTACAATATCAACGATTTGGAAGAATAGAGATAAAATAGAAGCTCTTTTCGAGAACAATTCCTTGAAAATTAAACGATCGAGGACATCTAAACATAAAGTTATGGAAGAAGCTATATTAACATGGTTTAAACATCAGAGGGCAAACAACGTCCCAATAAGTGGTCCGATCCTGCAACAAAAAGCCAACGACTTCGCTCGTCTTATGGGGACGGAAAATTATGAGTGCTCGTCGTCTTGGGTACAACGTTTCCGTGCTCGTCATAATATTGTGGCTGGAAAAGTTTGTGGTGAAGCGCCTGGCGTTCCTGAAGGCGTGACCGAAGAGGGGCTCTCTCATAAGTGGCCTGCACTGTGCGAAGGATACAAACCAGAGGAAATCTTTAATGCGGATGAAACCGGATGGTTTTTTAATTTAACCCCTAACAAAACAATTAAATTCAAAGGTGAGCAATGCAAGCGTGGAAAATTGTCTAAAACCAGAATTACAGTATTTGTTGCAGCGAACATGACTGGATCGTGTAAAATAAACTTTTAGTGATAGGAAAAGCTAAAAAACCGCGTTGCTTCAAGAACATACACTCGTTGCCTGTAACATATGAAAGCAACAGTAGATCCTGGATGACATCGCTTTTTTTTTGAAAAATGGCTGCGAAACTGCGATGCAGAATTGAAATCTGGAGGAAACAAAATTCTTCTCCTAGGAGACAACTGTCCAGTTCACCCTGTAGTCTCCAATCTAAAATGCATAAAACTCGTATTCTTACCGCCCAATGTCACCTATTTATTACAACCCATGGACCAAGGAGTGATTAAAGCCTTAAAAACACAATACAGAAAATTTCAAGTACTCCAAATGCTTCAGATTATTGAACAGGGGGAAGATACAAGATACAATTCTAATAATATTGGAAGCTTGGGAAAGGTGAACGTAAAATGCAAAACAAATTTGAAACTCTGTTAAAAAAGAAACATACCAAAATGACAGATTATGTATGTACTGTATTTAAAAACTGATTGTAAGCTGTAGTGTTGGTACTGCAAGTTTTTCAGAATAAATTTTTTTATTTCGTTTTTCGACATTTTATTTGAAAATACATAAGTTTATAACCATAACCTATACCCATACTACATACATACAATAAAAATTCTAAACATTAATCTGACTACTTGTGTATATTGCTTATAACAACTATCGGATATAACGTCCGAGTTATATGGTCCCTTCAATGTCGTTATATCCGGTTTTGACTGTATATACATATATATATGGGGCGAAGTCGTGCCATAAATTCTGTCACAACTTTAAAGTAGCATGAAATCTAAGAAATAAAAGATAATATGCTTATTTCAAAGAAATTTATTTAAGTATGGTATTGTTTATTAAATAATATTAACTTTATTCGAAATGACCTCCTTTTGCTTTTAGGCAAGCTTTAAAACGTTGTGGCCACTGGTCTATAGTGGCACGCACGGTATACAACGACATTTCATTTGCTGCTTTCACCAAAGATTTTTTCAGACTATCCAAATTACGGTGGGGAGTTCTACAGGCCTTGTTCTCTAACTATGTCCAAAAAGCATAATCCAGCGGATTTAAATCTGGACTCCCGGATGGCCAATCTTCTTGTGCAATAAAAGCAGAAATGTTGTTGCAAAGCCACTCCTGTGTGCTCTTTGCTTTGTTAGCAGGAGCAGAGTCTTGCTGGAAGACCCAATGTTGTCTACCGAAGAGAGTGAACGAGAAAGGTTTCACAACACCTTCTAGCACATTGGTCTGATACACCACCGCACCAGTTTTGACTCCCTTTTCGCAAAAAAGGAGTGTTGTGACACCTTCATGGGATACACCCCACCAAACCATTACAGAAGCTGGATGATGGCCTCGTTGCACTCTGGAAACCGTTTTTTTTAGCTTCTTCTGATAATGTTGAATAAACCTTATCATTTTTTTTATTAAAAACTTCCTCCACAATATTTTTTTTTTCATCGGTAAAGAGGATGTTCTCATGCCCATCAGTTGCGTGCCAAAGCAAGAGACGCTTGCATCTTTCCAATCTTATTTTCTTTAACCGTGGAGTCAACTTTCTTAGGAAAATTAACCCGGTGGACCCAGAAAGAAAAATTTATGTATTCGCTGATGTTCCACACCTTGTTAAGCTGCTTCGAAATCACTTTATTGACAATGGGTTCGTGACAAATACTGGAACAGAGATTAAAAAATCTGTAGTCGAGAATTTATTGCAACGCACAGATGGTGATCTTTCAATAACGCACAAGCTTTCTGCTGCTATGCTGAATGTGAAAGGTGCAGAAAGGCAAAAAGTAAAATTTGCAACTAAGCTCTTTTCACATACAAATGCAATGGCAATACAAAGAATTGGAAGCCTTGGCCATCTGGAAGGCGAGAATTGGCTTGAATGTTCGGATTTTATAAAAATAGTAACATATTTTGATTTCGCTCAAATAATAGATCTAATTGCATTATATTATTTCTATAAAGATTAATGATTGGTTTAACGTTCGAGTTCCGAACGCAGACTCAAGAAACCAAATAAAAGCATTCGGAATCAAGTTCCAAGCCCAACAAATAATTCTAACAGATGCGACCGACTTAATCAATGTCATTCGAGTTATTGGAAAGAAAACATTGTTGCCTTTCCAAAAAGGTGAATTACACATAATGTATGTTTTTTTGAATAGAATTTGCATATATTTTACTTTATACAGGAATTATTTAAACTAACACAGCCCTTCCCTTGCTGTTAGAGGATTTGGAAAACCAATTTGGCTCAAAATACATTCTGACGTACCGACTGAATCAGGATGTACTAGAAAACTTTTTTTTCTATTATTCGGAGTAAAGGTGGGCTCCATGATCACCCTAATTAGCTCGAGTTTATGTTTCAAATGCGAGGCTACATTGTAAGACGCAATTAAGGTGGTTTCGTGAAAAGCATAAGTGCCAGTGAAGATGATACGCCGGACATGGAACCAACATTTTCGGGTTTTAATCAAAATTTAACCACCATTATAAAGTAAAGCATAATTTTATTTCGAACAGCAAAACTACTGAGACACCTTAGTAAATCGGAACAATCACTGGAGGAAAATGAAACCCTGCGTAGCGAAATCGAGGAGATGCAGTACGATGGATTGGAAAACTTGGCAGGTTTTATTTGTCATAAATTCAGAAATATTTCGCCGAATATTTCAGTGCCAGCAACGGAAGACGACTGTTGGAATTATCGGAAGGAGGACTAATAAAACCATCATCAGAGTTTATGATCAAAATGCAGCAGTTAGAGGAAATTTTGCAAAAGTTTAATCCTATCGATTCTTTATGTATTTGCAGCGATTACTTAAAGTCCCTCGAGGAAGCTGCGAAAGATGTTGAATGTGCAACTCATATTAAAAAACTATTTTTAAGATTGTATTTTAAAATTAGGAAATTGAACAAGACTTTTAAAGAAAATGCCTTGAAAAGAAAATCAAATGCCTCTATTAAAGATTACAAAAACAATAACAAGAAAATCAAGAAAACTATCACATAAACTCTAAAACGTTTTCTCGTTAGTCTTACTAAATTTATTTTAGTTATGCATATACACTTTTTATTCATACTTATAATGTTATTCTACAGTCTTCCCTCGTTAGCCATGGCCCTCCATTCAAATAAAGTATATTAATATTGTCCTCAAAAAAGTGTTCCTCAGTATTCAGTTCGTATATTCTCATTATATTATCAATGCACTGCTCTTCTTGCGCCTACCACAATACTTTATCTCATCTTTGTTAAAGAATATAATATTTGGACGCTTAAAAATCCAGAACAACAAGAAAAACAAGTACAAAGATATTTTTTTATTTAGTTAGCGAAAAAAAGAAAGTGAGTGAAAAAAAGAAAGTGAGTGATATTGACGTTTACCGACGCGTCTTTCAGTTCGCTCGTGAAATAATCCAATTCATTTTGGATACATTCTTAGTGTATGCGTCGAAAAGTACCTCGGAGTGCATCTCCCAACTCGCGCTTTACTACTCGTCAAAATTTATCGGTCGGCAACATTAATAGTTACCTAACTATTAAATCTCTCAGATGTAAACAAACTATTTTCGCGCAAAATCCATTGTTCTTTGACCCAAAGTGTCGGGATTGGTGTGTGTAGTGACTTTACATAGGTTTGGATCCCGGACAACAATCATTTTGGCTTTCGCTTGGGCGCAAACCCAAACCAAATAACGCCCGCGCTTTAAGTGGCATGTTACAGCATGTGCACAAATGAAAGCTCACGACTGCTCAAATCAAACAGTCCAAAAATATAAAGCAGTTTGGATCAACTCCATATACAATCCACGCAAGATGAATTTCTTTGCAATAAGCTGGAGAAGATGATTACGCCAAATAAAAAGGCTGAGAGTTTAAAAAAAATTCTGAAAGTTTAAAAAAAATTCTGAAACAATTAAGTCCCACACATCGGACGAAATTCGCAAAGTCCAAACAGGGCTAGATAAATATGTCCAAGTCATCTCCAAGCGGAAACGAAGTCCGAAATCTGACGCAGCAAATAGTGCAGCGAAGCTTGCCAAATCACAGTCATCAGTTGCTTCAACAAATCGGTTCAGCATTTTCAGTAGCGAGAACACAGAGGTCCCTTCTCAAAGTGCTAAAAAAGCGAAACCACCACCAATTTACCTACGTGAACGTAGCAGCAATGCAGTGGTCAATTTCATAAAGGGAAAAATTGATTCTTCTAAATTTTATGTCGCTCCTTTGAAAAAAGGAAATATAAGCGAAACAAAAATTCAAGTGCTGGACGAAAACGACTACCGGACAGTGATTAAAAGCTTAGATGAAGCTGGCAAAAAATATTACACTTTTAAACTGAAAAGTAGTAAGGGCTTAACGGTAATGATAAAAGGCATCGATTCTGAGGTTGATCCAGACGATATAGCTAATGCCCTTATGGAACAAGGTTTCAATGCTAAATCAGTCTTTAATATAAGCAACCGAGACAAAGTTCCACAGCCAATATTCCGTATAGAGCTGCAGCCGGATTCAAAAAAGCTTAAAAGAGGTGAGACACATCCAATCTATAATTTGCGATACCTCCTAAGTCGACGGGTGGCTGTGGAGGAACCCCACAAACGAAAAGGACCTGTTCATTGCCATAACTGCCAAGAGTTTGGGCACACTAAGGCTTACTGCACACTGCCAAGTGTGTGCGTCATATGCGGTGATCTTCACCAAACCCCAAAATGTTCACTCAAAAAGGAGGACCCTTCTGCTATAAGATGCAGTGATTGCGGTGGAAACCACACTGCAAACTATAGAGGCTGCCCAGTTTACGCTAGCATGACGCAAAAGCGACAACTCCCGGCTAGACCTTCAGCAATTACCCCGATGCCAATCCTTGCATCTAATACTCCTGGCCAAAGTGTAGCCAACAGTAACCAGATGCCAATTTCCTATGCTGACGCCCTCAAAAACTCTACAAGCGAGAATATGAATACTTCCAGCCCAACGGGCAATATAGAGCACGTAATGATGCAGCTGATTCAGAGCATGAATCATTTTACCACCTCTATGCAGAGTATGATGCAGGAAATGATGCGTAACCAGACACTGATTCTTCAAGCTCTCCTTAACAAAAAATGAGCATCGCGAAAATATGCCACTGGAATGCCAACGGTGTAAGCCAGCACAACTTGGAAATTCACCATTTCCTGGTTAGCAATGAGATAGACATCATGCTCATCTCCGAGACTCACTTAACCAACAAATATAATTTTAAAATTCCGGGATACTCTTTTTATGACACTAAGCATCCTGACGGAAAAGGTCATGGTGGCACTGGAGTTTTGGTCAAACATCGAATCAAGCACCACGTCATTGACGAATACGCCAAGGATTATATGCAAGCCACGTCTGTGTGCATAGTTGAATGGGGAGAGCCGATTACAGTCTCGGCGGTTTATTGTCCCCCCAGATTCAAAATCACTGGAGAACAATTTAATGATTTCTTCAAAAGCCTTGGTAGCCGATTCATTGCAGCCGGAGACTACAACGCCAAGCATACTCACTGGGGCTCCAGGCTAATCTCTCCAAGGGGAAGAACTTTGTGGTCAACTGTGACAAATTCTAGTAAGCTCTCATTCATATCAAGCAGGCATCCGACATATTGGTCGTCAGATCGTCGAAAAATCCCGGACCTCATTGATTTCGCTGTAATCAAAAACATAAGGCAAGAGCAAATATCAGCAGCGCAGTGCTTTGACTTACACTCTGACCACTCGCCAGTTATAGTGACTATCTCCAAATCTCATGTTATCCAAGAGCACTGCAAACTCACAACGAAACAAACCAACTGGCTTAAGTACCGGAAATATATAAGCTCACACATACCACCACGCATACGTCTTAAATCTCATTCGGATATTGACAAGGCTGTTCGTTCCTTCTCCGAGATCGTGTCTTCAGCAGCTATACAGGCTACTCCTGAGCCCACCCGCCCTACCTCGTCTGCATACAAGTCGTCCAAAAATATAAACGAGCTTATCAGTTTGAAGCGGCAATTAAGACGTGAATGGCAGCAACATAGGTCTCCAAACCTTAAAAAAGAGCTATCCGCAGTTGGGAGAAAACTTCATGCAGTCCTGAAACACGAACGAGCGAAAAACATAGTACACTATTTTGAAAGCCTTTCACCAACCCAAGGGTCAAATTATTCGTTGTGGAAAGCTGCTTAACAGTTAGACAGACCAGTAAAACGGGAGTCACCAATCAGGCTTCCAAATGGGGCCTGGGCCCGTACTGATGCTGAAAAAGGCTCCATCTTTGCCCGCTACCTCGAGGAAGTTTTTAAACCAAACCCTAAACAAGCAGATGTTTGCCTCTCTTCCTATACCATGCAAGCCTCCGATGTTCCAATCCGCTTCAAGGTCGCCCAGGTGATCCGTTCCATACGCGATCATATCGACCCAAAGAAGGCCCCCGGTCACGACCGCATTACTGGGAAAATGATAAAGGAACTGCCTAGAGCTGCGATTATACTCCTTACGCACATTTTCAACAGCCTCCTGCGTCTTGGATATTTTCCCTCAGCATGGAAGCTATCCCAAGTTCTGATGATCCCGAAGGATGGGAAAGACCCAACACTCGCCACGTCATACAGACCCATAAGCCTACTACCCCTGTTATCAAAACTATTCGAAAAAATGTTACTCTCCAAGCTGTCTCCCCACATAAATGATTCAGAAGTAATACCTTCGCACCAATTTGGATTTAGGGAATAGCATGGAACTATCGAGCAAGTCCATCGTCTAGTTTCTGTAATCAACAATGCTTTCGAAAGGAGACAATACTGCGCAGCCGTGTTCTTGGATGTTGCGCAAGCGTTCGATAAGGTGTGGCATGAAGGGCTTATTTATAAAATCAAGTGCAAACTTCCAGCAAACACGCATCAAGTTATGGAGTCTTACCTGTCTGGCAGGAAGTTCTTCGTCAAGCAAAACTGCTTTATTTCTCGCTCCTTCAATATCAGAGCTGGCGTGCCCCAAGGAAGTGTTCTCGGCCCATTGCTTTATTTGATATATACGGCAGACCTACCAACATGCGATAAACTATTTACTTCCACTTTTGCTGACGACACCGCAATTCTTTGTGCCCACGCTAAAACCAATATGGCTTCTCAAATCTTGGACAACCACCTAAGAAATGTGGAACGTTGGCTGGCCTAATGGAGAATAAAAATTAACGAAACCAAGAGTAACCATATAACCTTCACGCTTAACAGGGAAACTTGCCCTGAATTATCACTCAACGGAGTGCCTGTCCCGCAAGCGTCTACAGTTAAATACCTTGGGATTCACCTAGATAGAAGGTTAACCTGGAAGAAGCACATTGAATCCAAAAAGGCTCAAATCAATCTTAAATTCCGAAATCTATACTGGTTGCTGAATAACTCCAATCTCAACCTGGACTATAAGATTCTGCTCTACAAAGCAATTATCAAACCTATCTGGACTTACGGTATTCCACTTTGGGGCTCAGCAAGCATCTCTAACATAGAACTCCTACAGAGAGCGCAATCTAAAATCCTAAGGACGATAACTTCTGCACCTTGGTACGTTAAAAACGCCTGTATACACAGAGATCTGGACATCCCAACGATCCATGAAGAAATAATAAAACAAAAACAAAAATACGTCAACAAGTTATCCATCCACCCTAATAACTTGGCTAGGAGCCTTTTGTTTGAACAAAAAATTTCTCGTCTCAAAAAATCTAACATCTTATGCTAAAGGTTAATTTCACCGCGCAGCAGTAAAAAAAAATTATGAATTCATAACATAACAAAATAACTTGTTCAGAAGCATTGGCAACGAACAAGACTCACCTTAGCTATAAGATTTGAAAACTTAATGTTATTTTCTTGTACTTAAGAAAGATACATTAATTAAAAAAGCGACAAAAAAAAAATTTAGCGAAAGAGTCAATCAACTCTAATAATATTTGGAATTAATGACCACATATCTTAATATGTAAGGATCAGTCTTGTATTTCCAAATTCCAAATATTTTAAGCGCTTCAACAGTGACTTAAACACTTAAGTGTATTATAATAAAGCAATTGCAATACACTAAAATTTGCAGTGTTCTTCCCATAACATTCAACTTACGGCAAGTAAAATTGTAAGCACACCTATCAATTTGTAATTTTTGTAAAGCCACTAAAGTAAATATTTCCATTCGATTTTATTCAAATTACTAACTAATCGAACAGTAAAGAAAATTTCATAAATAATACGAATCTTCTTCGCATTCTATGCTATTCCATCATTTTATTTACATGCGAGCTCTCCGAGTGACGTCATGCGCAGAACATGACCGAAATGGTCGCGCTCTTGTCGCTATCTTGTATTCTTTGTATCATGCCAGAGACCTTCACGCAAAGATCTTGCACGAATTTTTGATCTGCTGACGTGTGCTGCGTTAAGTGAAAAAATTCGCGTTTGTGTTGTGTGTTGGCCTGTGCAGAACCGGCGACGGGTCCGTTAACAACCCCAAAAAGCGATGTTGCATAGCGAAAGACAATTGTCGGCTGCCCAGTTTTTCGCACTTCCCGTTCAACTGCACTTTTCAATGAACACATAAACAATAGTCTTGTTAGGTCATGGGTTTTTGGTGGACTATCAATTTTAATGCGGACTGTTTTGATGATATTTTTAATTAAACTTGATATGGATGTCCACTATCGATAAAACGCAAGATGCTCTAACAGAAAACTACGGCGTAAATTTTGACGCCAATTCGATATCATGTGTAGAGTGTATTTCCCTGCTGTTTGGAAATATTGACGAGATTTAATTTGAGACAAGTCAGGAAATTAGGAAAACTATGATTTGCGTATTCTTAATGAGCAGCAAATGGAGAGGAAAAAAGACTAAGCAATTTTTATGGTTGCCGGAGGAACTGCATTAACATTAGTTATTACGGTAAAGGTTAAGATTATGGTCTTCATCTCCGAAGAGGGTGCGAGTAGGGGGGATCGAAAGAAAGTGAGTCCACTACTGCTATGGCATAAAAAGTTCACGTTGATCGCGGCCCCATGATAAGTTGTGAGAGTTACCCCACTAAAAAAATATTATTCTGCCTATTTTTAGAGATCATACGGATCCGTAAAATGGATCTTCGAAATGATTTTAAAATTTATTTGGAAGTCCAAAAAATTTAAAAAAATTAAAGAATTTTTTTCCACAGAATAAAAAATAAATTAAAACATTAAAAAAAATTGCTGGATGTCATTTTACCGTAAATGTAATATAAATAGTGCGGGTTGGTGAGGGGACGGGGGGCCAAGAAACGGAGTGCAAACGTGGATGCCAAAATTACGGAAATTTTGAACGCAACTATTAAAAATGGTCAACACGCGACAAAATCTCTTCAGTCGGCGTAGTAACAAAAACTGGATTCATTTTCGTTAATGTCGTTTTCTCTTTGAAGTGTCGACATGAAAATAACAAATAACGTAGAAAAGACTTTGTAACCTGCCCCTTTCATTTGATCCACGTTAATATCCCCTCCATTCACTAAAAAATCTACGCGAAAAACGAGGATTGGTCAAGGCGAAACTCACGACTTGTCCTGCTCTTGAAAACTCTCCAACGTCAGTACACCGTGTAGATTAACAATGGCGATTGAAAATTTTAAGATGCTTGTCACATTAGTCATTGGGCAGGTCCTTGTGTATATTGGATTGTAAGGACATGGCATTGGAGTAGATTCATTAAGTTGAGTAACCTACATTATGTACATTTATGTTAAGGATATTGATTTAAATAAATATGGATTGGATAATTAACAAGGAAGTTATGTTGTTTCGGAGAGTTTTGAATTGCACCTTACGTTCTTAAATAGTTTCAACTCGATTGTTATTTCTGGATGGAAATTTGGTAAAAATGGTGCCAGCTTGTGAATCCACCCAAGTCCTGCAAAATTTGGTGACAGCGTCTAACAATTCGAATTTAACGCTAAGTCCAAGCTAGTCGTCGTCCTCGCAACGACAAAACTCCGGACATAGTAGTAGGAAAACACCGCCATTGGCGTCGATGTGCTCTTTATCTGAGTTTTAATCACGTCAGTCGGCTCCCACACAACAGCCGCAGTATCCGCCAAAATACAACGATGTTACCCAATTATAGGAATCAAGCGAGGAGCATAAAAATTACCCAGCTGACGATCGTCGGTAACCGTCGTAATAGATGGAACGGAACGAGTCTGATGAGCTTCACCAGTGCGTTGACTTGTCAAAGCAACAAATGGGACCGGTGCACGATATAAATGCGATTGGAGTGGTGGACTGTTTAAAATCCGAAATCTTGAGTAGTAATTGTGTGCCCTTATTCGATATTCTACACCCACGCCCTACGTGGGTGAAAGCCGGGTGGCATCGCACAAACCATGGCAAAGATCAGCTACGGAGAGGATTGTTCGTAACAAAACGTCGAAATGAGCTGACCTGCCCGCAACCATCACACCTCTAGCACCATCCTTGAAACTGAACACCCATGAGGTCGATGGGACAAAAGTTTTGTGACTAGAATTTTCTTCGCGATTTCATTCACCCCATATATATATATATATATATATATATATATATATATATATATATATATATGGAACGAATATATATATATATATATATATATATATATATATATATATATATATATATATATATATATATATACTTAGTCGAAACCGAATATAACGACGGATCGGTTATTACGACCAAATGGCAAGGTCCCGGCCGAATCCCTAATAAACAGTTAAGAAAACAAACCGCCTATAACAACATCGGATACAGCGACATATCGCTTAGAACGACAAAACATTATCGATATTCATCGGCTATAACGACCAACCGATGTGCTTGTACCAGCGAAATAAAACAATACGAATAATTTTCAAACATAGTTCTAAGAAAAAATGTTTTGGCTTATTATGATCGCACTTTCTCCCACCCCATCCGAAACTCTTGCGCGCTCCTTGCCATTTGACAGTTAACAGCGTGAGTGAAAGGTTGAATCGATAAGTTTTGGGTTTGATTGTGTGTTTTCGCTTTACCATGTC
>OZ012661.1:44618291-44695160 GCA_963942545.1 Oxycera nigricornis | reverse complement strand
ATAACAAGAAAACTTGACCGCAATTGTCATGTAATTCAACACTTTTTAAAAGATCCGGAGTTATATGGGAAAACGAAGCGAAAGCGAAGAAACAGAAAATTGTTTCCACGGGTAGAGAGGAAAATTGTACGAGCAGCAAGTAATTCTACACTAACTAGGAGAGGCTCCGACTTTATAGTCTCAGATTTGGATGAAATTTGGCACATAAGTAGAAGACGTCAAGAATATTCGATCTTTAAAATACTAGACCGCAACACTCCCCCCTTTTTGAGAAAAATGCCTTTAAAGTTTTTTGTGTCGCTTATGGATTAGTAAGTTTTAACGTCTGATAGAAGCGGTGCAGTGTAGGTAACAGTGCTACCAGCTTGAGGTCAAGGGGTCGTGTGTTCGATCCCCGCTGATCGATATTATGGTTTTGAACCGAAAAACGATTGGTTTTTAGAGTCGAATGATGAATATGATTGTATTATCTTGTTGCTGTAATCATTTTCATATGGATTAGAAGTATTTCTTCTAAATGCACAGCTTTAATCTTCTCTTGGACAGTGCTATGAAATCTCTCTACGTCTTCATTTCCCGTAAAGCTGTTAGGTTTTGTTAGATGAGCCTCAATTTTTCCTGCTTAAGAAACTCTCATACGTTGACAGTATTGATTTCGTTATCGATGACAATTTTCTGTTCTTTGCTTTTCAAAAACAAGAACTGACATATTTTTGCAATTAAAGCTTGATTATTTTTTTCTCTTAGCACAAACTTATTGCGTGTTTTGAGAATTTATCAACTAAATTAATGAAAAAATGTTTTTCGATGATAACAACATCAATATGTGTTATATCATTCATACGAGCAGGTGTTTCAGTGTTTTTGAAATTTTTCTTGGTTGGATTTGGTCGTATTTAGCTGCAGCACGAATATTGCAATTTTTGATTACTTTATGGACAGCTGTTTTTAATTCCGGATGATATATTTTCCTTCTTATTTCTTCGTAGTTTCCTATTATCGCTGAAAAACCTTATTTGAATTTGAGCATTTGTTTACATAAAAACGGATATTTTATGTAGCAAGAAAACTACCCTTGGCAAAGTTCAGAGGATTGTTACCGCGGAATAAACTGATTTAAACCTGTTGCGACTTATGATATTAATGGTCATTCACTTCAGAGTACTCGTGTATACCATACAAATTTTTCTTATTTGCATATATACCTCCTTAAGATATCATTTAGATTTCCATCTGCTACATCTTGACGATCAACGAATATTCTTCTTATTTTGGCTCGTTATATTGATTCAATTTTTTTCTTTGCCTTCAGGATTATTTGAGTTTTGAAGCGATTCACAACGGCTTCTATAATTGATATGTGATTATTGAGATGTTTTTCTTGTGACTACTATATTAATTTAACTGTAATCTTCATTTTCCAAACCGCTATTAAATTTTTGACACTTTTGGAAACAATCCACAGAGTTATGTGCCAGATAATATTCAAAAAAATGGATTTTTTTTCTCTTACATCATGATGTTTCAAACACTCCAAGAATACGCCAAAAAATGTTTAAAAAACTAATAATCAATGGTTTTTATCTACTACAAACTTGAAACGCGTTTTTCTCAAAGTAGTACTTTCTCATCTTCCGTACAAAATATCTCAAAAAATATTGAACCGATCCGGCTCAAATTTATAACACATGTTTTTGTAATTTAGGAGAAATAATTTGTTTATTAATTTTTAAAACGCGACTATTTTGAAAAATTATAAATTTTTTTGTTTGATCCAAAATTAATGTAAAAATTACATTTTTTTAAATAAATTTTATTGGTCAACCTATGAACTATACATCTCATTTACATATTTTTCTTCTTCTGAATGTTGCAGGATCTCCGTAAATGGCGTTAAGTTGTACGAGAAATTTTTGAGGTGTTTCTTTTTATTGATTCGCATCACCGCCATTTTGTGTTGAAAAATTAATAAAAATATATTTTCAAGTACTTTGAGACATGTGTTTTGTGGATTTCGTGTTAAAAACCTTCTGAATAAACAAAATATATTTTTTTAAATCAATCTGAAGTTCGCATTTTTTTTAAATTTTACATGTATTTCCCTCCTTAAGCTCAGCATCTCTGAAGCAAATAATTAAATTTTCAAAATAAATGTCATAGCAGTTTTTTAATTAATTGAGAAAAGTGAACAAAATGACGTTTTGTTCAAAATTAATAAGTTTATATCCTGATTTGCAAAACACAGTAATCAATGTTAGTAAAATTCATATACTCCAAACTTTTTTGTAAAAAAAAACAGCAAAACTTTTTGTCATGATAACAACAAAAATATGAATAAAAAATCATTAAAGGTCGCCATGACCTTCAAGGTCATTCATGCCAGTCACTACATCTCACGAACCAATTATGATATTTGCATCGTTGAGGTGTAAAATGACGCGTAATAACACGTTTGTGATGTTTTCAACTTCCTTGGAAAGACATGGTTGCACAGTCAATCAAAGTTTATTAATAATTGCATCATTTAAGCAGATTTTTAATAGTTTTCATAGCAACGTCTTTTGATTTTCATAAAAATAACTGTTTAAATTTTGCAAACCAAAAAAAGTCAATCATATTTGCATTTGTGGTAATAAACGCATCCAAGTCAATACTCTGCAAGATAATATGCTTTTAAAAGCTTTCATCAAATAAAAAATTGTAGTTTTTAGTAGTTTTGTTCTTTAGTATTTTCAAAATTTCAATTACTTCCTCCATCGTCATTTGTAATACATTTTAATTTTTACATGCAATTAAGCCGATTTTGACTGCACATTCAATGTTTCTCAAGACCAACCGAAAATAAGAAATAACTATTAGTCTGATTGATGTAAAATCGTGAAAAAATACAAATTCAGTGATTATGCCGAAATCATGGCAATTTTGAACAAAACTATTCAAAATGGTCACCACGGGAGAAAATCTTTGTAGTGTGCGTAATAACAAAAAACTGCATTCATTTTTGCTAGCGGTCTTTTGTCCTTCTAGCATCGATATAAAAATGACAAATAACGCGGAAAAGGCTTTGTAACCTGTTCCCGCCTCCTGTGACTGATCCGCGTGAACATTTAATCAAATCAATCCACCAAAAGCCTTGCGTAACCAATGAAGACTTCCGCAGATGATATCATTTATATTAACTCATTCCAATTACTGTCATGAGCGCCTCTCATTATTATTATAAAGTAGTATTATTTTCATAATTATTATTGTGTATAGTATTTTTAATATTTTATTAACTTCCTAGTATATGGGAAGTTCTTGTAATTGCCTGGAAAATCGAAATTGAAAATTTCAACATATCTTTACGTTCTGAGGTCTTTAGAGTATATTTTAAGTGGTTTTAGAAAGAAGTATGTATGTGTGTGTTTGTGTGTGTGTGTGTGTATGTACGTACGTACGTCCGTACGTACGTATGTGCGTTCGTGGACAGTTTTTTCAAAGAGCGTAACTCACGTAACAAAATGTTATTGTTTTATACATATTTGTATGTTTGATTCTACTTTTGCTTTTAATAAATATTTTTACCTTCCCAGTATATGGAAAGTTCTTGTAATCGCCTCGAAAATCGAAATTGAAATTTTCAACATTTCTTTACGTTTTGAGGTCTATCGAGAATATATAAAGTGTTTCTAGAAAGAGAGATGTTTGTGTGTGTGTGTGTACGTACGTACGTACGTTCGTGGACACTTTTTTCTACGAGCATAACTCACGTAAATAACATCGTATCGACTTTGTTAAGGTGTCAATCGAAGCGTCTTTGCAATCTTTAGAGCTGATTAGTTTTTGGTACACTTCGGTCGGGGGAGTTTGTTGTTTTGACCCTTTGAAGGTCATTTCTGTCGTGCGCTATATCTCGCGAACCAAACGTAAAATTTGCTTGATTAAGGTGTCAATCGACGCGTATTAACATTTATGTAGTTCTAAAAAGTTTTTAAAAAAATTCTTGAAGCCGTTTTTTAATTTTTTAAAAAAAAAGTGCAAAAAATTAGGTTTTTTTCTTGTATTGTGGATTCTGGAGTATGTTTAGTCTTTGTTTCCACATTCTTTGGCCTCTTTGGAGAGCACACTTAGTGGAAAAGTGGTATATTTAATTATTACTTCGCCGTCCAACAAAATTTTGTGTACTTTAGATGGTAAGTTGTACCACGAGTACAAAGGATTAGCTAATTTGGCTGTTTCTTCTATGTACATTGCAAATTTATGTGGATAAATGGATAAGTTGTTGCAAATAATTTCTTCTATTTTTTCAAGCCTTTTAATTGAAGCATCATCTGTTTTTGGAAATTTCGCCTGCTAATGATGGATTTTAAAAAAATCTACGAAAAATTTCAGCAAAATTATGTTGAATGCCTTCTTTTGTTTTCTTTTCTTTGATAGCTCGCGTTGCTTCCTTTGTGCATAATTTTTTGAACCCAAGGCTATGGCTTACATATAAAACGTATTTCATAAATTTTGCATGTTACGGAGACACATTTTACTGTCGAGTTTACTCATGACACAGCAAAGTTAGAAAAGTAGCGAAGTTATTCATTTAAGATGGTTGGAAAAGTAGTGTTGTTGGTTACTTGGGCTGTTTTTCCATCAATTTCCGTAAACATTTTTCCCAAATGGAAATGATTGCCTTTCGGTGAAAACTGGACTTCATAGTCATTTCGTCTTTTTTTTACGAATAAATGCGGGGTTTCCTTTTTAAAATCTAAATTGAAGGTACCTGCAGTAGCTTGTAGATGATGTATGACAATATGTGCAAATATTTATTGTTTGATCAAAGTCAAGTGTAATCGATATAAATTACCGAGCCAATGCATAGTGTGATTTCACCGCAATTTTCAAATTGCAACAGGCCACTGTTCCAAAAAATTGAGAACAACCTTTGATTATTGTTTTTTTAATTACATTGCTATTTTAACATTGTTTTCTTTAAACGTTTACTGTATTCTAGTATTACTTTTAATTTTTTAGTCTGGAAATAATCACACTGAAAATGAATATTTGTTATAAGACTTGTAATTTTGAAAATGGGACACGGCAGCGGACTGTGAATTGATGTGTTTGAAGTTTATTTAATCGAATATTCTAATATTATAGTACTATTTTGGGCTATAGCGTGTCAAGAATGGCTAATATGTTGTCATTATTTATACAATAAACTCAGCATTAATAAAAACTATATCAAAAAAATTGTTTGGGAGAGCAGTTTTCCAATTAGTGTAGAAATGCCTATATTCCAGTTTTTATTAATTATTTTTATTTTTATTAAAGAAAAAATGGATACACCTAATTTATTCACATTTTAATAACTTCATACAATTGACACTTTTACGACCATCAATTGACACCTTTACGATGATAAGACATTTCGCTTGCTAGGTTTATGCATAACAGAAATAAATTTTGCTGTGTTCTTGGTTATTTTCAAAGAAAATGCCGGCGTATCATTAATCAAATTAAAGATCCCGATGCAAACCTTAATCAAGGGTAATTTAGCGGATATGTACCGCATACCAGATGTCTTGAAATACCTTTGGAATTTTTCTGAACAGCCCGGTGAATTTAGCGCTAGATGTAAGAGTGTAGATGGGGATGTAGGGTATATCACCTCCTCGTGATGCATCCTGGATAACGCTAAATGATCTACCACGGAACAACTTGGAATGTTCTTGGACAACTCTCTCGTCTTAACGACTATATCTGATGCTTTAGGCTGGTAGCTGTGGTATTCTGTCACCTGAGTACGCAAGAGTGACATCTTGCGGAAATGGCTTTCAGGCTTACTCCACTGCTGCCTCCGTTCAAGTGAATTTGGACTCCTGATTAGTCCGGAAGGGAAGTGGAAGAAATTGTCGCATCTTTCTGAAGGGAAGAAGACCGTAATGTCCATTTGGACGACAACTAGCCTATCCCGCAATTCTTCAAGGAATGTGTGCACCAAGGCAGCTATGCCAGAGGAAAGCACCTCCTCAGGTAAGCCTATTGGCACTATCAGAAACACCAAGGCAACGACGAATAAGCCGGCCCGCATTGTTGCTGGTGCCTCCTCCAATACCGTTTTCAATTCAGGTGTTTAGCAGCAGCAAAACCCTTCATTTGTGGCATACAGGGGCAGAAGATCTGCCTTCAAAAGGCTGAAAGATTTATCCCCTGATGGTCTCTCCCAGACGGACAAAACCTCTTTTAAATGAGCAACCAACACAAAAGAGGGTCATAGAACCTCCACTCCTGAGCAAGCGGCAGTTCATAAAGTATGTAGATCTAATGAGTCTGCCCCAAGTCAGCCAAGCGTCTAACTGCCAGTAAACAAACGACCAAGACTGGTCACACCCAATCATGGTAAGACCAGGAGCTTTAGTGAAGCTGCTAAGGACAACATGGTATGGGATAAGCCGTAGAGAAGTTTTGGACATCACTTTAACTAACAAGCACTTCTACCAGACTGTCAAGGCTTGGCACGTATCACAGGAGTGCTCGTTCTCCGACCATTTATATGTAATGTTCAATGTGGTGTCTGACTCTCCAGTAAATCCAAGCTTCACTAACAAAAAGAGGGTAGATTAGGTCAAATACCAACACGTTTTCGGGTTTGGAAGATATACCTCCAAAGATTAAAGACATATGCGGTCTTGAGGAAATAGTTGGGACCCTTACATCTGCCTTCAATGGAAAAACAAGGTCTGCATGTAGTCCAATGAAACCTAGTCGGAAATGTAAGCACCGATGACGGAACAGTGACATTGTGGAGCTGCGGAAGGAATGAAGAAAGTCCTTTAATCGGACTAAAGAATCCAATGACTGACCTTTTTATGAACTAAAACTAAAGGAGTACAAATGCTCTATCAGAAAGGCTAAACGCACCTCTTTGAAAAGTTTCTGTGTAAAAATCGAAAATTTCAAGAACGTCAGCCGTCTGAAAAAAGTCATGACGAGCTCCGCCTTATTTTTGGGGTCTGTCAAAGATGCAAATGGGGTCTGGGCTAAATCAAGCGCCAACACGCTATCCATTCTCCTTGACACGCACTTCCCGGATAGTGAGGATGTGGCTGACTTAGCTGAATCACGTACGCCCCCGAACTGCATGTCTACCAAGGCGCCTGTAAATGACAGGCTCTTACGCTGGGCAATCAACTCATTTCAAGCCTTTAAATCCACTGGCATAGTTAAAATCTTACCTGTTAAGATCCAGCAATGTATTATATAGCACTGTCATGGCTGAAAGCCATTTTCAAACCATGTGTACGGATGGCTTACATTCCACAGCGGTGGAAAGACGCGTAAAAAGTCTTCATAGCTAAAGCGAGTAGGATATCCCACTAATAACGTAAGGA
The DNA here is from genome assembly GCA_963942545.1 of Oxycera nigricornis. Classification (NCBI taxonomy): domain Eukaryota; kingdom Metazoa; phylum Arthropoda; class Insecta; order Diptera; family Stratiomyidae; genus Oxycera; species Oxycera nigricornis. Next base: position 44,687,796 of record OZ012661.1, on the reverse strand, counting down.
TTACATACCTATCAGTCTCACCTCTTTTCTGCTGCAAAATCTGGAACAAATGAAAGACATCCATCTGAGAGCTGTTCTGAAACCACTCTCCAATGCGCAGCACGCATACACAAAAAGAAATCAGTTGGAACAGCTCTTCACTCGCTCACCAGCCACATAGAAAAATCGCTAACCCACAAATAATACATTCAAGTGGTTTTATACATGTGGGTAGTTTGTTCGTGGAGTCTCACTAAACAGAGAAATATCAGTTGAACGTCTTTACACCTTGCATCCGAGTTTTTAACTGATCATTGTTGTCGGTCGCCAAGCAGCGCACCTTCACTAGAGAGGGAGGGGTCATGCGCGTAGCCATCGACTAAAGGTCCGATCTAACATTCCTGCCATCCTCCGGTCTCTGAAGAGTCATACTCATACCGCTTCATATGGTCTGTTGATGATTTGGTCATTCTGGGACCTTCCCAGTCACCTTCGCGCATCACTTCGTACCGATCGTTTCCGTTAACTTCTGAGACTTTGTAAAGACTCAGAAATGTGTCTTTGATCTTCAAACCAGGACCGAACCGCGTCCTCTCAATGGCAACTAGATCACCTACATGATATTGGGCAGCTGGCTTGCACTTCTGATCGTGATTCTTCTCATTCTCTTGCTGAATTTTTGCGATGTTCTCCTTGGCGATAGCACGTAGCTCTTCACGTTGTTTGTCGAATAGAGATATTGTCTCTTGCTCGACCAATGTCAGCAATTCGATGTCTTCTTTTTTACGCATCTTTACTCCGAAGAGCACCTCGAAAGGGCTGGTTCATATGCTCCTCTGATAAGTGCTGTTGATTGCCCATTGCACCTTTTCTACATACCGATACCATTTATCGGAACATTCGTGAGCCAATTTCGTCAGGATTGGGATGATGATGCGGTTCAGTTGCTTGACTTGTCCGTTTCCCCTTGATACTCCTGTCGTTATCAGCACGTATTCGACATTTTCCTTTGCGCAATAGTCACGGAAATCGTTCGATGTAAACGCCGAGCCACGATCACTAACGATTCGTTGCGGATTTCCGAAGATATTTTGTTGACTCTTCAACCTGTCCAGTACTTCCTTTGCATTAGTTGTTTTCGTCGGATAGATCCAAACGAACTTCGAGGAACCATCGACAACGACGAGTAAATGCTTGTACACCTTCGACGTTGCTGTCAGCGAGACGAGGTGGTTGATGTGATAAGTCGACAATGGCACATCACTCTTCGGTATAGGTCTGAGCATACCCTCTCTCTTTCCTCGCTTGTGTTCGGCCAGTATACAAAGCACGCACCAACTTACGTATTTCTCGAGCTTCTCAGTTAAATTTGGAATGTAATTTTCTGATTTTAAACTCTCGAGCATCTTCTTGACTCTGAAATGTCCGTTTTCATGTGCTCTGCGAATAACATCTCGATGCATACTCGCTGGCAGCGCGATGGCATTCTTCTCGCCGTTCCTCTTCATCAGAATTCCGTTTTCGCAGATTTAATATTCGTATGGTTCTTTTTATAGAATCTTCTTGATGACTTGTAGTTTTTCTTCATCATCCTGTTGTTTGCGTATCATCGGCATCAGTCTGGCCTCGATTTTCATCGCCGGATAACGACTGAGCACGTCTAGGTGCTTGAAACGAGTCCCACGCAATCCTCAACTTCATACTCGAACTCTTCTAACATCAACGCCCTTCTCGTGAGTTTCGGTGAGATATCAATTTTTCTAAGTGTCATTTGTGAAGTCGAACAATCATTCACCAGCTTGAATTTAATTACAAGTAAATTAACACGAAATTTCTTTACTGCTTCTACCACTGCAAGAGCCTCAAGCTCGTACGAATGCAGTTTCTTCTCGGCGTCTGAAGTTTTGCGGCTCATGAAGTAAACAACGTGAAATCGATCTGTGTCATCGACTTTTTGCAAGAAAGCGGCTCTTTAGCTTTCGTTGCTGGCATCCGTGTGTAACTCCGTGATTGAATCTGGACGATATATTCTCAACATCGGTTCGCTCATCAATAACTGCTTCAGCCTCTCGCAAGACTGTTCTTCTTCCGCCCCAAAACGGAATCTTTGATTGCTTTTCACCATCTCGGATAACGGTCTCGCGATTTTAGCATAATCACGAATGAACTTCCGGAAGTAACCCGTCAATCCGAGGAAACTCTGCACGGCGTTCTTTTACTTCGGAATCGGAAAGTTCTTCACGAATTTATTTTCGACGGTGAAGGACCAACGTTACCGTTCCCAATTACGTCTCCGAGATATTCGATGTTTCTTTTCAAAAATACGCACTTTTTCCAATTGATCGTTAATCCTCGCTCAGCAGCAACTGCGAGCGTTTTCTTGAGGTTAGCGAGTGCCTCTTCTTCGTCTTGACGTGGTACGATTAAATTATCTACGTACGTGAATACGACGTTTCGTCGACTTAGATCGTGGAATACTTCATCGATGAATCGTAGGAACAATGTAGGACTGTTGCATAATCCGAAAAGCGTCTTCAAAAACTCATACTGTCCATCTGGTGTTACAAACGACGTATACTTTCGACTCTTCGTAGCAACCGGCACGTGGAAGAATCCGTTCTTCAAGTCCAATACCAAAAACACTTGAGCGTTCGCAGGTGCGACGATACGATCGTCAATCAGAGGCATTGGGAATCGATCTCTGATTATTTTTTTGTTTAACTGCCTGTAGTCGACACAAACTTGGTACTCATCATTCTTCTTTGGTACTATTAAGGTACTAGTACAGTCTAGAATTTTCAAAAAATCGAATTTTTTTTATTATTGATTTCGATTCTTTAGGCATTCAAAAACATTCTCCCAAAATATTATAGAGAAATTTGAACTATATTTAATTCTATAGTAAATATAATAACGCCACAGCCAAAAGCTCGCACGTTAAACTTTAAACGCATTTTTTCTCGAAACGACGTTTTTTCAAATGGCAGACAGTTAATCTTCGCAACTATAAAACTTAGAGTAATAAATCTTGAAGCATTTTCTTTGCTTCTTCATGGGACATGACAATTTTTCACATTTTTTAAAAAAAAGAAGAAAAAAATATGTAAGGATAATGATCGGAAAATAGGGTCGAAATTTCAACTTTTTTTGAAAGTCTGCTTTTTTTTCAACAAATTTTTACTTTCGGTGGTGAATTGTCAAACAAAATAACAAAAGACTGACTTTGAATATTTACTTTTGCTTGGCTGGATAACTCCGTCACGCGGCCACTCGTCGACCTTTTTGTTGAGTATAGCCTTTTCCTTGACGGCGTATCTTCGTGGTCTCAAGCAGATAGGCACTTCATCTTGCAGCACATTTTTCGTCTCTACATCCATCTGCACTTCTCTCCGCGGCGTATGTTCTTCAATCAGTTTCTCGATTTCGTCGTGATATCGATCGACAACATCCACCGAGTTCGCTTCTACACAGTTCACGGGTAGATCATACGTAGCGTCATCGTCACTATATTCCCCGCTGGTGGCTTCTTTCTTCAGATCTTCTTTCTTGCTCTCGTTCATTGGTAACTTCTTTGTTCCAAGTAAGTCTACAAATACAGTGTAGATTCTTTCACACGTCAAGCGCATAATTTTATAATTCGAATGAAAATATCATGAATGATGCAAGTAAATGAAACCAGACATGCAATCGGGCTAAAGTCTGCCAGAAATATTTTTGGAGGACTCTAACTTTGACCGGTGAAAAAGTATGATTAAGTATGATTACATAGTTATATCTTCATATCTACACCGAAGCACTAGCAAACATACCTAGTCAAGACTTCAAAAATATGACCCCCCCTTATCCAAATCCTGCGTGCGCTACTGTTTCGCGTAAATCACTTTTTGCAAATTGTTCTACTCTAACAACTGACTCGTGACCTCAAATTCTTCGATCCACTTTTCGACTTGTAGTTTATCGTCTCCCAAAGAATGCAAAATACATCATTCGACGGTTTTATTGAGAGATTCGCTGAACTGTACGGCGGTCTCACGTCGGCACGTACATCTATTTGTCTCGCTTGTCTTCGGTCTCTGTCATCGCGTGTGCTTCGGCATCTTCGTCTGTCTCGTAGCTCGCGAGCACGAATCATCGATTCTTCGTCACTTTCGGATGATGATTCCGATTTCCGCATCATCGTTTGATCGTCGTCTTCAGAATCTTCGTTGTTCCGTCCAATATCATCGTTATCAAACTCTTCTTCATCGTTAACCTCGTGTCCGTATGCTTTTAGGCGTCGTTCCAGCTCGGCCTTCTTACCCGTCGTGATTAATCCTAACTCTTGCAGCTTCTGTCTTGGTTCAACGAACGTTGACTTTTTCGCTGGCTTTTTGTTATCTGTTTTACGAGACTCGCCGTTTTTTAAAGAACTTTCTTCATTGTCGCCGCTCAGTCCATCCTTCTTCTTCGCGTTCTTTCTTTAATCGGCATCCTTTTCTACGTTAGTGGCAGCCTCGTTCTGCTTATCGTCGTTATTGTTGAGTATTTGACAAAATCACTTTGGAAAAATCCACAACACTTCGAAATTCGTCTTGACAACGTTTTCGACTAATGTGAATATCACGGTAACTCCGTTTAACGGCAGACAACCGCGATTTTCAACGTTATTTTGACTTTTCGACGCAACTGCGTCTTCGACTTTTACACCTTGATACGCTCGAGCGTAGCGGCTCACCACTTCACCACTTTTCGACTTTATTGTCCTTCGTTTTTCGTTCACACCGAATGTTCTGCTTTGAATTCACGATCCCGGTTGAGCCCCAGTTTGTGGGTAATTTGTTCGTGAAGTATCACTAAACAGAGAAATATCAGTTGAACGTATTTACGCCTTGCATCCGAGTTTTCAACTGATCATTGTTGTCGGTCACTAAGCAGCGCACCTTCCCTAGAGAGGGGGGGGGGGTCATGCGCGTAGCCATCGACTAAAGGTCCGACCCCACAAAAATATTTAAGGGGCTTTTAACAATATCAGCAATAAAGCTATTGACAAAGCACTCAGGGAAAGCATTGACGATGACAACCTCATAGGGTTCCTCCGACAACTGCTTAGCAGCAGGAACATCGACTCCTCGCTATGAAACAATACCTTTAAAAGGAGGATTTGCAGCGGCACCTCACAAGGTGGGATGCTATCATCACTTTTATTGAACTAAGTATTGGACAAGGTCCTGTCAAAAATAGAAGCGACTGGCTACAAAGTCGTAGCCTATGCCGATGTTGATGCAATAGCAATATCGGGCAAATTCGCTAACACCCTATCTGAAAGACTAAACTTTGCCCTGGGTATTCTTACCCTGTGGGGCAAAGAGTGCGGTCTGAAGATTAATCCGCAGAATCAATTTTTTCTCTTCGCAAGAAGGCACCAAACACAAAACTTCACGATTTCTCCCGCCCAAACTGGATGAGATAAGCCGTCTAATCAAGTTAAATATTTGGATCTAATTCTGGACTCCAAGCTTGCGTGGAAAGCGAAATTAGAAGAAAGAACGCGCATAGCGTCATGCGCTATCTACTGCTGCAAAAGAGCTATGGGGAAAACGTGGGGATTGAAACCCAAAATCGTATCATGGCTCTATACGGCGATATTGAAACCAATCCTTCTGTACGGTGGATTTGTTTGGTGGTCAGCAATTGCACAAACATCAAATGGAAACCTGCTAAACACAGTCACAAGGATTGCAGCTATTGCAATCACCGTGGCCCTAAGCACCACCCCGACAAAATCACTGTTTATGCTATTGAATTGGCTCCCGAAGGCACTTCATCGCGCGGTAAATTCCTGGGAAATCTTGGCAGGATTCGAGCGGAAGGCGTGAATGAGGGCGATAATCAATCAACGGCGTAAATAGTAAGTAGAGTAAGCTTTAACTTTAAGTTATACGTGTTCTTACTAGAACCTAATAGACAGAGTTGTAAGCCGAAGTGGAGTGCGTTTCCTTTTTTTGTTCTATAGATTGATCACGGTGTTGGGTTAGTTTCGGGTTCCTTGCGCGGGTTTCAGTGTCGCGACCTAAACCAAACCCCAGTTAGAGGTTTCGGTCGCTGGACGGTTGTCGGCGCACGACTGGGTGGCGCCCAAAATATTAAAAGTACCCCGCCCCTCTTCGCGGGCAAAGACGCCGGGCACAACCGTCCGCCCCGCAGCCATTAGAGGCTTCGGGGGTAAAAGTGCGCGTAACAGTTTGGCGCCCAACGTGGGGCCCTTTATAAACAAGCCGTGAGGTGCGACCCATGAGGTCCACACGGTCAACTTCCCAGTAATATCTAAAAAGATATTGAAAATATTAAACACAATAATAATTATGGAAATAATACTACTTCAAATAATAAAAATGTACTTCTCGTAAAAGTTATTGGAATGACTTAATATTAATCGTTTCATCTACGGGAGCGTCCATTGATTGAGTATTCATCGGAGTGGGGACAGATTACAAAGCAGTTTTTTCATAAAAGTTAAAACATGGTGATGTGAAGACTATTGAAAATCTGCTTAAATTTTGCAAATATTAATAAACTTTGATTGACTTTACAACAATGTCTTTAGAATAAGAGATTTAAGGTATTATAATTCGAATGAACCCTTTTTACATGGTGACTTTGAATGATTTTTTATGTTTAATTTAATTTTTTTTGTAATCATGAGAAAAGTTATTGCTGGTTTCTCTACAAAAATTGATAAAATTTTATAAATTCTACAAACATTTATTATTACGATGTGCAAATCAGGTGAAAAATGAATTTTTCTATGAAAAAAACACTACTTTTCCAATTTTTTTCAATAAATTTAAAAAACCACTTTAAAGATTTTTTTAACATATAAAAACATCATTAAAATGATAATACGCGTCGATTGACACCTTAATGATGGAAATATTATATTTAGTTCTCGAGATATAATGAATGACGTAAATGACCTTGAACGTTTAATGATTTTTTATTTTTTATTTAATTTTTTTCATAATCATGAAAAAAACTTTTGCTGGTTTTTTCACAAAAACTATTTGGAGTATATAAATTATATAAACATTGATTACTTAGGTTTGAAAATTAGGTTAAAAATTTGATGTTTTTGAAAAAAAACCTAATTTTTTGCACTTTTTTTAAAAAAATTAAAAAACGGCTCCAAGAATTTTTTTAAAAATTTGATAAAATCATATCAATGTTAAAACGCGTCGATTGACACCTTAATCATAAAAATCGCATGTTTGGTTCGTGAGATATAGCGCATAACATGGTTGACCTTCAAGGGGCGAAAACAGCAAACCCCCCCGACCGAAGTATCCCAAAAACTAATCAGCTCATGAGATTGCAAAGACGCTTCGATTGACACCTCAACGAAGTCGATACGACTTTGTTTACGTGAGTTATGCTCGTAGAAAAAAGTGTTCCGTACGTACGTACGTACGTACGTACGTACGTACACACACACACACACACACACATACATCTCCCTTTCTAAAAACACTTTATATATACTCTATAGACCTCAAAACGTAAAGAAATGTTGAAAATTTCAATTTCGATTTTCGAGGCGATTACAAGAACTTCCCATATACTGGGAAGTTAAAAAAACAGGACTTGGGCAAAGCAGTGTTCGAACGCCGGAACGTTCGACAAGATCAGTGAGTGTGTCTGTGAATAAAAGTGGCTGAGTTCAAAGTGCTGACACGTGCGTGTAATTGCGGGAGTGTGAGATCGCGGGAGTGTGTTGATTGCGGGTGTGTGAATTTGCGGGTGTGTGAGTTTGCGGGTGTGAAGAGTGAAAATGAAATTATAGATACAGATGTTTATATAAAAATAATAAAATAAAGTAGAAAGTAATTTCCTCGTCTAGTACGTTTCTCTTTCCTTGTTCTGTTGTTATTTTGATAGATTCAACATGGCGAAGTTCACCAAAGCCCTGGTTGACCGTCTTAACAAGGAGGAGCTGGCGTATGAGTTGGAAGTACGCAGCATGCCTACAGGGACCGTCGAGGCCATGCGGAAGGAGCTCCGAGAGACGCTGCGGGCGGAGGCGCTGCTAGAAACGTCCCTATGCGCCATCCATTACCCGTTCACCTACGAACAAGACCTGGAGGCTGTCACGGCAAAGGTGAAGGAAGTAGAGGCGCTTGCGAGGGATTTCAGGGGGGACCTCAAATCACCTGAGTTTCTGAAGGCTCAGGCTAAGTCGGAATTCGGTTTGCGGTGGATCCGTAACATGCTCCGGGAGAAGGGTACGGAGGAACCCGCCGTCGAAGCACTGCGACGGCGTCTGGTGCAGGCTATGGGCAGGGTTGTGGTAGCGGCCGAAGACGGAGAGGAAGAAGACGATTCCGCACCGACCGTCGAAAATTCGGAGAACGAGAAGCCGCCAAGAGGAGAAGTGTCGGAGATGCCGGCCTTTTCGACACCCAAAAATTCCCCGGCGGCAACGCCTAAAATCCTGGAAGTAGCCAAGTGGGGGGTAAAATTCTCGGGTGAGAATCAGGCCTCAGTAAGTGCCTTCCTGGAGCGGGTGGAAGAGCTCCGCGAAGCCCGGGGCATGACCAAGGCTCAGCTGTTTCGCTCGGCGATCGATTTGTTCGAGGGTACGGCACTCATATGGTTCCGAGCCAATAGGGGGAGCGTCGAGACGTGGGATGAGGTGTGCCGAGAGCTACGGGCGGAATTCCTTCCTCCTGACTACGACGATCGCCTATGGTCGGAAATTCGCCATAGGACGCAGGGGAGCGCCGAATCAATTGGGGTGTATGTGGCCGCGATGGAGGGCCTGTTTCGGCGGTTGTCCCTGGAGTGTGGCGAAGATGCTAAACTCAGGATCCTCCGCAGGAATATCGCCCCATTCTACCAGACTCAATTGGGTCTTATGCCCGTCGGGTCGGTGAGTGAGTTGGTGACTTTGGGACGGAAGCTCGAGGCTACGCGAGTTGCGGTGGAGGCGTTTGTGCCGCCCCCTCCTCGAAAAGCGTCCCGGCTTTTGGAGCCAGATCTAGCGTATGCCGCGACCTGCGAGGCGGCGGTCGACGCCATGGAACGCGAGGGGAATGGGGTGCAGTGCTTTAACTGTCGAGGCACCGGGCACTGGTCTCGAGACTGTCGCGAGGCTAGGCGATGTTTTGGGTGCGGGAGGCCGGGAACAATGAGGGCCCATTGCCCAACTTGTTCCCCAGGGGTACGGCGAGGCCCGCCGGGAAATCGTCCCAACCGGGACCATCAGGCGACCAGGGGGTCGGGAAACGAGCCGCGTGCTCACTAGGCGGCAAAGGGAGCACGAAGTCACGGAAGACCGCAGGCGTCGAGACCAACTATTTGTTTGTGGGAGACCAAATGGACACTCGCCCACACCTGAAGGTGGAGATCATGGGACGAGAGTTTCCAGGCCTGGTGGATTCGGGAGCATCCAGCACGATCGTTGGCGAAAAAGGGTGGGAAGTGCTGAAAAGGCTGGCAAACAATAGACAGTGCGCCGTCTTGGGTCAGGCCGCCATACCGATCCGCCTGGAGGGCAGATGCGAGAGGCTGAAGGTACTTATCGTACCCTCGTTGCCTCACTCCTTGATACTTGGCGTGGACTTCATTCGGCGTTTTGGGTTGATTCTCAACCTGAAAGGAGAGCGTTGGGACTTCTCGGACGTGGCAACAATTGACACCCCCAAGCATTTGAAAGGGGAGGCGCACCTGGACGAGGAGGAGTCGAAAAAGCTGGAAAGCCTGGTGCAGCGAGAGTTCGAACTCATGGGGGAGGGACTAGGGTGTACGAGTCTAGTCGAACACATTATTCGTACGGACTCGTCCCCCATCAAGCAGCGATACTACCCGGTTTCGCCAGTGGTACAGCAGCATATCGACAAGGAGCTGTCGGAAATGCTCCGTATGGGGGTAGTAGAGCCATCGGAGAGTCCTTGGTCGTCACCGGTCCTGATGGTGAAGAAAAAGGACGGAACTTACCGGTTCTGCGTCGACTTCCGGATGGTAAATCGAGTGACGGCCAGAGACGCGTATCCCCTCCCGTACGTCTCGGCTACATTGGATAAGCTACGCAACGCGAGGTATCTGTCGACCCTGGATATCAAGTCGGCTTATTGGCAGGTACCCGTAGCTCCCGAGTCGAGGCCCTATACCGCCTTTACTATACCAGGCCGGGGACTTTTCCAATTTAGCAGGATGCCGTTCGGATTATCCAACGCCCCCGCTACGTGGCAGCGTTTGATCGATAGAGTCTTGGGGCCCGACTTGGAGCCGTACGTGTTCACGTACCTAGACGACATTATTGTGGTCACGCAAGATTTCGAGCGTCACTTGAGTACGCTCCAGGAAGTGTTCAGGCGTTTGCGCAAAGCGGGGTTGAAGCTCTCCAGGGAAAAGTGCCATTTCTGTCGACCCAAACTGACGTACCTGGGCTACGTCGTCGATGAAAACGGGCTGAGCGTGCACCCCGAGAAGGTGGAGTGCATGGTGGGCTTCCCCACCCCCGCGACGGCAAAACAAGTGCGACAATTCTTAGGAATGGTGTCGTGGTACCGCCGTTTTATACCAGACCACGCTACTCTGGTGGCACCGCTCACAGAGCTACTCCGGAAGAACAAGCGTTTCGTTTGGACACCGCAGTGCGAGGAAGCGTTCAACAAATGCAAGGGAAAGCTGTCAACGGCACCAATTTTTGCTTGCCCAGATTTTGATCGGCCTTTTCAGGTGCAGACGGATGCGTCGGATGTGGGCCTGGGAGCCGTGTTGAGCCAGATCTTTCCGGAAGGGGAAAAGGCCATTTGTTTTTTGAGCAGAGCGCTGTCGAAGGGGGAGCGGAAGTTTTCAACCACGGAGAAAGAGTGCCTAGCGGTGCTGTGGGCGGTGGAGAAGTTGAGGCCCTACATAGAGGGGGCCCAATTCCGGGTCATCACAGATCACCATTCCTTGGTATGGCTGCACAACTTAAAGGACCCCACGGGCCGACTGGCCAGGTGGGCAGTACGCCTCCAGCAGTTTGACTTCGAGGTCGTGCATCGGAAGGGGAAAGAACATCTGGTTCCTGACGCACTCTCCCGCGCAATACCTAGGGTGGCCGGAGTCACTGCTGAAGACCCCATCGACTCGTGGTGGACCAAGATGAGAGAAGGAATACGGGAGAATCCGGATCAATACCCGGACTGGCGGGTCTCAGAGGATGGCGTTTGGAAGCACATTCCCGGACGGAACGCCGAACTGGATGATCAGGCATGGAAGCGGGTACTGCCGAAGGCCGAGCGAAGCGCAGCGCTTTTTCAGGGGCACGATGATCCCAGAGCGGGACATATGGGGGTCAAAAGGACCCTAGACCGAATCACTCAGCGTTACTATTGGCCAAAGATGGGGGCCGATATCCGTCGATACGTGGCTCGATGCAAGGTCTGCCAATCCGTCAAAGTGGAGCGAAAATCACCCCGAGGAGTGATGGGGACGAGGGCAGGCAGGGCAAGGCAACCCTGGGAGCTTATTTGCGTGGATTTGGTTGGCCCTTTACCCAAATCAACCAGGGGACACAGCTATATTCTTAGCGTGGTGGACTATTTCACCAAATTCGCTCTGGTTCTACCCCTCCGGACTGCGAAGGCACCGGAAATAACACGCCTGTTAGAGGAGCGGGTATTTATGCTCTTCGAGGTTCCAGAGGCAATCATTTGCGACAATGGGGTTCAGTTCCGTTCCCGGGTTTTCCAAGAGTTAGCGCGGAGATTTGGGTCCAGAATCGAGTACACGGCCTTCTACCACCCTCAAGCCAACCCAGCGGAGCGGGCAAATCAAGACATTAAGAGAATGTTACGCTCCTACGTGTCCGACAACCATCGGAAATGGGATAACGATCTGGCACAGATCGGGTGCGCATTACGGACGTACACACATGAAGCCATGGGGGTAACTCCATATTTCATGAACTTCGGGAGGGACATGGTTGCCTTCCGAGGGGAACCGCAACCACCTGGGGGAAAAACATGCGAGCTCGATCCCAAGGAGCGAGCGGCCGCACTGAATCGGGTAAGAGGCGAGGTAGTCGCGAGACTGCGTGACACGGCCAGGCTTACTGTGGCTAGGTACAATCTTCGTCAGCGCGCCCAGCCTTTCTATGCCAACGACCAAGTGTGGCGAAGGAATTTCGTCCTGTCAGATGCAAAGAAGTATTTTTCGGCAAAATTGGCCCCGGAATATGTGGGACCGTTCGTGGTCAAAGAGAAATTGTCCTCGTCTACATACCGCTTAACGGACAACAAGGGCAGAGACGCTGGGGTGTGGCACGCCAAAGACCTAAAACCCTACGCCGCGTAAACAACGAATTAGAGCTACCCAACAAACATGAACATGCATAAAATTTTACATCTAACTGGGACAGACACGATAAGTAAAATATTGAACTTAATACCAATCATTGGCTGGTTCCAAGGGCTTTTCCTCGTTTGAGACCCTTCCCGCTGCCCTTCCCGCAAATCTTTATTTTCCATTATTATTTTTTCCATCCGGTACTTCTGTCCTTTTCGTGTCACATTATCTTTCTTTTGGGGGTTGAAGTTTGGGGCTAAAATAAAACGTTAAGAAAAGTCATTAGTAGTAGAAATAATAATCAGGGGGGAGGATAGATAGGATAGAGAGTAGGCAGTAGTAGTTGGGGCGGAAAGTTATCAATTGTTTAGTACAGTCGGAGTAGTGAGGGAATTAGGTCATTAGTAGTAGAAATAATAATAATAGTAGTAGAAATAATAATCAGGGGGGAGGATAGATAGGATAGAGAGTAGGCAGTAGTAGTTGGGGCGGAGAGTTATCAATTAGTTAGTACAGTAAGAGTAGTGAGGGAATCAGTTCGGGGAAGCTAAGAGCATGGGAATTAACTACGGAGCTCAGTGGAGGATATCCATAGAACAAGTTTGGTAGGTGGATAGAATAGAAAAGGGCAAGGAGTAAATGGGTTGTTTAGGTTAAATAAGGGACGGTGGTGTAGACAGGGAAAATTCAGTCGGGGTTTGTTTGGGTAGGTCAGATAGGGAGAATGGGGAAACGTAGTTTATATCATAGATTAGAGAACTTAGTTAGGTATTAGTAGAAGCAGAGTAGGGACAGGGGAAAATTAGTGAAGGGATAGCAGTTAGCTAGGTTAGTTAGGTTAGCGAGTAGAGAGTTTAGTTCGGGGAGTTAGGGGTATCTACCTAAGTGACTGAAACAAGTGATCGTGTGGGTTTCGTACGGAACCATTGTTTTGTTTGGCCGCGCGAATTCGCCGAAGCAACAATGCTCTGCGAGCACTCGGCAATGGCCATGGCACGCAAAACCACTCTTGGTCGTGTGACGTAACCGCGCGCGTCGAATGCTGCTGCCCAAATATTACTCGTTTCCGTTTCGTTCCTCGCTCGTTTTTTTAACCGTTCTTTCTGTTTATTTTTTTTTGAGTGGATTTTGGGAAAATCCACTTGAAGTAGGGGGGGTAATGTTACGGTCGCATTTCGTTGCGACCGAATAGTTTATCAATTTAAAAAAAAAAGAAGTCCTGATTGACTTTGACTTGAGTCAAAAAGCCAATCAGGACTCTGGTCAAAAAGCCTGCAAAACGCCAAACGTAAATAGCGCAAACACCACTCCACTGAGGTTCATAGAGTAGTTTAAGAAATTGAAGTGAATAGAAATTTTAATTTAAGAATTGGATTATATAAACTCATCATTGAAGGCAAGAATGGTAGAATCAAGTAGAGATTAGGAACTAGTTCAATAGTGGTAAGTAAAGGATAAGTAGTTACTAGTTTAAGGAGAACTTCACCGAGCCATCCCTGAGGAAATCATCGTCAAGCATCGCAAGAAGTCGCGAAGAAAAACCACTACACAAACTCATCGTCATATGTTTTCCTCTTTTTCTCTTAATTATATCGATGACCGACCAACCAGCAACTATACGTAAACGCGGATGAAACGATTCTAGTTACCGGACACCACGCAAAACTTTGTATATCTTTCAATAATATATACCGTCTTCTTGATGAATTGATCGACTAGACGAACACTTTACATCCACTGCCAACTCGGAATCCGTTGAGGATCAATTCAATCGATTGCGTGACGGTGAAGACAGCACGGAAACGGATACGCCGGTCAAGAAAACTCCATCACCGAAGAAGATAAAACCAATGCTATCGAGAAAAGAAACGCAACGATCGTCGTGGCACCGCATCGTTACCAGCCAAACGGAAACGTCTATTGTCCTCGCCGTCGGCGACATCGCGCAAACGTCTATTGTCCACGGATCATATCCTTTCGCCAAGCACATCGCGTGGAAGCAGCACAAATCTGGTCACTTCGATGCTGAATCGTTCAGTCGTCCAAGCACCAAACGTACCCGAGAGTGATTTAAATACGGCCGCCCCGAATCTGAAGACTCACGACAGAACCGCTGTAAACAATAACAACAGACGCGAGCTGTCACTGGGAAATGTCGGAGTGACATCATTGATGGCGAAAAAGCCAAGATGGCCGTTGCGCAGACAGCTGATTCCAGCCCAGTGAGTCCCACACCAGTGGTTCCAAAACCAGAGTGGGGACTGGAATGGTCCCGCAAGGAGCTGAGCCGTTAGGCCGAGATGATAACTATAGCTGGGAACAAAGGAAGGGGCGTCTTGTCTTTTGGATGGTGAATTGGAAGAGTGGTCGGCTTGCAAAGAAGAATTTCAGAAGTCGACGTCGAGAGCGGTCGTCAAAGGCGGCACACTTGATCGCGCGGAAAATTCTTTGGAGATTCTATCAGGACTCGAGCGGAAGGCGTGAATTAGGTTCGATTTCATACTTAGAAGCATTTAACTGATTGAAAGGCGAAGCGAGTACGTTAACGAGTTCTGCAGTGCGATAATCAATCGAGGCACGACGATCGAACGAGCGAGCGAGGGAACGTCGAGAGCGGTCGTCGAGGGCGGCACACTTCATCGCGCGGTAAATTCCTGGGGAATCTTGGCAGGATTCGAGCGGAAGGCGTGAATGAGGGCGATAATCAATCAACGGCGTAAATAGTAAGTAGAGTAAGCTTTAACTTTAAGTTATACGTGTTCTTACTAGAACCTAATAGACAGAGTTGTAAGCCGAAGTGGAGTGCGTTTCCTTTTTTTTGTTCTATAGATTGATCACGGTGTTGGGTTAGTTTCGGGTTCCTTGCGCGGGTTTCAGTGTCGCGACCTAAACCAAACCCCAGTCAGAGGTTTCGGTCGCTGGACGGTTGTCGGCGCACGACTGGGTGGCGCCCAAAATATTAAAAGTACCCCGCCCCTCTTCGCGGGCAAAGACGCCGGGCACAACCGTCCGCCCCGCAGCCATAAGAGGCTTCGGGGGTAAAAGTGCGCGTAACAAAACCTTGAGTTCTATCGTGTCCATACTGACGGGGCATTGTCTAATTGGCAGACACGCAGAAAGATTGAGTGTTCCCTTCAACGATCTCTGCAGAAATTGCAAATCGGAAGAAGAATAACAGACAATCCAATATTTTCTGTGCGAATGCCCAGCACTGTCCAAGAAACGCATGAAAACCTTAAATTCACCCTTCCTGGATTGCCTTACGAAAGTTGCTGATTTGAACATCGGCTGTATGACCGGCTTCATACGAAAATCGAAATGGTTCTCGTCATCCAGCAGCTAGGTTATAGTGCCGTCTCAATCTTCTGTTGTATCACAATGTACCTACTGTGGCCTAAGTGAGCCATCTTTTGATAAAAAGGGACCGCCACTACAACCTACCAACCAACCAGCCAAGAATGCAGATAGGATTCTGAAAATTTAAAGCTATCTCAAAAGTCCTTGCAGATATTTTGGAATCCAAATGTTATCAGAAACAAAATCACAAGGCAAGCCTACATAGCCCTTGAGTCGTATAACACTGCACTAATTTCGGATCAGATTTCGTTATGTCTGACCATACACTTTCCAGCAATTTGTCGGAACACTCGAATTTTTGCTGACTTGTCCAGTACAAATATCTGAGACCATTCAAGACTTTTATCGGTCAGTGTACTACCATCTCCGACTTAATCTTGCTACAATTGCAGGAATGGATATAAGTTCTGATGCTTCAGACATAAGGGTGCGTACTTATCGTGACAAGAGATAACTTAATGGCGATTTGACTAAACTTCTTGGTTATAGAGAACCACTTGGCACACATAAGCTCTAAATTTGTGTTAAAAGCTTGAAAATATTAGATACAGGACATAACATTCGCAGAACAACAATATAATGTCAAATATAGCAGGACTTCTGGTCCCTCTGAGGCAAAAGAATCGAAAAGAGCAGATCCGCAAGTTACTCATCGCTCGGCAAAACAGCAACGGAATTATTTTATGCAGACTCAAAACGATGAAACGAATCTCCTCATCTAGTCCGAAATGAAAATGAAGAAGATAGTAGTCCTTATCGAAGCATCAACCGCACGCGCGTTTTTGAGCTTACCAAAGAAGAATATTTATTTTCCCAGATACCGATGTTTACCTGCCAATTAAAGCTGGTGATTAACTTGAATAATAAGATATTTTTTTTGGATAACGAGCTCTTCGCCCCATATTTTGAGTACAGGGCGAAGGGAGGAAACATCTTAATGTTTTTTAATCGAGACGATGTCGAATAAAATATTTATCCAAGTGAATCTTGTTAACACACATATCCTGAACCAGAAACTCTTTATTGTTAACAATAACAACAGTGGCAACATATAAATAACGCACCGAGCATTGATCACTCTCTTTCGGTCTCCGCCGAATTTAAAACCATTTCATGGTATTTTGGGAAATGAAAGTCTAAAGGAACTGAGTGCTGTTATACATAATACCAAGGACTATTTAACCATCCACTACCATGTTCCTTCCCCAATCAAGCGGCAACGTTCAATGTCCGTTAATAATATAAGTACCCCAACAGACCTTTTCAAAAGAGATCCAGTGTATAAAATTTTCGCGGTTCTACAGAGATACCCCAATTCTTAAGTGAACCTGATGGAAAGCTGACATACACTACAAGATTCGAAGTTGAAATTCAAACTCTTGACGATAAGCCAGTTTATTCTAAGTCGTATCTATCCGAATGGCACCAAAAGCTGTTGCTTACAATGATCTACAAAACTTTTTAAGAGAAGAGTAAGTTCTATAACCGTCTAGACCGCCGTACAATGTTCGTGTAAGGTAACAAAAAAGTAAGATGCTTCAGGTGAAAACAAACATCGTTTTGTTAAACACAACCGGAAATAGAATGTAGTCCTTATTCGCGATAGGTACCCGATACCCAAAATAAGCGATACCTTCGCTAACCTAAAAAAACGGAAATATTTTACGGTAAAAGACTTGATAAGCGGTTCCCATCAAATTAAACCGAGATTCTCTGATACCGAGAAAACAGCCTTTTTAGTAAATATGAGTTTACTTGTCTCGCTTATGGTTTCAAAAATGAGCAAGCTAACATTCAACGAGCAGTCGATGATGTGGTACGAGACCATATTGGAAGGAGATATCAACCGTACATCGACAACATTATAGTTTCATAGAAACCCAGAAGGAACTTTTAGTAAATGTGGTAATAGTCATCAAAACCTTGGACGACGCCAACTTTAAAGTCTAAATGATTCATTTTTTTAAAAAATTAAGTGGATTTCTAAGGGTTCATAGCCTCCAAAGACAGAATAAAAGCCAATCATGAGAAGTACATTGAAAAAATTACGATCTTTTCTAAGGATGGCTAGTTACGATCGCCACTTTATACTTGACTGTGATAAGATCGCAAAGCCTCTGAGCTTACTCCTAAAAAAAAAAAGATGGAGGTTTCAAAAAATGTGTCAGGAAAAGTAAAAATCCACCTCAACGACATTGCAATGGAAGCCTTCCAAAAGAAAAGAAATACTCTAATTTTACCATACGTCTTGGTTTCTTCCTTTGACTTAAACCAAAATACGTGTTCGGTGCTGTGCTTTCACGACGAAAAAGACCCGCAATGTTCTAATGTTGGACGCTCAGTTTCATTGAAGAGAATTAAGCAGCCAATGGAAAAGAAATATTGGCCATAATTTGGGTTCTCAAGTCTTTAAGAAATTTCCTTTACGGATCAAGAGAGGTGGCGATTTATGCCACTCGCCACTCACGTATGCGCTCTGAAACAAAAACTTAAACATAAATCTGAAGCAATGGAAGGCTTCACTGGGTATGGCTACGAATTACAACATTAGTCAAGGAAGGCAAATGTTGTAACAGACACTCTCTCCCGAATCCCAAATGAAACAAGCCGTGAGGTGCGACCCATGAGGTCCACACGGTCAACTTCCCAGTAATATCTAAAAAGATATTGAAAATATTAAACACAATAATAATTATGGAAATAATACTACTTCAAATAATAAAAATGTACTTCTCGTAAAAGTTATTGGAATGACTTAATATTAATCGTTTCATCTACGGGAGCGTCCATTGATTGAGTATTCATCGGAGTGGGGACAGATTACAAAGCAGTTTTTTCATAAAAGTTAAAACATGGTGATGTGAAGACTATTGAAAATCTGCTTAAATTTTGCAAATATTAATAAACTTTGATTGACTTTACAACAATTTCTTTAGAATAAGAGATTTAAGGTATTATAATTCGAATGAACCCTTTTTACATGGTGACTTTGAATGATTTTTTATGTTTAATTTAATTTTTTTTGTAATCATGAGAAAAGTTATTGCTGGTTTCTCTACAAAAATTGATAAAATTTTATAAATTCTACAAACATTTATTATTACGATGTGCAAATCAGGTGAAAAATGAATTTTTCTATGAAAAAAACACTACTTTTCCAATTTTTTTCAATAAATTTAAAAAACCACTTTAAAGATTTTTTTAACATATAAAAACATCATTAAAATGATAATACGCGTCGATTGACACCTTAATGATGGAAATATTATATTTAGTTCTCGAGATATAATGAATGACGTAAATGACCTTGAACGTTTAATGATTTTTTATTTTTTATTTAATTTTTTTCATAATCATGAAAAAAACTTTTGCTGGTTTTTTCACAAAAACTATTTGGAGTATATAAATTATATAAACATTGATTACTTAGGTTTGAAAATTAGGTTAAAAATTTGATGTTTTTGAAAAAAAACCTAATTTTTTGCACTTTTTTTAAAAAAATTAAAAAACGGCTCCAAGAATTTTTTTAAAAATTTGATAAAATCATATCAATGTTAAAACGCGTCGATTGACACCTTAATCATAAAAATCGCATGTTTGGTTCGTGAGATATAGCGCATAACATGGTTGACCTTCAAGGGGCGAAAACAGCAAACCCCCCCGACCGAAGTATCCCAAAAACTAATCAGCTCATGAGATTGCAAAGACGCTTCGATTGACACCTCAACGAAGTCGATACGACTTTGTTTACGTGAGTTATGCTCGTAGAAAAAAGTGTTCCGAACGTACGTACGTACGTACGTACGTACGTACACACACACACACACACACACATACATCTCCCTTTCTAAAAACACTTTATATATACTCTATAGACCTCAAAACGTAAAGAAATGTTGAAAATTTCAATTTCGATTTTCGAGGCGATTACAAGAACTTCCCATATACTGGGAAGTTAATAATATTGTCTTCTTCGGAAAAATAGCTTCGTAATTCTTTTTTCTTTTCGCGGTAAAAAGTAATTTCAGTGCCTGGAGAAAGTAATTTTTTTTTCTTTCAGTATTGATGCCAACAATTCTGAAGCTTGTTTAGAAAGATTCAAATTTCTTACAAGATCATCTAACTCATTTTGTCAGAAGCATTTTGGCTCGTTAGTTGCAATTACAAAATTAGTATCATGTTCTGATGTACTTGGTCCTTCAATGTCTTCTTCGGGCTTAGATGTATTTTCAGACATTGAAAACTCACGTGATCGTTGCACTGGACGTTTGACACAAGTAGTAGTTGGGTACTGCCATTTAGTCTCGATTTTTAAAGTTTTTTCCTTTAATTTAAAAAAGTAACACTTATTCACATGATTTTGTGGTTCTCGCCAAATGGTTTGTGTTACAAATTTAAAACTACTCCTTTTACCGCCTTTCCATAATCTTAAATATTCCACTCACGATTTACAAACACAATCTGGAGACCAAGACTTGTCATTTTTATCCAAGGATATCCCAAAGTACAGTAAATAAGAATTTTTAATATACTCTGATACAGCTTTTCTATATTCTTTTAACACATATTCTCCACATATGTACCAAAAATGATTTGGGTTGTTTAAACAACTTCTTCTTGAACCACTCATGCCGGAAAAACTTATGAAATTTACCTTAACACACTGAAAAACTTACGTAAACAACGAATAAAGATGTTTAAATGATGAAAGTCAAAAAAAAGAAATTCGAGCTGCACAAAAAATTTTGAGGTTAGATTTGAAAACAACATACCATAAGAAAACACCCACAAAATTCACAGCAATAGACAAAAAGTTAAATTTTGTAAACTACTGTTATCGGTTTGATAAGCCATTTCCTAATTATTAAAAGGATACCTTCACTAAATCAGATTAGAAAAGTCAAAACTTCATAGTAATCCTTAAAAGATACTTGAATCCCAAATTAAAAAAATGGAATAAAGTCAGGAAAAGTGTTATGAGATTGATTCAAGAAATTTACCGGTTACAGTTCAAAAGCTATCGGATAAAATTTACGCACAGGACGGTTAAAGACATCCAAAACAAATAGGAGCAAAACAATTATTCAAAATTGTCATGAAAGAGCGCACAGGAGAGCTAAAGGGAACGAGCTGCGAATCATGAAACATTCTTATTTCCCAGGATGGAGTAAGATCAAGCAGATTATCAAAAAAAAATCGGTATGCATGTAAGGGTATGCGGTATAGGAGAACAAGTACGAATGCTACCCTTACAAGCCCATCTTAAATCCTGCTCCTATATCAGAATTTAAAGGTCCGTTTCCGAATCCTGTTCCCTTTTTCGGATTCGCGGACAAGGGAGTCCCGGCGCAGAAACGGGTGGCGCCTTTTTAGAAAACAATGTTCCCACATCTTTCCTCGCGGGTTTAAGCCAGATGGGATTGCCCAAACCGTGGCCAGGATCGGCTGCAATGTCGTAGTGGACGTTGAGACGAGACAAAGATGGGACGACGACAACAAAAATTGGCCCGAAAGAAAAAGAAGATACGGAGTTGGCGATTACAGAATTGACCAGCAAGTACCAGACAGTCTGTGGTGATTACCAGCAAGAATTGGATGACATCAATGATTTGAAGAGAGAGAGAGAACGATTGTTTACGCTTGCAACTAGAAAAGGCACGCAAGCACATCGTGAAAGATACACTGGCACGTGAAAACATTGAGGACACATTGCAATCGCTGCACGAAGAGCTGGTATTCAAGAATCATAATCATTCGCTAGAATTAACCGAAGCGCGTACTGGATATAAGTTAGAAATTAAAGAAATGAATTGCCATTTGTTCGAGCAAAACGAAGCAAAGCCACAACAGTCCGTTTAAGAGCTTCGCGAACAATATGAAGAGGATCGCGAGAAAATTCAAAAGTTTTATGAGATTAAGCTTAAGAATCTACAAAGTGCATCGCAATGGAACAGCAATCCGGCTTCGAGCGTAACGGAGGAGTTAAGAGAGTCCACAAGAATTGAAAGTTTGTTCTCACGTATTGGGGAGTTGCAAGGCCAGAATCGTAGAGGACATAGAGGGAAAGTTTCTACAGGATCAGTGGTGCTCATGCAGGATCTAGGTGGAAAAATATGTTCAAGAAGTCGAGGTCAAAGCAAAACAGAAGGTCTGCGAAGCGAAACCTACTGCGACAGAGTTGGAAGAAGAAGATGCGGACACCGATGCTGTTAGAGGAGTTTCGAGGGTGACTGATGAGAAGTCCACATGGGCTGAGGTTATGCCTGAAAGCAGGCAGTCGTAATTGGGTAGGCCTGTTAGCAGGCAGTCTGAAGGAGGTGAGACTGGGCCTGAGCGCAAGCAGTCTAAATGGACTGGGCCTGGGGGCACGGAGACTAAGAGGAGTGGACCTGAGAAAACAGGTAGGAAGCAGCAAAAGGGACCTCACATGGGTAGAAGTTTTCAGGAAGAGAGTACTGACACGGGAGAATCCAGTTCGAAGAAGAATTCCGAACTCGATAACGGAAGGAGAAATTACACCGAAGAGGAAATGGAGACATTTGATAATACAGCTACAAAGGCTGTGGAATCGAAGAAGTAACAAAACTCCTTACAAACATCAGTTGACAGCAAGAATAAAATTTTGAAGACATTGCACGAGGTCGGGCTTGCCAACGCACTGTAATCATTCATTGTCATTAGCATGCTGTTAGGACTCGCTGCAGCTAGCCACATGCAACCTATAATGATTCGCTTAGGACTTGAATAAATGATGGATACATCGATTGCCTGAGTTATTGAATCCTTATTCTTTACCTTTGTAACCTTATGTTTGTCATCCTTCCTTTTTTTCCTTTTTCCATATTTTTACATTCTTTTAGTATATAGTGCAATCGTTATGTATATAGTGCGGTTGTCGGTTGGTTTGATGGTAAGTTCGGTAGGCTACTGAATTGGTTTCGTGAATGTGGCATAAGTTTCGTTTCAAGCTACAGCGAACGCGACGTCGGAAATGTAAATTCTTAGCCGAGGTCAGAGATCACTCGGTGGCTTTGTTTGGGGTGTCCGCGTTTTAAATGTTGCCGCTCCGCTTATTTGGGTCACGTGTTACAGTGGATTTTGGGAAAATTCACTTGAAGAAGGGGGCAATGTCACGTTCGTCATGCAGAGTGGCCAATTTACCAACGAAAAAAGGGCAAAATATGGGACTGCCCTGCCCTTGAAGAGATCAATTGAAAATAGTATAAGCAGGCCACTACTTCACACAAGCAGATGACTAATGAAATATGTTGTGAATATATTGAATTATATAATTAGGGAATA
This sequence comes from Oxycera nigricornis, assembly GCA_963942545.1. NCBI lineage: Eukaryota > Metazoa > Arthropoda > Insecta > Diptera > Stratiomyidae > Oxycera > Oxycera nigricornis. Next base: position 44,664,849 of record OZ012661.1, on the reverse strand, counting down.
AATCAATTTTGGTAAGGATTATTAAATTATATAAGAAATTGAATTATGTACACATATATTGGGCTAGATAGATAAGTAGCAAGTAATGTTGCTATGAAGAGTTTGTTCTTGATCGTGCAAAGCATGATGATAGATGTGACTGAGAAGGGCTCGAGTACGAATTCGATCGATATCGGCCTTGGCATAGATGAATTTGCAGAGTTTATCCATTGCCTCGACTGATGTGGATGTGGTGGCTGAAAGTTTACCCTGATTGTTTTTCAATACATTAGGATCGAATTTGTAGTACAAATGGTCCACTTAACGCAAATACGATCGACATATTCAGATGTCGCTTCCACCACGCTTCCTGTGCATTAAAACTTGCTCCATGATTTCGTTCACCACTACTTCGTCCTTCAACCTTTGAACATATTCGTATGAATCACAATGTGTCTGCCTAAAGGGCGCCCACACGTACACAGCAGCCAAAGTATCCCCCGAGGTGCAACGCCGTGATCACTCGTGGAGACCGAGCACGTAGCTTAAATCGCCAGCTGACGTGTGTCCGAAAAGGGCATAAAACTAGACCCAAGCAATGAAAGCTTCAGTGACTTCAGCAAACTCGGCTGGCCGTTGACCGCCGATGCAGCAAAAACGGGATCGGAAGATCCCATAAATATCGCCGGGAGAAAATCTGGCGGGACTGTTCTGTGCTGCGTGCTTTTGGGTGTACTGGGCTCTCGAAAGATTGGACTGCAGCCCGACACGAGGTGAATTGCCGGACGATTCGGAGCGAAGCTTAAATTCTTTGGATCTCTTCAGGTCTCTGGTGGAGAATAATAAAGAGGACGACGGATACCAAGTGTAGGAAAAGGTTTAAAAAGAAGGAGAAAAATTTGTAAATAGAATTAAGCTTAGATAGAGTTAGCTAGGTAAGATTAGTAGAATAAAATATTGCATTCAAGTTGAATATGTGCTTTATAGTGTGAGGTGGCGAAGCGGACGTCGCATTTTTGCCTCTTTGTGTGCATTTCAGTTTTGGGTCGTCGCGAATTCTGTTCCCGTTTTCGGATTAGTGGACAGGGCAGTCTGGCACAGAAACGGGTGGCTCCTTCTTTAGAAAAAAAAACATTTCCACACACTTCTTCACGGGTTTAGGCCGAGTGGGATCGCCCAAACCATGGCAAGAATCGGCTGCGGTATAGTAGCGGACGTTGCACGAAATATGTGTAACAAAATCACGAATGTTACCAACGAAATATGTAGTAGTATTGTTTTGTATTTCTAAATACTTTTGCACTAAGCACTCAGTATAAGATTCGAATCATTAAATAAGGGCTTCTAAACATAGAAGAATCTAGATGTTTGGCGAAGGCAGACAATTCCAACATCTTTTAAAAATCGGAAAAACATTCTATAGAAAACAATGTTGAAAAAAGCTGAATTCCATTAGCAAACATCAAAGAAATTTTGAAATTTGCTGATGTGTAAGTTGCCCAACATTTAACACACACATTTTTAAATGATCAATTTAATAATTAAAATATAATAATTGCTCAATATATTCAAAAAAACTAACACGATGAATTTTTTTTGAAACCTCTGAAAATTAATAATACTGTAATAAAAATCGACTATGAAAACATTTCGACTACTTTTTCAAACAATTTGGTCTCTCTTCGTCCATGGAAAATTTTGAGAAAAGATATGGAACTTGAGCCATATAAGATCCAACTACTGCAGCAATTGAAGCCATTGGAACATCGTTTGCGTCGCACGTTCGGTGGCATTTTTACTGTCAAATTAATTTTTGCGATGAGGCCCATTTCAGGTTTAATGGGTTCGTAAATAAGCAAATTTGCCGATTTTTGGTTTGAGAACAATCTCCAAGAGACTTTGAAAGCCCCCTTCAGCCTAAAAACACTTTATGGGGTGGTTTAAATGCCGGTGGCATAACTTTTAGGTCCTTTCTTTTTCAAATCTGAAGCCGGAGTCAACGGTACCATTAATGGCGATGGCAAGCGACAAATGATTCATAGTTCCTTTGAATACCAATACCAAAGCTAATTGATGAAGGGACAAATAGTTCTAACACGCTGGCGCAACAACGCAAACGAATCATCACACGAAATGGACCTGTAAACTGGCTCATGTGATTCCACTCCATTGGACTACTTTTTGTGAGAGTACGTCAAGCCACTTGCCTATGCTGATCAAGCAGCAACTATTGATGACCTGGAAGCCTTTAAATACAAACTCTTGCTGATTCTTATTTGCTTATTATTTCAGATTGTTTGACATTTAATATGTTAGAATTTTGTGTACAGAATAAATTGATATGATCATTGGTAATTTTATCGTAGAGCTTAAAGTATTGCTTGGCAATTCTTTTTACTAAGGCCAATTTTTTGCTGTAGGATTTGATATCAATATGAGTTACTATTTTAAAATATTCGGAATAAAGTCTGAGTTTTCCTATGTGCTCGTAAAATAATCCTATTTCTTTATCTATTTTTTAAAGTTCGTATTTGTCGCTTCCTTGAATTTGTAATATGAAGGTAGATTCAAATATACAATATTTTTTTTTAAAAATCATCCTGTGAGAGAGGTTGGTTTTCGTTTATTGGTATGGGCTTTCAGACGTTTATTATTTTTAAGTTTGATTATGTTTTTGCGTTTATCGCAAATTTAAGTTACTTTGTACTGGCCTTTCCAGTTTGGTGATAATTTTTGGTGTAACCTGGTCTAGTAGCATTATTTTTCATTAAAGCAAAGTCTTTTTTTTATATTTGGGAGGGAAATTTTTTTTTATCGTAATATTTTTTTCTAATTTGTCTTTATTTTTTATTTTTTCCTTTGCCTATTCAAATGACCTCTTAAATTTATATTCAAGTTGGTCTTTATAGGTTTCGTAAGTTTACTTGAACTCGGGACTGGTATGGAACTTGGTAATATGGGTTGTGATAATTTATTAGCTACGGTTCTTGCTTCGTGATTCTCAATGTGGTAAGCATCGGAGAATTTTGTAAGGTCATCCTGGAGAGTGATTATGAATCGGTTACCATATTCAGTAATGGGTAAAAGTCCAACAATATCTAAGCTGATATTCTCCAGTGAAGGTGATTTCCATAGGAGCTTTAGTTATTTGGCGGGAAGTTTTGTTAAACTGACAAGAAAGGCAATTTCTTATATAGGATTCTATGTCTTTTCTCATATTCTTCCACTTGTAATATTGCTTTATTTTATCATATGTTTTGTGAAATCCGTTAGGTCCAGCTGCTGGGGAATCATGAGTTTGATTTGAAATATCGGTGATTTGATCTGCGGCTGGAATAATTGATTTATTATGGAAAATATTAATTTTTATTTTTCCGTTACGGAATTCAAGTTGCATTATGTCACGTTGTTTGGTGTAATTAAACTGGTTAAATGGATCAACGGAATTGGGAATGTTTATTCCACTAACTTTATCTTGAACTAAAGTTTTCTTGAGGTTAAGGATGCAGTGGAAAAAATCTTGGTTTAAAGGTTTTTCGAAAAATGAGTGCTTCAGAAAACAGTGGAAAATTGTTTGTTTATAGATTGTTGCTGACTTTTTTACATCATATAACGAAAAATTTTTGCTCACGATACTCTCTTTGTTTAGACTTCTGTCGGGGAATGGGGTTCCTAGTATGTGGGTTTTGTTCCTCTTTATCTATTGCTAATAGGTGCGCTTCAGGTGACTCAGTTGTGTCAATAAATGCTACATCATTGTAATCAAAGATAGTGCGGGTGATTGAGTTATAGTAGAATTTTACATAGTCTTGCAGTGTATCGTCTATTTGAGCTTGTAGAATATTTATAGGGATTTCGTTTGAATTTAATCCAATTCTAGAAAGACGTCAGCGTTAGCTAACATTGAAAATTTCCTCCCTGTTGTGCTGTACTTTGATTCAGCTCAGTTTAAAGTTCGACTTGCATAGGAAATAGACAAGTCTACTTTTTGTTCACCCATTTGACTTAGCACAGCACAAATAACATAGTTAGATGCATCTGTTTTTAATATATATTCCTTTCAAAATTCAGGATATTGTAAGATAGGGGCTGAAATAAGTCTTGATCTCAGTTCTTAAAAAACTTTGCTTTGTCCCTCTGATCATTGGAGGTTGATATCCTTGCGTAATAGTTTTGTAAAAAAATTTGTGATTTTTGAGAAATTTTCGATAAACCTTCTGCAATTTCCGCATAGTCCAAGGAATGGACTCTTCGATTATAACGAAAGAGTCATGTTGTAATTGTTGACGTGGAAACTGCAAATTGATACGGGACAAACCTACTGCTGAAGGGGTTGTGGATACTCTCTGTAAATTAGCATTTGATCCCACGTCCACAAGAGGCTTACCAGACAGTGCCTTTCCTTATGTGATTGAGGCGGAAGCCCCAGAGTCTGTGAGAAATTTTAGAGTGTGATGTTTAGAATCAGGGCTGCATACGTTGGGAATGGTAAATCTTTTTTTGGGGATTTCTGATATGGTCCGATTATTCCCGTTTGAAACACTTCCGCCGTTTTTTGGATGGACAACGATTTTTTTTAATGCACCTGTTTTATTATATTGATTACTTTGAACGTTCTTATTGGGTTATTATAAGCACGTTTTCTACATTCATGGATAAGGTGACCACTTTTCTTACAGTAAATACATAATTTTTCGCTTACCAAACTGATTCTATGAGATAAACTTTGAAAACCTTTCCGAAAACACTCTGATGTATTATTGTTATTAGTTTACAGTTATTACAGAATTTCGCAGGTCTTTGGAGATTGGACGGGTTTGCTGATTTTAACTTTATTTGGTTGGATAATTTTTACTCCTCCTCCCTTAGAGTTTTAACTTTTCTTGCGCGAAGGATACTACTTATTGACGGGTCAATGTTGAGGATGAAAGCATGAAGGATGAGGTCAACCGTTGCATCAATTCTCCCTATTGTTCGCCTTCATCTTTAACATACTGCTTGACTTATACGATCAAATTTTTTGCGGCGGTTTCGATTCTAACTAGAATTGAAGAAACGGGTTCTTGCGGCATTTGTTGTAATTCTATGAGGAGATAACTATAATGTCTTTTGTATCGGTAAAGGAATTTTAAGAAATCACATAGTTCCATCCAATCTTTAAACGTGTGATTGGACACTGCTAATCCTGCTTTTTCTTCTAATTGAGTAACTGCATAATCCAAAATAACAGGCAACTGATCGAGGTATGCTAATTTGAAGGAGTGATTACAGCCCATGATGTATGAATTTAGTTTATCGCGGTCACCATTAAACGGTTTGAAATTTTTTAAGAGAATCAAAAGATTGATTTTATATGCGCAAAACACTTCAGCCACCTCACTTGAAATTGATATATTATCATCTTGACGTAAAGTTGCACTCGCGTGTTCCGTCATCACATTTTTTTTCAAAAAACACATAAGTAAGTGATATATATATATATATATATATATATATATATATAAAAATAAATATATATATATATAATAATAATTGTTAATTATATATAAAAGAAATGTTTCTTTTTCTTTTTTCCTACTTTTTGAATTTAAAGTAAAAATCAAGACTTTGAAATTTACGTAATTTATACGTATGATAAAAGTTACGTGATTCGGACGCAGACTGCTATACTGATGTTTGTAAAGATGACTGCAGAAATAATTGAGTAGAATCGCTCGACGAGGTATTTACAGCCTTATTGGATTGGAAATAAACTCTCATCTGTTGTTCCAAATTTGGTGATGTCCTCGTAGTTTGGTTGGTTGGTTGACTGTAGTGGCAGCCCTCTTTATCAAAAAGATGGCTCACTTAGGCCAAGATAGGCCCATTGGGATACCACAAAAAGATAAGGGCGGCACTAGAACCTGTGCTAAGTTCATAGCTAAGTTTATGTGACGAATTCGCGAATTCAACTTTACGTGTCCAGCTCAATTAGAATAGTTTGTACACATTTATGTGACCAATTCGCGGATTCCGTTTTGGGTATCAAATTCGATTAAGATATTTTGTAAACATTTCGTGGTTGACCATATCGATTTGATGAACATTCCGCGATTAATTATAATGATCTGCGGTTGATCATAATGCGTTGCCGGTTTATTTATATCATGATTTTGGATCTCGAGTGGAATTATTAGCCTTTCCTTTGTTTTCGGAGTTTTAGGAGTTGTTTTCCCTAAAAATTTTGTGACCTGGTGAGACAATTCATTGACAGGCAAGAGTTAATGGATGTAAGGGTAGCTGTGTGAACTCGAATTACTAGAATACCTCTACCCAAGCAATTACACAAATTGACAAATTTCTTCGCTATTTTCGCGTTCTTAGAATATCATTTGCCACTAATTGTTCAAAAGTCAATAAGATCAGATAATCAAATATTTTTTTCCGCATATTGATAATTATTGCGTTTCTTTTTTTGAGTTTATCCGAAAACAAAAAAATAACGGACATTTATTTTCATTCATCAAAACTCTAGTCATGTAATCGAAAGTTTGGCAAAAAAATTGCAAGATACATTTAACAAATTTCAAAAGGAGTCAAAATTTTATTTCGTGTTTCGCAGAAATTCTACAAATGTCAATGCATGCAATTGGAATACTGTTCAAAGTGCAGAACCTTTGAGAAAATTTTTTTTTGTTGCAAAATTGCCTTGATAGATAGATAGATCGATTCATAATCACAATAAAAACAATCTTAAATGAACATTATGTACTAAATTAAATCGTCAATATTTTCAAGGAATGAATTTGGCTGATCGTAAAATCGGCTATTAATTTCATTAAGAAAATATGACTGGAATTTTTTGCGGCTCATTTCGCTGTCGGTAAAAATGACTCAGGGCTCAACCCGATTACCTCGAGAAACCTAAGCCATCCACCAGTACTGACATTCATTGATATCATTAAGCCACTATGCTTACGCTGGTAGAGTAAAGGTTCAAACTTTATATTGGTGATTTAGTTGATTTAAGATGAATAATATAAATATAAACAAATTTTAGTAAGCAAGGAAATAAGGTAAATTGTTAGGAAGTAAGTTAGCTTAAAGTGAGATATTGGATAGTAACGCCCAGCTAACGTCGATTTCAATGGCGAAAGAGTAGCCAAGTGGCACAAGTAACGGTAAGACGACGTTCTGCTCATGCCTCGGTCAAACGGTTTGTCACATTACAGGTGAGGGCTCAAACAATTCAAATTTATGTACAACTGGAAAGTATCGGCAATACTGAATTTAGCTAACTTGCGCCAATAAGCCGTTTTTGGCTCGGAAAATAGAACGCGGACAAGCTGCAGAGGTACACGAGAAGGAGGTATTTTCACCGTCTTCGTTTGAGATCACTCAAGCGATTATTGAAAAAAACGTTGGCATCTAGAAAGCGGCACACTGTGTGTGACGGAAGTGCAAATTATTATGTGAAGTCCGGCTGTGTAGTTTGTTGAAGTAAGGGTAGAAGATGTTTAAATTTTCAATGTCAATTGTTCTTGTCCGCGATGAATCGAGAAATTTGTGTAAGGCCTTGGAAACAAGCACCGTATTCCACTGTCTTCCATTCATTCATTTTCAAATTCAAAACTGTATGCCCCTGAGAGTTGAACGTTCGCTAGAACAAACGAAAAGTGTGTCGCAGTATTTCTTTCCACCTCGGAAATTGTGGTTTCGTTGTATTTTTGCAACAAAATATTTGGTGCCAAATGTGAGGTTAGTGTGAAAGAAAGGACATTGGCGTTTGAACCCGGCTGCGTTCGAAGTGACATTACAAGGAATTCAAATAAAAACTTCTTTTAGGTATTTTATATGAGACAAAACTCTATTTCGTCATATTTGAAGACTTTTATTATTATTTCTCGTCATTTGGAGACTAATACCATACTCTACTATTCTTTTTGGTTCTACTCCTGTTGACCAATTAATATCGAGCTGCAAACAAAGGCGCCAATCGGTCATCGTAAACTCTTTTTGTCTAGCATATATCTTACTTCAGGCGACACGTGACATGTCGTTTGAAATGAGATATGTGGACGTTTCTTGTTGTGAATCCTCATCATATGAGGATGACTGTTTGCCCATTACGGTTTTTAATTCAAACAATAAAATAACCAATGAAGGGGCTTCTGCGTCTTTTTCTGTTTTCTTTTCTTCTTATGTTTTCCCTATTTTAGTTAGGTGGGAAAGTACGAATTTTACCAAGTTCTTGGTTGACCACCTACACAAGACGCACAATCTAAAAGTGCACAACATGGCGACGAGGACCATCAGGGCAATGCAAAAAGAGCTTGAGGAGACTCTGTGTATAAATAGGTTGCTAGAAACACCGCTAGACATCATTCGCTACCAGTTCACCTACAGAGTCTCGGGGTCGTCACGGCAAAGGAAAAGGAAGTGAAAACACTGGCAGTAGAGTTTCGGGGTGACTTCAAAACCATCAAGTTCCTGAAGGCAAAAGTCAAATCAGAGTTTGGGGCTAAGAGTCCTGTCATTGAAAAAGTGCAACAATTCCTAGTGAAGGCAATGAGATTCCGTAAGTGCCTTCAAGGGAAAGGTAATAATGCTTTGTAAAGCCCGATGCTATCTAAGGTCCAACTGTTCCTCTCGCTCAAAGGTTTGTTCGAGGGAACGACTTTAATTTGGTTTCGAGCCAATCAACGGAACGTCGACACCTAAAACGAGGTGTTGGGAGCTGCAGGTGGAATCCCTGCCTCCCACCTACGATGACCGCTTATGGCAGGAGATTCGTCATTGAGCGCTTACGAACCTCTTACAAAAAACCACCGGTTCGAGGTGACCACGAGCTGTAAAGAGGTGTTAAATAGATGCACGACCAAAATCGTTTTGGCTTTTTATCCACGTGTGAAGATGTGAGGCTGCCCTTTAACGTAGAAACGAAAACTTTAGACGTAAAATGGGAGTCCTTCTCAGTCAAAATCACTTTGAGGGAAAGAAGACGCTACTGCAGCCGTTTTCTATCGTAAACGCAAGTATTCCACCAGTGAAAAGGAATGATTTTGGGTCCTGTGAGTAGGAGAGAAGTTGCTGTCATATATTGAGCGAGCCCGAACAAGCTTGATCACAAAAGGTAGTCCGTGATATGGCTGAATAAACTTCAAGACAAGACGAGAGAATTGGCTAGCTGGGTAAGGCGACTGAAAGAGTTTGACGAAATGGTAATCCACCGACAGGATAAGGATCATTTGGTACCCGACGCACTTTCACAAGCTGAGCTCAAGATATAAGGGGTCCCCGCTGATCATTGGATGATCAAACTGGCGTAGAAAGTACACCAGAAGTAGGATCGGTACCCCGATTGATGGGTGACACTCTTTGGAGTTGAACGCCAGACCCTCATGCTAGGAACCCAGCCAGCTCCTTAAAGTGGATCGTGTCGAAACAACAACGGGCTACAATTCTTGACTCGATGATTTCAGACAACTCTGACAGAATACTTGGGCTACTGCTCTATATCTATAATACAGTGACGTGGATTAACCAAGAAATAAAAAGATGCTAAGAGCGTACACCTCGGAACGCCACTGCAAGTGGGACAAACAACCTGCGAAGATTAAGTGTGCTTTCAGTGTGGTCACAAAGTCAACTACGTTGTGCCTCGACGTTGGAGGCAAAATGATTGTCTACCGTGAATAAGAAAATTGTCTCAAAATGGTCTCAGAAAAGTACGCACAGTAGAGTCACCTAAAAGAGGGTTCAAAGAAGTTGAAGACGAACGGAACACAGATGAAATAGATGGGATTGGCTTCCGCATTTGTCCTTTCCTGATCGCGAAAAAGTAACATATATGTCACTTGTCAGATTCAGATTCAGATTATTTTATTGAGTCTTCTTAATATTGTACATTTCAGGTTATACTATTGAATACATGACAAGTATATTTTGACAGATTGCAGATTATATCCGTCAAGAATATTTAATTAATTACTCTTCGGCCAGAGGCCAGTAACATCATTAGAAAGCATGGCATGTTGAAGGTTGCCAATTTGGTCCCGTTGGCCTTCTTGCATGTTGAGGAGTAAGTAAATAAATAATAAAATAAATACTTAATTTTAACTTAACGATAACCTAAATATATTTTGTCCCTTTAAGCGTTTGGCGCAGGACATAGAAATAATAATACAATATTAACATAAATGGAAAAAAGTGAATTCCGTCTTGAGCGGAAACTAAGTTACATTTTATTCTTAAACGGGTTGAGTGCCGCGGTATCTTGCTTAATTAAAGTGGTTAGTACTTAATTTTATTACATGTTTTTCTTAATGCTATTTGTCACATCTGGGACTCTCATTACCAAGAGGGACACATCGCATCATGGTGCGTAAGTGATTAGAGGTACGGGCAATCACTTCTGAATTAACGCCCGTTATATTCATGAGTCCCATCTTACCCGAAGTCTGCCTTTTTTAGGCAGTTTCATGTATCTTATGCTAACTAGTACCTTATGCTAGTCTATGAGCTATCCCCTGTATATTATTGGGGTGGGTTTCGCATAAAAACTTGGAGTAAATTCATCGACATCAGAAGGAGCGAAAAGGATATGAGATTGTTTAACTAAAACGGAGAATGGAGAGATGTAGTATTCAAGATTGTTTTGGTTTGGTTCCCACGGGTTCGTCACAGCGATAGCCTTTATTCTGAGATTATCGTGTGCCGAGGCTTTCTTGAGATGTTTATGTGCCAGGTCCAGGTTATAATAAAGGAAAGGTTTGATTCCCGATTCTTCATACAGTGTAGTATTCCTGAAGAATTTCTTGTCTGGTTTTCTATATTTGGAGAGACATTTTCTCAGAATCTTCCTTTCAAAGATCTGTATTTCTTTGGCTACGCAAGGGGAGATAGTGAACCAGGCGGGAAAGGCATATGAGAGTATTGGTCTGATGAGGCATTTATACATAAGCGTTTTGACTGAGATAGTGACAGACTTGGAACTGAGCATGCAACCTAATAAGGAGGCAGCATGTTGCGACCTGGTTAGAAGAGACCTGGCGTTCGGATTGACCTTCAGCCTATTGTGTAGATCTACCCCAAGGAATCTAATGCTATTTTTAGGGGTCAATGTGACTCCCCCAACCTGGACAGTTATGAGCTTGCTTTCAGGAATAGTTTTTGGGCTAGCTTTTCCAGACGCATTGCGGAAACATATCAGCTCGCATTTTTCGGCATTAACTTTAAGACCCCACTTAGTGAGAAACTTTTCTGCTTCGTTGAGGTGTATTTTTAGTATATCTCGTGCTTTCATTGGGGAGCTTGCGGATGCATAAATTAACGTATCATCTGCGTACAGTGATGCATGTGAGATTGGAGTTATGTTTCCACTATTGTCTGTCATTTCGACTGGAAAGTCATGAATGAAGAAATTGAATAAAAAGAGACCGAGAATCGAACCCTGGGGAACTCCTGAAAGGATTTTTATCCTGTTGGATTTTTCTCTATCGATTTCGATGAAGGCCTCTATGTCGCATAAGAAATCATCTAGGATCCGGCTTATTTGGGGGGGACAACCCGTTTGCAGAAGTTTGTATGTGAGACCCTCGCTCCAGACGGAATCAAACGCCTTTCTGAGGTCAAGCGTACACGCCACAGTGCACTGTTTACGTCTGAGGTTTTTGTTTAAGTGGTCTTGCAGATTAAGAATCGCGTGTACAGTAGAATGTCGTGGCTGGAAGCCAAGCTGGGTGTTAGGTATGTGAGGAAAATAGAAGGATAGAAGAATAGAACTCCTGAGAACTACCTTCTCCAGTATTTTCCCCAAGTTGGGTAATAACGAAATAGGTCTGAGGTCCTCGATTCGTCCGCTGAATTTTCCTTTCGGTGTAAGAACTATCTTTGCAATTTTCCAAGATTTGGGAAAGTATCCATTGCTAATGGCGTTATTGCAGAGAATTGCTAGCGGTTTTGCTATAGTTTTAGCGCATCGTTTAATTACATAATTAGGGAGACCGTCGTGTCCGAAAGATTTTTTTCCGTTACCCCATTCAATAATGCTCCGCAGTTCCTTCTCAGAGGATAGAAAGCATGTAGTTCTCCTGTCGGGGGATTTGGGTCGTAGGCAAGATTAGTGGAAGAGAAGTTGGTGATTGTTGATCCTTCGTGGCCTGTTCTGAATGATTGTATGCAACCTTTCACTGTTTGCATAAAATCGTCCATGCCTGCCTTTTCTGCATATACTTCCCTGAAGAAGTCAGCGCAGGCACCGAGTTTCTCGCTTAGTTCAATGGATACTACTCCGTTGTGTGTGATTTCCGTCTTTTCCACAGAGCGCCTTAAACTTTTCCTTCCAGTGATCGCATTTATGGTCTTGTAGACGTTGGGCCCATTTTTGATATTAGACAGATGCTCTCTAAATCTAATGTTTAAGTCTCTGTTACTGAGTTTGGAGATAGATTTGTTGAGGATTTTAACTACATCTCGCAGTTGGCAGCTCTCGGGATTTTCCCTATTATGTTCTCTAAGATATATTTTCTTGAGACGGTTGAGTACCCTTCTCCTTGCTCTGATAAGTTCCAGCGTTTCATCTGAGACGGTGCCGTATTTCCCATCTGGTTTACGGCACAGCGGAGCAAGCCGATCCATTTCCCCTATAATGGCGGAGCTCAGAGACTCAATGTAGTTGTCTATCTCGTGGTTATCCAGGTTACGGTCAGGAGGTATTTGTAAGTGTGGGTGTTCGTGGAGGCTAGAGTTGAAAAGCTCCCAATCGACATTTTTGAGTGGCCTGATTAGTAGTTCTTGTTCACTTGCTGGCGTGCCGGCCCTGATTTCAATGTCAAGCATAATAGCGTGGTGATCAGATATGGTTGGGAGGACAAAGCAGTATGGTGGTGAGGTAGCTGTCATAAGGATTTGATTAGAAACAAGGTAGTTGTCTAAAAAACCATCACTAGAAGGGAAGGTAGGAACCCCGGCATTAATCATGTGCACAAACAGGGAAGTCTCACCAGAAAGTCATTCGTGTAACGCTCTGCCATTCCGATTTATTGTATCATCCCCCCAACCCCAGTCCCGTGCGTTAAAGGTAAAGGTCAAAGTCCTTGGCTCGATCAAGTATTACGTCCAGTTCGTTAATGAGAGCCGCCCCTATGCCTGAGGGGATGTACAGTGAACAGAGGAGGAGGGATAAACTACTGCCATTGAGGCCGCTTACTCTCACTAAAGTCATCACCGCCGATATGATAGACAGAGATGAGGGAGGATTGATTTGTGTCACATAGATGTTCTTCTTAATGTAAATCGCCGTGCCGGCGTGGGCATAGTTTCCATACGTTTTGCATTTCTTTGCCTATAGTCGGTGAATATTTTGCAGTCTGGTTTCGGTTACAAATGCTATCATAGAGTTATTTTCTTTCAAGAAATGTTCTAAGTATTTCCTTCTAGCTTGATCACGGATCGAGCACATGTTTAGATTAGCAAAACTCCACCTAACCATTGAAAAGAGAGAGTTCGGCTAAAAACCCGATGTACGCGGCTGCCATATCTGTTTTACTGGTTAGAAGCTTGTATTTCGGCCAGAAGTTGTTGAGTTTCTGAAGAAGATCTCCAAGCGGCATACCAAAAAGATTATTGGCCTCACTAAAGAATTCACTGAAGAGGTTCCCGGAGTGGTTCTCCTGTGACCTTCTAGGGTCAGTGTTCATACGGAGCCCGGTCTGTTGCCCCGGTCCCTTAACAATATCCGCAAATGTCGCTCCTAGAGCAGGGAGGCCAGGATTACGAACGAGTGGGTTATTGGGGGTGCTTTTTGTGAAGAGGTTCTGTCCTCCAAAGTTTGTATTACTCCATTTGTTTTGAGTAGCCCGCTGGATCATCGACAGCTTGATTGCCTCCTTTCTTTCCAGTGCTTGCTGAAAGATGGGACAGCCAGAAAAGCTAGCTGGATGGCCTTCGGTTTGGCAGTTTGTGCAATAAGGAAAGGGGAGTTTTCATCATCCATCACCCTTTTGCAAGGAAGTCCTTCTTCATGACTGTTCCCGCATTTCACACATCTTTGCGCGTAACCGCAATACCTGGAGGTATGGCCAAAGCGCTGACAACGGTAGCATTGTGTGAGCTTCTGCTTTTTTGGCTTCTCCTAGCTCACTTTCGTATGTAGGATTACTTTAATTTTTTCATTGCCGCCAGAGATTCTACCGAGTCAACGACGATGTGGAATAAATCCATAATGATTCCATTCGTTTTTGCCCAATGGGTCTCGAAACGCTTAGTTTCAACGATACCGATATCTTTGTTTTGGCGTATAATATCGGCGACCACCTCTTGTGGCTCAAAATCAGCAGAAACTCCTCTTAGCATAACACTAATTTTCCTTTCGGAGATGGGGGATAGGAAAATGCTTCTGCCATAGGCTGGCATTTAAAATGAAGGATCAACTCCTTGTGTGTGGAGGGATCATTGACCATGACAGTGTGTCTGGACCTGGAGAAGCTTTTAATTTGCACTTCTGTCGTAGAATTAATTTTTTTAACTGCTTCAAGAATTGTTTTTGCATATATATTGTTTGCAAAAATGGGAGGGCACCACTTGGGTCTAGCCTTATTCGGTGTATTATTTATGGTGACACTACCTCGAGCTGAGGTAGATGGAGCACCTAACGCTAACGGTTGGTAGTAATTACCCCTTCGGTTGCTATCGATATGAGTTTGGGAACAGGATCGAGGTTATTGGGAGTGAAGGTAGGGTTGATCTACCTTATCAACTAAAGTTTTTTTTTGCTTACTTGAACTTAAGCTACTTCCATTGTTAATGGTCTTGGCCACTAATCTTCCCTTTGCTAAACTGAAACCGTCCTTCAGAAGATTGCGCTCTACATACATGTTTCTTTCCTCTTCGGAGCTGAAGTCATGTAGACGCCTTTTTTCATTGCTGTCAACACCAACGTCCATGTTGATGTTTCAGTTTCAGTTTCAAAAATGGCTTTATTGATATTGATTTTCGCAATTAAAAAAAATTCTTAAGCCTACGAACTATCATCTAACCTAAAAAACTAAATGGCCACTAGGGCGCTCAAAGCTTGTTAATCTTTATTAATATGTATTTAACAAATATCGCTTATTTTCTAACTTATCAGCATTATTAAATTTAAATTGGAAAAACAGAAGAAGAAAAAACAATTTATCGTCACACCTTAACCTAACTTAACCTATGTGAGGTTGTATCTGCCAGCAGATTCGCCCCCGCATTTACCTAATTCAACCTTAAGACTAAGGGTGAGTCCATGTCTGCCAGCAGACATAGACCCACAATGTAGATATTCCTAGTTAATTTTATTTATAATGTTTCTTTAGGACTAACAGAGTGTATTTAAGACAAAAAATATGTACATCTCATTGAAGGTCTGAACTATTTCGGACTCTTATATCACTCATCGAGCCACCAATATCGATAACGGTCGCGGTCATTTCGATCAACGTCAAACCTCGCGAATGAATAGCGCCACAGCTCGCTCGATCTGCTCGTATCCATTCCCGCGACGTATTCAATCTTCTTGTCGGTTGCCCGCCTATATACATGGTATATAATCGGGCAACCAAGTGAATCTAGAATGTATCCATTCCCATCCAAATACACGAACGCTTCGGGGGGAATGAAGCCCGTGGTGAGACAATGCTCGAAATACATGTCGTTTGGAAAGTATGGCTGCCAAACCCAGGGGTTCTCACGCAAGGACGCGGACTTTGCAATGTGGTTCCGGATTAATCTCACGACCACTGTGTCGACTCTCCGTACTTCAGCGATGTCATAAATCTCCTGATTGGAGACGCGGTGTAAGTAACCTGTCTCAGCTTTCCTGTACACTCCAATGCAAGCGCGAAGAATCCGTCTTTCGAAGACTCTTAGCTTCTCCATATTGCTTGGACTCTGGTTAAACCAAATTGGACATCCATATGTCAGAATTGGTCTGACCAGAGTCTTATAGCACGTCAACTTGACGTCAGCATCAATGTGTTTGGAGCAGAAGAGCCGTCGCAAAGACATGAAAGCTTTTCGCGCCTGCTTCAGCATGATATCCACATGCTGGTTGAGGTAAAGGTACTGATCCAGGTACACACCCAGGTATCGCACGCACATTTTATGAGGAACGGGCTCAGAGCTTTCCTCGCCCTCGTTCGCCACGATGTGGAAATCCCTCCAACTATGCCTCAGGTCTGGATTGGCATGCTGCAGGGTACGTCGGAAGAGAATTGTTTCGCACTTCTGCGCGTTGATCTTCATCCGCCAGTTGTTCGTGTAGAACTGGATGTCGTTAAAAATCTCTTGAAGATTCTCCTGAACCACTGAGGCCATCTTGTCTGCCGTGTAGGCGATGAGGTCGTCAGCGAAAGCTACCAACGATCTCTTGGGAGACTTATTGAAGTCGAATGAGCTCAGGAGGGGGCTGATGAAGATCGAGAACAATGTCGGCGCAGTGACTGTTCCCTGCTGCAGACCATTCAAGACCTTAAAGTCGCGCGTTGTTATCAGGCTTCCGTCTGTGATGGCAAATGATTTGCCATACAACATACTGCACATCGTGGCGACGAGTGGGCGCGGAAACTTGACCTGAAGGAGCCTAAAAATCAGTCCATCAAGCCACACGGAATCAAAAGCCTTCTCCATGTCGACGAGACACGCTCCGACACATTCTCTGTCGTTGAGCCTAAAACACACGTCCGACATGACCTTGGCTATTGCATAGGTGGTCGAATGGCCAGTTCTAAAACCGAACTGGCAATTCGCCATCAGGTCGTTCCTCGTGAGATGCGCATTCAGTGCTCGATGGAGTACCACCTCAAATACCTTGCTGACATTCGGCAGCAAACTAATTGGGCGGTAGCTCTTCGCGCTGGAAGCGGCCTTGCCTTTCTCGTTCATGTTGATGGTAGCATGTTGCGTGTGGATTAATTTGACGCCGCGATCTTCAAGCTCGCTGATAGTTCCATGCGGCAAGGTAAGGGACTGGTCCAACGCCATTGTTGGAGAGACGTCAGCGTCTTCGCTTTTCGAAGCCGTGGAAGGTCGTTTGGCCAAACCAATGCTCCTGTGCTTTGGGTTGGGATCCTTCCTCTTTCTGGAGGAGTTCGTTACCCGACCATCACTGCCTATTATCCATTCAGTAATGGGGAAATGCTAAAATCAACTATTGCAAAGCTAGCTTGCTTTAAACATTTCGTTTTGAATACAACCTGTATGTATTCTTCAATATGAAACATATATTTCATTCAAATTGTCGAACAAGATTGTCATTGTGTCGAATCAAATAATTGAGTACTTATCTGAAATTTTTTTAGTCAGGGATGTTTTCGATTAAACATGTCCTCTGTTGGGTAGTTTCTTTTTTCCCGATTATATCACATATCTATGAACTATGTCATAAGCAAAAAACAATTTCGTGATACCAAGCCAGTAGCGTACGCAGGATTTGGATAAGGGGGGTCACATTTTTGAAGTCTTGACTAGGTACGTTTGCTAGTGCTTCGGTGTAGATATGAAGATATAATTATGTAATCATACTTAATCATAATTTTTCACCGGTCAAATTTGGAGTCCTCCAAAAGTAATTCTGGCAGACTTTAGTCCGATTGCATGTCTGGTTTCATTTACTTGAATCATTCATGATATTTTCATTCAAATCATAAAATTATGCGCTTGACGTGTGAAAGAATCTACACTGTATTTGTAGACTTACTTGGAACCGTAAAGTGTATATGCATGTTTACAAGTACATATATAGAAACACCTTCAATATCTACAGGCGAGAAAAGAAAGCAACTAATGAAGTAAATGCCGTGGGACAGTGAAACTGTCACTAAGCACAGACAGAGTATTATCGTAATCAGGGCTGGCCAAGCTTGTTTGCAGCCCATGCAGGGAAGCAACTCTGCGCTCTCAAGCAAATTTGTCGTCATTTCCACATAACCCATGAGGTAGACTTTTTGTAGGTGTTTTTTTTAATGAGGTGTTCCCAATAGGCCTAATCCTCAGATTAGAAATCATATGACAATATAAAACAAGACATTTTTTGAGGGTTCTGATCAAAGATAGGAAGGAACATTCAAAAATATAACTGTTGCTACTAAGATATGGGTGCGAATTTAATAAATTACACTTTTCTGGAATTTTACTTCGAAAACTTTCAACCAGGTGACCATATTCTAATGTTCCTACCAACTCTTTATCTATATATAAAATTGCTAGGCTTCATACAATGAGTAAAATATAACGACACACACGGAGCCAATTTGTGCAAACTATGGCCGTATCACCCCTAGGTGAGATCTCTAAAGCACCATAGGCCCATATGGGTTTTACTGTGAAATAGATGAAAATTCTAATTGCGTAGAGATACTGAATCTTACTCAACTCTCAATTATTCCCCGTTCCAGAGTGTCTCGGGGAATAATTGTTAAAGTGTGTTAGTGTGTTAGTGTGGTTAGTGGCTAACGCTAGTTCAAGGCTCCTTGTCGACAAATAGTTTTCGGGAATGAGATTTGATGCCGCACTATCATTTCACTCAGCTGTATATGAGAACCTGAATCAAATCAGGGTAATAATCACGGGTGAGCGTGTTCCTGACCACTTCACATCCTTGGTCAAGTAAATGAAATAACTCTAATATTGCCTGAAGGCCCAACTTTGGCGGTTAGGCCATCGATTATTATTTTTACCAACCTCTCCCCAGGCAATGACGAAGCCTTGTGTAAATATGCTTGAGATATATAATCCATAACATTCGAATCTTCGAATTTTTTAAATTTACGCGAAGTGATCAAAGTTTTAAAATGCCGATAATGATACAAACTAAGTATTCAAAACTCATCTAAAGTAACGGTGAGAAACAGTGTAAAATGGGATTTAAATATTATGTCCAAGTATAAAACAGAACGCTTAGCCGGATAAAATTATAGTGAAATATCTAAACGAGGTTTTTTTTCATTAGCTCATTTAACACATCTTATGTAGATGGAGTGAGATCTCTATGAATATTTAGAAGTACCAATCCATTTAGCCGTTCATTGCAGGTGGAATTTCGCAAGTATGTTTTTAGTCGTCGTAATGTTGAAAATAATCGTTCGTTTGTACACGTAGATACTGGGAGAACAGCCAATATTTTTACCAATTTCGGTATATCCCATATATGGACGTTTTTGGGCGGTTTACTATTTCAAGATGCCCTATCTTTCTGTACCACAGAGTCAACTCAACATTCAATTCTTCTTCAAGTGTGGGGGGGGTTCTAACCCGTAAACCCCTCCTTGGCTACGCCACTGTACAAAGCTCAATTGTGAATAAACTCGAATATTTTTCATTTTTGTTGATATCTTGAAGATTTTTTCGCAAATCTATTACAAGCTGCCAATTCATTTGAATGGAGAGTTTATTTTGCCGATTGTGTTTTTTTATTAATCTCAAAAGCATTTCATAAAAGGCTGCAATTCCCATACCAGGTTTTTCTTTCATGTGGTTTTAGGCTCCTCGATATTTCAAGATATATCCTGTCTAAGTTTAGTCAGATCCCTACCTATACAGTTTTTACAATAATTCGATTTTGATTTTTTTGGTTTAATTATAAGTTTTATTAGGTCTCTTCTCTCCTCCAAAATACCCGTTTTCTTTGTCTACTTTAAGAAGCTCTCATTTGAAATATCTGTATATTGCGATGCTTTTTTGCCTAGTTACTACGTTTTAATGATTTTTCAATTAATGATTCTTCCATTTTGAAATTATGATTATCCTTCACTGTTTACTCTGCTGCTGTAGCCAGTTTTCCTGCTCTATTGCATTTTTGGCAATCTCTAGTTATTTACCTAGTAACTCCATGAAAAGGGGAAAAATATAAAGGCAAATTTAAAATAACAAAAATAACTGGCTGCGACGAACAAAGACACTCAAGCTCATAAAAATAAAACAAAGATACCTCGAAAAAGCAAAACCGAACCACAAAAAAGCCTAAAGCCAAAAGCTGAGGATAACTATCGAATACAACAGTATAAACATGAAAATAATAAAAAGATCCTACCCAGAAATAAAAGCGTACCTGACGATATATTAACGCATAGCAAAACAGCAACAAACATGAAATTTTTAAATAAATTAATTCATACAATCTGTTCATACCTTGATTTACGAAAAACATGGTTCATGAAATTGAAAAAGTCTTACAGAGACAGCTACAATATGCGCAAAATGTATTACAAAATCTAAAACTGTAGGAGTGAAGAGTTTTTCGCAAGTAGTAAGGCATAAACTTTCAGCCAGTTTTGCACTGCGTGCGACAGGGATACATTGTACCCATACATGCTGAAAGTGCATTAGTTTGCAAGCTTAAATATGCTGAGAGTGTTTTAGTTCCAACAGCGAAAACATGATCAAATTGTTATAGTTAACCGAGAACTGTAGGAGTCAAGAGTTTTTCGCAAGCAGTAAGACATACATTTTCAGCCAGTTTTGCACTGCGTCTGATAGAGACAGGCTGTACCTACACATGCTCAGAGTATGTTAGGTAGAGCTAGAGAAGACCAAAGTCAATCAGTGCCCGGGTAGCATTTTGTATGGAGAACTGGCTATTCGCTATAACCGGCCGGCTGTTTGTGAGTGTGCGAGCGTGTGTACTTTGTGATGGAGAGAGCTGGTTTGAATAAGGGGTAAATAGTTTTGATATGACATATGATGAAGGGTGTTAAGAGTCCATGTGCCATGTTTGACTAGAGAGGAATATGGTTCTAGGAAGATGAAAGTTCACTTTGAATGAGTGGTATGCAAAAGCCATACGGCTACGTTCGTAGCGTAACAGCATAATAGCAAGAGAGTTATTTTCATAAGCGAAGGCACGTGCTCACGAAGATGCTATTCGATGGCTACGAAAGATATAAGAGGGTTGTTTTCATTCGACGTCGTTACCAAAAATATGATTCATGGTACATGTCGCGCATTCAACAACAATTCACCATGCATTTCTGATGGGAAATGCACGAAACCATACCCAAGAAACTTGGTTTCTGATACCATCACTGGCAATGACAGATACCCACTGTATCGTTGACGATCAGTTGAGAATGGCGGCAAATCCATCGTTCTGGAAGTACGAAATGTTGATGTCGAGGTCGATAATCGTTGGGTTGCACCTTATTCACCGTTGCTCTGAAATATTTTCAAAGCACACACTAATGTTGAGTATTGCAATTCAGTGAAGTCAATCAAAGACATTTGCAAATATGTCAACAAAGGAAGCGACATGGCAGTCTTCGGAGTAGGGAATGTGGCCGCACCGCTCAATGAAATCAACCAATACCCACTTGGACGCCACATTAGCAGCAATGAAGCAGTATGGCGCATCTTATCATTTTCAATCCATGAACGACATCCAACAGTAGTACACTTGGCGGTGCATCTTGAGAATGGACAGCGCGTGTACTTCACAGCAGATAATGTACGTGCAACAGCATTGGTTCCACCGGCAACAACTTCAACTGCATTTTACTCATTGTGCCGAGATGATCTTTTTTCAAAGACTCTACTTTATTCTGAGGTACCGAAATTCTACACATGGAATGCATCGGCTAAAAAGTTTCAACGTCGCAAACAAGGGAAAGCAGTTGAAGGACAGCCCAATTTGTATTCCAGTGACGCATTGGGACATCTGTACACTGTTCACCCGAACAGAAAACGTTCCTAGTGTTTAACGTGGTGGCCTGACATGATTTGTCTTAACACCACAAGCTTCTCAGGCTACAGGTACGATAGGCTTGCACCAAAGCCCCATAAACATGCAAGTCAGTCACCCATAGCCTTCGCGCTATGAGCACAGCTTTTCTGAGTATGGATACCAGAATCTTATCGAGAGCTTGCATGGACTCCGTCATAATCCTTGGTAAGAATCAGACCTATCAGTATCCTCGCCGCTTTTTGGGAAGCGGGTCTCCTGTTGATAGCGCAACAGCACGCCAATGCACCACGATACAGACGAGTTGCCGAATAGCTAACGGTCTCAAACTGTATTAATAATTATTGTACCCGCTTTGGGTGTCAACCACAGCCACCAAATTTCAGCCTTGTTCACCCGAACAATACAGAATTCTTCTATCTACGATTGCTGTTAATCAATGTACGTGGACCGATATCCTTCAAAGATTTAAGGACAGTCGCTGGTCAGCTGTGCGCCACTTATCACCAAGCTTGCCAGGAACTAAATCTTCTTGGGAATGATGCACATTGGGACACTGCACTCGCTGATGTAATGTTCGACCACAGCAAAAACGCACGTTATTTGCCATCATATTGGCAATCTGCTTCCCATTTAATCAAAAGGATCTTTGGGGAAAATACAAGAACTACATGAGTGAAGATGTTCTACATTGTTTGCGCGCTGCAAATTAAAATCCGGACATTCAACTCACACCAAACGTGTATAATGAGGAATTGATTTTCATTGAAGACATATGTTTGGCAATCACTAACAGGGCACTGGTGCAACTGGGAATGCCTGCTCCGAACCGACTGGCGAACGATCTTTTCGATCTTGATTTTCAACGAGAAACACACTTTGATTCTTACAAACTGGGGACATTTGTTCAGACAAATCTTCCACAGTTGGTCCCAGAACAACGCATTGCGTATGACAGAGTTATGCGTGCAATCACAGCACAAAGCCGTGGTCTGTTTTTCATAAATGCGCCCGGTGGTACAGACAAGACTTTTCTTCTTTCAATCATTTTGGCAGCCACACGATCACAAAATAATATTGCACTAGCCATTGCATCATCTAGAATTGCGGCAACTCTTTTGGATGGTGGTCGAACAGCGCATTCAGCATTGAAACTACCGTTGAATTTGCAAAACACTGAGGCACCAACATGCAACATCAGCAAAACCTCGGGAATGGGCAAAATACTTCAAACGTGTCAAATTATCATATGGGACAAATGTACAATGTTTCACAAGAAAGCACTGGAAGCGTTTGATCGTGCACTGCGAGGAAACGCGCGGATCTTCGGTGCCGCACTCATTTTATTGTCTGATGATTTTCGAAAAACATTGCCGGTTATACCACTTCACACTCGCTGATGAGCTAAACGCATGTATCAAATCATCAGTTTTATGGCATCATTTACAGAAATTGACTTTGAAAACCAACATGCGTGTACAACAACGGGATGCATCGGCTGAAAATTTTAGAAAACAATTCATCGATATTGGAAATGGGCGAATGCAAATTCATGAATTTACGCAATGTATCACCTTCCCAGCAAACTTATGTAAGATCACAGAAAGCATAGGCGAATTGGTGCAAAAAGTTTTCCTAAACATTGCACAGAACTGCAAAAATCATCAGCGGCTTAGTACGTGTGCTATATTAGCGGCCAAAAATATCGATGTCAATACAATCAACTTCAACATTCAGAATGGAATACCCGGCGAAACGACAACATATAAGTTCCAACTGAATTCTTGAATTCGCTTGATTTACCAGGCATGCCAACGCACGTTCTTACATTGAAAATTGGCGTAATCATGATTCTTCTTCGAAACATAAATCTACCACAACTTTGCAACGGAACCAGACTCTCGGTGAAGAAAATGGTGAAAAATGTTATCGAGGCAACAATTTTGACTGGAAAATTCAAAGGTGAAGACGTGATGTTGCCACGTATCCCAATAATCCTGACAGATATGCCATTCGAATTCAAACGTTTGTAGTTTCCAAAGCGAATCGCTTTCGCAATGACTATGAACAAAACGCAAGGATAATCGTTGCAAGTGTGAGGATTAAATTTGGAGAATCCATGCTTCTCACATAGGCAGCTCTATGTGGCCTGCTCACGCGTTGGAAATCCTTCAGATTTATTCATTTACGCACCAGATGGTAGAACAAAAAATATTGTGTATCCCACAGCACTTCAATAAATATCGAATTGAAACGAAACGAAACGAAATTAACAAAATCAATAAAATGACTCGAAATGAATTGAATATTGGTGTCTTTCCTTCAAATTTATTTTAGTTGGTGGCGTAGCAACGCGCGCAGGGTACAACTAGTATAAAAATAAAACCCAACTTATAAAGAAATAAAAAAAATACTATTAACTTCCCAGTATATGGGAAGTTTTGTAATCGTCTCGAAAATCGTAATTGAAATTTTCAACATTTCTGTACGTTATAAGGTCTATAGAGAATATATAAAGTGTTTTAAGAAAGTGAGATGTATGTGTGTGTGAACCTACGTACGTGCGTTCGTGGACAGTTTTTTCTACGAGCACAACTCACGTAAACAAAGTTGTATCGACTTTGTTGAAGTGTCAATCAAAGCGTCCTTGCAATCTTAAGAGCTGATTAGTTATTGTGACACTTCAGTTGGGAGGGGGGAGTTGTTGCTTTGGCGCATGCGCATGCGCTTTATCTGGTGAACCAAACATATGATTTGCATTATTTAGGTGTCAATCGACGCGTATTGACATTTGTGTGATTTTGTCGAATTTTTTAAAAAAATCGTTGGAATAAATTTGTAACCTGATTTGCAAAACATAGTTATCAATGTTTATAAAATTTACATACTCCAAGCAATTTTTGGAAAAAAACCTAGCAAAACTTTTTCTCATGATTACGTATGAAATTAAATTAAAAATAAGAAATCATTAAAAGCCAACATGATTTTCAAGGTCATTTCTATCATTCCCTATATCTCGCGAACCAAATATGATATTTACATCAGTAAGGTGGTACTCGACGTGTATTAACATTTATGTGATGCTTTTAACTTTATGAAAGAATCATTCAAGCCGCGTTCTTTAATTTAACAGAAGAAGATGCGAAAAATTAGGGTTTATAATCCAAAAAAAATTAACCTGATTTGCACTTCTCAGTTTTAGATGTTCATAGAATTTAAACATTCTTATCAGTTTTTGAAAAAGAACCAGCAAAACTCTTTTCAATGATTCTGAAGAAAAAAACTAAATTAAAAATAAAAAATCATTCAAAGTTACTATGGCAAAAGGGTTCATACGAATGATATTACTTAATATATTTTGTTCTTGAGACTTTGTTTTAAAGCCAATCAAAGTTTTATAATATTTGCATAATTTGAGCAGATTTTGAATAGTTTAACAGTGTTTTCATTTTAATAAAAAAACTGCTTAAATTTTGAAAACCAACAAAATGTCAATCAAATTTGCTTTTGGGGTATCAATGCTTTAATGGTAAAAAGTTTTGTGGTCAATACTTTGTAAGATCATATGCTTTAAAAAGCTTTCATCAAATGAAAAACTGTAGTTTTTAGTAGATTTATTCTTTACAATTCGTAAGATTTCAATTACTTTTTCCATCATTATGTGTAAAACATTTTATTTTTACATGCAATTAAACTAATTATTGACTGCATATTCGATACTTTTCAAGATCAACTGAAAATAAGAAATAATTATTAGTCTCATTGATTTAAAATCGTAAAGAAATTGGAATTTAATGATTATGCCGAAGTCATGGCCATTTTGAACAAAATTGTTTAATATGGCCACCACGCGAGAAAATCTCTTCAGTTGGCGTAATAAGAAAGACTGCATTCATTTTAGATGATACGATTTATATTCAGTCATTCCATTAACTTTTACAAGAGATACATTATTATTATTTAAAGTAGTATTTTATTAATAATTATTATTGTGTTTAATATTATTAATATTTATGTAGATATTACCGGGAAGTTGACCGTGTGGATCTTAAGGGTCGCACCTCGCGGCTTGTCATAAATTTTCTATCAGATTCTTTCTTCAGATGCTTAATATAACAAAAATAATCTGACGGCAAAATTTTCCAGCCGATCTAGCACAAATTACGTTACTAATGTGAATGTCACTTGGTTTTCTGTTGCGGACTATAAACTACCCGCAGTGTCTCATATATTTTAAAGCTTTCACAAACGTTATTTTTTAAAACTTATTTTTCAAATGGTTCTCAAAGCAATTGTCACCTCCAAACACACGATTACAGTTTGCACATTGCTTAGTCTTTGTCACAAACTGACATGGCCAATATGATAGACAGTATGTAAATTTTTCGACACATTTATGCTGCTTCGAATGTAGTACCCTATCGCAAAGAGTGCATGCAAATGGTTTGCTGAAGAAACAGGTGGGGGACTTTTTCACAAAGGAGTGTTCAAACTCTATAGAATAGTAACAGTATAATTTTTGACAGAGAAGCCTTCGTATGGGAGTCTAAACATAAACTATGCTGAGCTCTTCGGGTCATCAAATACAATTATCTTATAGCCATTAACGAAGTTTTGAAATTTGTTGAGGTATGAAAGAACACAACCTTTTTCACCCACCACTACCTTTGCATCTCTACATAACTTCTTTGACATTTTATCTAGAGTTTTAACAATCGAAGCCTGTTTTCTCCCCTTGAATCTCCCCAAAACCATCCTAATCGCATAACACAAGCTTCGCGGTAGACAATTAAAATCATTGTTTTTTTCTACATCCATCACACTTTACTTTCTGGCCAAAATTTCTTTTTCCGATAAAGTTTTGGAATTAGCCCTACAGCCAATGCAGGGGAGATTTATTATAACTGTCTTTATCTTCATAACCGAGTCAGAGAGAAATGTGGTGTTGGACTGATATACGTTCGAAATAAGCCCGACAATAGAAGCTCCACTCAATTCACTTATAGGTCTTAAGCTAGACCAGATGGGCTTAATCTCTTGCGAAGTTTGGGAGTTTAATAGACAAGCTTATTTTACTGCCTTACACCGAAATAGAGACTAACTTTTCCATCATTCTGTCGAACATGGTCTCGAGCTTTTTAACAACTCTCTCAACTTTTTTAATCGGAAGAGCATTTTCACACCTTTGAAATTCAATTTTTTATAAAAATCTCCTCTCTTGACAAAACTTTGAACTCTTTACCCACCGCACCACCTGTCTGAGCCGAAATTGCATCTTCCTCTAGTTCCTGTAAGATTTTAGCATTAACATCTGAACTGCTAGTAACCTAACTGTTTGGACCAAGTTTTTCATTCCAAACACCGTGAAAATAGAGTCGTCTCTAACATGCTCACAGTTTACTCTGCTCTGAAAAGGGGCATTGTATAAGGCCGAAAATCCAGCTACTAGCTCGATAAATTGAAGTTTTTCTTCAACGTTGAAAATGATCTTTTTCGTTTTCATATACTTCGTCAAAATGGGTAAACTAGCTTCAAAAACATATCCTAAACTTGAATAACTACCTAAATAACTTATTGAACATACATTATCATTTTTAAAAAAAATATGCAACAATGAAAGGTTTTGTTATACTCGTTGTCTTAAAAGTAGATTCCTTTTTAATTCTTCGCAAGGTTTAAACGGTATTGTAGTCCGAATAACACTAGCTAGATGAATCCTATGCTTCTTTCGTGCTGATGATCCAACGATTCTCACGCTTTACCGATTGTCATCCTCCCTTACTGGAGCTCTTAACTTCTGCTTTCTTGTTGTAATCGGAGACGTTCCAGATTTAGAAAACAACTGCCTCACCTGATCTTTCACAAAGTCCCCTTAGTATACGGGTCAGCCACGGAATGCTTTTCTTGCATCCCTGCAAAGACTTCCGTCAGAGCTGCGTCTGCTTATGTGCTACTCTGCCTTCCCTCTGTTGCTCTTCTTACACCATCAAGATGCCTGCTACCTCTCCACATATACTTGCTAGCGCCTACTGAAAACGCATACGCTTCAGATAATCTGAAGTAGATACACTCCTACTGCAACAGAAGTGTCTGGAAGTGCTCTCGACGTCTGCTTCAATTCTAGTGTCTCCGCAATGTCGTTTGGCGCCTTATATGCCCTTGTCAACCCCCCCTGAATAAGGATACGTTGTCAAAAATCGAAAGAAGATAACTTTTTTAATTATTGTTTTCCTATTTATAGAGCCTTGTTTACCCATAAACTTTATGGTTGTGATAAACAAAGCAGGCCTTAAGGGGCTTACCCTCTTTTAGCAGTGTAAAAACGGATTATGTTTAATAACACAGTTCTACAAATTTGAATTTTTTTTCTTCCTTTTTTGATGTGATTGCTCATTTATTAGGTTTTGGGACCTCCTTATGACGAATCTGAAGTCGGTTTCTTTCTATCACATCAATATTTTTCACAAAACACATTTATGAAAATCATGTGAAAATTGGGATATTCAAAAAAAAACCATCAGAAGTAAACAAGCAGCTGAATAATGAGAATTATTTTTATTAAACGAATATGTAGTGTTATAATGAACATGCAAAAATATTACAGAGGTTTGTAGAGCCTTTTCTTTTTTTCTGAAAAGCTTCTGTTGAGCTATTTTATCTTGTGAGCCCGGTTTGGATCATCACGCTTCATCATCCAGCAGTAATCGGCCATCATGCTAATATTACACTTTCCTTGGTACCTTCGCTCCATTTCCTTAATATCTTGGTGAAATCTTCCGCCTTGTTCTTCACTAACTGCTCCTAAGTCTTGAGGAAAGTAGCCCAAATGTGAATGAAGAAAATGGACTTTGAGACTCATGAGGCAACCTAATCTTTGAAAATTTTGAAGCAATTTTTCGATAATATTTTCATAACCGGGGCTACTTTGATTTCCTAAGAAGTTTTTAATAACTTCTTTTAACGATACCCACGCTGTCAATTGTATAGGAGTCAGTTTTCCATCGAAATTTACATCCTCATCAGTTTTCGTATATCAGGTCCAACAAAAATACCTTCCCTCAGTTGATGGAAATACTGATAATCAAAGATGGAAATACTGTAAGTAAATACTTGAACCCATCCCCTTGTTTATCTAAAGCCTTCACAAATTGCTTCATAAGACTAAGCTTTATATGCAAAGGTGGTAGTAAGATTTTTTCTGGTGGGACTAAATTCTGTCGAACTATATTTTTATTTCCTGGGTCTAAATTAATTCTTGCCGGCCATTCTTTCCGAGTATAATGTTTTGCTCTATTTCTGCTATCCCAATCGCATAAAAAACATGGATATTTTGTATAACCACTTTGCTGTCCTAATAACATAGAAAGTATTTTTAAATCTCCACACACAATCCATCCATGCTGCTCGTAATCAACTTTAGTCAAAATTGATACCAAATTTTCGTAACACTCCTCCAAATGTACAGAGTAGACAACTTTTCTTACTTTTCTTCTGGGCTACAACTTTCAGATGATTCGTTAGTATGCATAGTATTGGAAGAAGATGGAAGCAACGGCTGATCTTCATTCGGTTCTCTTAGTACTGGATAAGTCACTGATTTGTTTTTGCGTTGTACCCTTTCACATTGCAGCAACAGAAGTAACAATCTTGGTAGTGGTTTTGAGGTTTCTTCCATTCCATGGGTTTAGTTATGTTAAAACAGTTCTCCTTGCCCAGTGACAACTTGCGGAGTTCTGATACGTAGCTCCTACAAACTTTATTCGGTGTCCAAGTTTTGTCAAAGTTACGAATAACAATACCGAAGTAACGTTCGTATATGTTTTCCACAAAGCCCGTAATGGTGTTTTGTTGTTTTAACACCAAATACTCACCACAAATGTAACAAAAACGTTGACGGGAGTTAGCACATTTAAGCGAAGTCATGGTAAAAAACTTTATATTTATATATAACATATAATATAATTTTACAGTACATTTAACGACTGATTTATTACATCCATAGATGAGTCTATATATACCACATAAGATCAATGTTTAAATATTGACTCAATAACTATCCTTTTAAGAATGAAGACCCTAGATAATTTTACTTTTATGACGATTGGCAGGTAAATTTCCTTTCCATCGCCGTCAAGCTAAATTCCTATAGAAAAACTATGCAAAAATTAAAAAAAAAAATCCACAAAATTCTGATGTGATGGAAACTTTTGACTATTAGTTACGTGATAAGCATACAAAAAGCTAGTACAAACACTATTTAACCTTCAAAAAGGAAATTCGTTGTAGGAAAGTGTAATTTTTTAGATAGGTTTAAATTATAAATATTGATAAAGGAGAGATTACAGTCTATAACAACGTTCTCGAAATATACAAAATAAACCTTTTTTTATTCATTAATGTGAGCCTTTATCAATGAAAATGCTGGTTGAAAATATATGGAAAAAACGTGAGGGGTTGGGGGGTCGGGTGGGGGTTCCTGATGAAATTTTCGAGATGGTTGGTCTGAAACAAAAAAAAATCGAATATTTTTAGATTTAGTATGCTAATAGCTATAGCGCGAATGGGGTGATTTTTGATTTTTGCAAAATTGACAATATGGCGAACATTTTTCGAAAAATTACGAAAAAACATGCATTTTCACTATCTTGGCCAAAAAATATTTCGAATTAAAATTTTGGAAAACATCCAAATCGCGCTATAGCTGTAGTCATAAAAAATGTCTGGTGCAAAATTTGGTGAGAATCGGTTCAGTAGTTCCCGAGATTTCATCAACGCGAGAAGCGCGCATTTAAATGAACAATCGAGCTCGGGTGACAAAGTAAAAGTAATCCAAAAAGTTTAACAGTTAGATCTTTATAAAACTATAATATGATATTTCTGTAAATATATACTTTCCAAAAATGTAATAAAAACAAAATCGATTTTTTGAAAATTATAAAGAGGGTAGACCTCTTAATTCTTCCCTTTAAATCTGAGTTCTGCTTTCTCTACTATCTTTACGTAAAACTATTATACTTCTTGTCGAGGCTATCTCACTCATTCTTTTTGGCTAGTATTCCCCCTACGTATGACCTTTTAAATCATCATATTGATATTCATCTCATATCTTGCAAATTATACATATACACTCCATAGATGTATTTCCCACTGAAAAGTGAAGATTAACGATTTCTAGAGGAAGCCATTCAACTTGCTGATTACAAATTCATGTAGACACATGTCTATAATGCAGTGTAATTACTCACTTACATAAGGTTGACACCTCTAGAGTAGTTTTCAAGATCCTCTTAGAAATAAGATTGTAATCCTCCGTAGGAACTTCAGTGTTTTCTTTGAGAATTCATAAAGACAACATGGTACGTATAATACTTTACTTTAACGCTTAAATATCTCCGTTGTATCAATAGGTAGAACTATTGCCTCTCAAATAACCACCACCACTAACCACTCACCACTAACATATTTTAATAAGTGTTTTTATAATTCATTCTCCTTTTCAAGAATCGGTACGCCTTTTTTATGAATATATTTGAGCTTGTTATGGTTGTAGGTGGAGATGGCGACACAACGGTTCCCACTAGCTCCTTAGAGGGAGCGGGAGCGAGTTTTTCCGCATCGTTAAAACAAAGTATGCAGTTGTGCCAGCGGTTCATTTGGACAGAGGTGTTTTTTGCTTTCTCCCCATCAGATTTTTGGACAAGATAAAACCCACCGTCAGATGGTCAAAATGGACAATGCTTCCTATTAACAATTCATGTTTGACGGCGTAGATGAGTCACGGGGGGATTCCTTAAGTTACGATTTCATAAAAAAATAAAGATATTATATAATAAATAAGAAATCTTTTTCTTTACCTTTTTGCTGTCTTTTTCTTAAGCGTTGATTCCCATGGGGTGTCAACAGCAAAAATAAAATAAAATAATGTTCGCATATTTTTTATGTACATTCAACCCGAGCATTCCCAGGTATGCAACGACCATGCATCTGAGGGAATGCCCAGGTTGAATACCCGCGCGAGCAATGTAATATGCAAGCATGCACATTACCCAGTTTCCGTTCGTACTTTCGCTGACCCGCTTTTGTTTGTTTATCTGAACTTTAGACTAACGAATATTGACCTGCCAGCGGCATTGTGCTGACAGGTCAATTATTGATCGATAAATTAAATAAATTGACGCCGCTCGCCGGAGTCAATCAAACTTAGCATAGCGTGAATTGCGTGTTTTCATTTGTCGTCCCGATATGTTCCTCTTTTCGTTTTACAGCGTATATCGCTCTATAATTTGAGGATTGTAGAGCTAGTTGAGCCTTAACCTTCTCGATATAATTTAAGGATTATAGCGAGGCTTAAGGTATCCCCAATCACTATAATTTGAGGATTATAGTGCATCTAGGGAATCTCTGCCCCATCACCAGTGGTAGATACTCCAACAGGAGACATATTTCACTACGTTCGTAATTTATCTTTTAATTTATCTTTATTAGCATCAGGAAACAACGTTGATCTTCTAAAAAGTATTGCTTTTTACAAATAAAACTTCCCACCTATCTTTCTTTTTCACTCATTCATCTTACCAACAAAAAACACACAGTTATCAAGCATTTCACCGGGATCGTATCATTCAACAACAAAAAACAACAATAAAAATATTTCAGTACGTTCGTAAATTACATTCAATGGAAATCTGGATGCACGTTTCACCATGCAGCCCTGCACACTAAAATGATGCTTCCACCGGCTAAAGCCCTTCCGAAACGTCGCAAGCAAAAGTCATCAGTCCGCCGCAAGTGGTTTTGATTTTGTTAGAACTATATTCAAACACAACACTTGGGCTCTTCACACCCTCTCGGCTAAACACGTGTATTTGAAAGATTGTGGTCTAGAAAAAGTGTTCTTTAGTGCAAGTGAAATGATAAGCGCTCCTCATTAGTCGAAAACCCAAGTTTGATTTTTTCGAGTTTTCTGTTTTCAGTTTAATTTTAATTTTATTCTCTCTATCTTTCTATTTTCCTTCGTTTTGTTTTCTCGGTTTATTAATTTTAAACTTTTTGCTTTTTTTCTTTGGTTTTGATTTTCTTTTCTGGCT
The DNA here is from genome assembly GCA_963942545.1 of Oxycera nigricornis. Classification (NCBI taxonomy): domain Eukaryota; kingdom Metazoa; phylum Arthropoda; class Insecta; order Diptera; family Stratiomyidae; genus Oxycera; species Oxycera nigricornis. The sequence goes on along the minus strand of OZ012661.1, from coordinate 44,632,101 downwards.
GTTTTAGGTTTTTTTTATTGTTAAGTATAATTTCATTATTTTTGCCTTACTATCAAACCACGTGTTGAAAAGCAATAATCACCCTCTATTGCGGCTCACAGGGACAGAAGGTCAGCCTTCAAAGTCCTGAAAAGGCTGAAAGATTTACCTCCAAATGGTCTTCGATAAAATCTCCCTGAAATGGGCAACCACCACAGGAGAGGATTACAAAGCCTTTATTCCAAAGAAAGAGGCAAGTCATAAAATATGTAGATCTAATGAGTCTGCCCCAAGTCAACCGAGCGTCCAACTGCCGGTTAGTAAAAGACGAAAATCGGTCACACCCAATCCTGTTAAGAGCAGAAGTTTCAGTGAGGCTGCCAAGGACAGCCTGGTATGGGCTGTTATCGACAGAAGCAGCAGCGATGGTACCATCTCATCGTCAAATTGGAAGATGGTGGAAATCGCACTTCTTCGGGTGAACAAACCCATACTCGAGGTAAATCCTGGCCCTCCACAAAGTTGTCATAACGCTGGCTGGTACCAGGATCACGTTAAACTGATAGCCTGCACGGATCAAAGTTCATCAGATCTATAAAAGCAGGCTATCGACAGATTGGGAGAAGTCTGGCTTGGAGCAAAGCTGGATGCTTTCTCTAGCGAAGACATCCCGAATCGGTCTCGATCCAGGGCGTGAATACCAGTGGAGACATACACACCTGAGGAAATTGTTGAGCTAATTAAGCTCAGCAATGCTGACCTCCCAGTGGAAAACTGGAAGGTTGTTAAGGTAAGCGAGCAATGAACAGCGAGAGGCCCTAATAATCCTGAACGAGGAGTCGCTAGCTTCATTGGCTTCGGAGGGTGGGGTGATTAGCTACGGTTTCTCGGCTATCACCCTGCGAGTATATCGCAAGGACCGTACTGGGAAGGCAATACGCGAACCGAGTAAGGAGAGTGGGAGTGAGTTAACTGTGGCAGCATCAGCAGACCCGACCGTGGACCTCTCTGAGTCAGATCTTCTCTCCGATGACGGAAAAAGTACCACCTTCACTACGGCGTTGGCTGGGCACCTCCTCGAATCCCTCGACCTGGTCGAGGAGTAGGAGATGTTCTTATCTGACAAGGAGGCGGACAAAACCCTGTGTCGTGATGCTGAGGATAAACCTCCAACACTCTAAGGCGGCATCCACCGTGCTCCTCCTCCACCTGGCCCAAAAAGGAGAGGAGTTAATACTGGCCCAGGATCCTTGGGCTGAAGGAAACCGGGTTTGCGGGCTCAACATACAATACAGTATCCGTCAATACAGCAGGTAAACCAAGAGATTGCATAAGCATAATGGTAGGCTTGAAGTTTTTAACCTTGTATAACTTCAGTGACCAGGACACCGTTGCCACAGCAGTGGAAAGGCAGTCCAAACTCTTTTGGGCTGTCTCTTGCTATATGCCACATGATGTTCTGCTGTCTCCAACTAGCCTGCAGAAGATTACAAGGGAAGTTACTGCAAGAGGTATCCCTTTAATAGTCGGAGCGCACGCCAATGCCCATCATCGTATTTCGAGTAGCACCGACACAAATAAACGGGGTAAGTCACTCTTTGAATTTATTTTATTGCATGACCTAGCCCTAGCTAACAAAAGTGAGGATCCTACCTTTATTACGGCAAGCCGTAGAGAGGTTCTGGATATTACTCTGATGAACGAGCACTTGCACCAGGGTATAAAGGGATGGCACGTATCACAATAGTGCTCATTCTGCGACCATATATACATAAGGTTCGATGTCGCCGTTGACCTTCCTACAAATCCAACCTTCACAAGAGGAGGATGGATTGGGCCAAATACAAATCAGTATTCGAGTCTGTGCTTGAAAGTGGACCTCCAGAGATTCAAGACATATGCGCTCTTGAGAAAGCCGTTGCGACCGTCACATTGGCCTTCAATGACGCAGGAAGGTCTGCATGTAGTCCAACGATGCCTCGAGCCTGTATGCTAACCAATGTGCCTTTAAATGACAGGCTCTTACGCTGGGCAATCAGCTCATTTCAACGCTTTAAATCCCCTGACATGGACAACATCTCACCTGTGGAGATCCAGCAGGGTATCAATATAGCACTGCCATGGCTGAGTGCTATTTTCAAAGCATGTGTACGGACGGCTTACATTCCACAGCAGTGGAGAGAAGCAAAAATAGTTTTCATACCTAAAGCGGGTAAAAAAAACCACTCCTCACCTAAAAATTACAGACCTGTCAGTCTCACCTCTTTTCTGCTGAAAAGTCTGGAGCGATTGATAGAGATCTATCTGAAAACTATTCTGAGACCCCTCTTCAATGCGCAGCACGCATACACAAAAGGGAGATCGGTTGAAACAGCTCTTCACTCGCTCACCAGCTACATCGAAAAATCGCTAAGCGTCAAAGAACACACACAAGCGGTTTTTATAGACATCGAAGGGGCTTTCAACAATATCAGCCATAAGGCAATTGGCAAAGCACTCGGGGAAACCAATGCCGATGACAACATGATAGGGTTCATCGGTCAACTGCTTAGCAGCAGGAACATCAACTCCACGCTAGGAAATAGTACCTTAAGAAGGAGGGTTTGCAGAGGCACACCACAAGGTGGGGTGCTATCACCACTTCTATGGAACCTAGTGGTGGATAAACTTCTGTCAAAAATAGAAGCGACTGGCTCCAAAGTCGTAGCTTATGCCGACGATGTTGCAAAAGCAATATCGGGAAAATTAAACTTTGTCCTACGTAAACTTACCAAATGGAGTAAAGAGTGTGGTCTAAAGATTAATCCGCAAAAGACGGAATTTATGCTCTTCACAAGAAGGTACGAAATTCCACGATTCGTGCCACCTAAACGTGATGAGATAAGTCTCAACGCATCTCATCAGGTCAAATATTTAGGTCTAATTCTGGACTCTAAACTCCCATGGAAAGCGAAAATATCATAAAGATCACGCAAAGCGGCATGTGCAATCTACTGCTGCAAAAGAGCTATTGGCGAAAGGTGGGAATTGAAACCCAAAATTGTATTATGGCTATATTTGGCAACGGTGGAACCTATCCTTCTGTATGGCACATTTATTTGGTGGCCTGCTATGGCGAAAACATCAAATGTGAACCTTCTAAACAAAGTCAGACGGATTGGAGCTATTGTAATTAGTGGGGCTCAACATGATTCCCCGAAAAAGATATTATTTATGCTATTAAATTGGCTCCCGACAGAGCTACTTACGAGACATCATGCCAAGTGCTCTGCGGTTCGGTTGAAAGCTCTACGACTCTGGCAAGAGGGGAACATGCGTCACTCCACATTACTACGGAGAGATGGACCAACGCCAGGGAAAGTGGACCTTGCTTCTCCGATTCCATGTTGTCAGGTCAGTCATCCCAAGTAGACAGGACTGGACTACAGAAAGAGGTGAGATACGGGAATCGGTCGACATCTACACTGATGGATCAAAAATGGATGGGAGAGTTGGCTGTGGCGTGTTCTCAGAACAAGTAGGCCTAAAACTATCCTTCCGATTACCAGACCACTGCATTGTCTTTTAGGCAGAGTTCATTGCAATTTACAAGGCAGTAGACTGGCTGAGAAATCAGAAAATTTCTATAAGAAATTTAAACATCTTTTCTGACAGTCAAGCTGCTATCCAATCACTATCCAGCGTGCATACTTCATCTAAAATAGCTATCGAATGCCGCTCACAACTGAACGTGATGTCTCTACACTGTGAAGTAATTTTCTGCCGGGTACCGCGGCAAAGTGATATACCTGAAACTGCGAAGCAGATGCCCTAGCGAAAGCTGGCACCAAGCTTCAGGAATATACACTTACCCCGGAAGTCGGCCAACCTCTGGCTTCCATAAAGTAAGGATTTAAGCAGCACTACGTGGAAGCTGCGAATAGGGCCTGGCTGCTCGAAGAAAGCTGTAGCACAAACAGGCAAACTTGGCACGCACTGTGCTCCAAACGCATCAAGCGGCTCCTCAATATAAGCCGTGAAACCCTGAGTTCCATCGTTTCCGCACTGACGCGACACTGTCTGATCGGCAGACACGCAGAAAGATTGGGTGTCCCTTTAAATGATTTCTGCTGAAGTTGCAGATCAGAGCAAGAGAAAGAAACAATCAAACACTTTCTCTGCGAATGTCCAGCACTGTCCAGGAAGCGCATGCAAACCTTGGGTACGCCCTTCCTGGACCACCTCACGGAAGTAGCTGATTTGGACATTGGCTGCATAGCCGGCTTTATTCGAGAATCTGGATGGTTCTCGTCATCTCGCAGGTTCCAGTGCCCCCCTTATCTTCTGTGGTATCACAATGGGCCTCTCGTGGCTCGTTTAGATAAAAGAGGCTGCCACTACAACCAACCACCCAACCATCAAACCACCTTTGACAGTACCTTATTTTAATTTGATTTTTGTCTCTTATTCCTCGTGGACTAGGAGAATAGCTATTTTCCAGGATCAGTATCTTCCCAATTCCATATCGTGTTCTCATTTTTCTCCCCATAATTTAGAATGGGTTAAAATAGGCCCCATCCTTTCTAGTCACACAAAAACCATACTCACGCGCTGAGCCTTAACTAACATCATTGCTTCATGCAGGATGCAGAAGTAAAGGCTACATACATATTTATCGACCACAGCGTCAACATGCTGTGGTTTCAACAAATGGCGCCCAAAGATGGTTTATTCTGATGGCTGTTTTCTTTGGCTTTGACTTTAATTGAAGTAAGCATAGAGCAGTTTTTTGAGTTTCCTTCTGATTTTGCATTTTCTTTCAAAAATTTGTTAGACTTTCTTATGAGTTTCATTTTTTTCGGGAGATGTGTTTTTTTCTGTTTGTTTCAACTTGGTTTTCTATTAGAATAACTATCGAAGATTCTTAGAGATCTTCCTCTTAAAAGTGAAGTTGAGGTCCAGGCAACAGAAACTGTCGAATCTGTTACTCAAACTGTGCTATCTGGAGATGAACCTCACTCCATCATTGCATAAACACTTTCAGCGGAGCATTAAAATGTTTCGAAGCCCGTAAAAACTTACAAAGTGATAGTCTTGAATCGATAGAGACGCAGCACGGAAATAATCGACTTTTAGGCGAAATTACCAAAAAGGAACGGAATCTCATCGGTATGCAGTAATCGTACACGACTCTTAATATTTTTGGTGGTGCTCACACTAACAAATCATATTTATCACAGTATGGGCTTTTTGAACACCTTTGCCTAACGCTGACACTCTTACTGTGTTGGTATGCAATGGCTTCCATCATTGGTCTCCAGAAGATTAGCTTCGTCTTGACATCGACAAGCACCAATTTCCATCGTTCAATGAGCTGGGTTTGGGAAAACCAACTTGCCATTACACTGCATTTCTACAAGCACAGTAGCACCCATATAACAAAGACACCATTCCGGTGATACAGAAATTGCTGTATGATGAACTAAATTGCATGCTGTCTCTGGGAGTAATCAAAGAAATCCACAAGGCACGGAGTTCACCCGTCACTCTGGTATGGAAACTCGAAAAGGTGCGCCTCTACCAAGATACAAGACGCAGTGATCCGCAAATAAACTTCTTCACTTCAATGAGCAGCTTGTTGAAGATAGTTAGGGAATATGAAGCTTTTTTTATTTGGAAGGGGAAGAACTAACTCTTTTTTGGTTACTCAGCAGAAGTGACTGCAAGATTTAATGGCAAGTTATATCCTATGTGAGATTGAACAAGAGAACGAGGCAGTACTTACCATTAAAAACTTTATTTTTAAATTCAATTTCTTACCAGGCTAACTCTATTTACAAACAAAAATGCACTGGTTTGTCAATAATTTTCACACAAAATCGGCTTTTCCAATAACGATGGACTCATCAGTTCGTTCCTATTTAAAAAAACGCTAGCATGTGATCACGGCAATGAATCTAAAATAAAAAGTGTATGGGATACATATTGCAGTATATTAACTGCTTGAGACATAAACTGATCTTTCAAGTGGTCATTGACCACTTGAACTTGACTTAACGAAAATGAAATACGTTTTGGAGAAGCTATGAAGAACACAGTTTTTAAACATTTTGTATATGACTACCTCCTTTCATCAAGTTGAACTTGAAAAAAAGTCAAACCCTCTAACCGCATTCTCTAATAGCGATGAACCCTATCAATTTAAAAGGGAAATTTTTTGTTTAAACATTTCATCCAACAGTTTTCAAATGATTTTAACGATAGCATTCCGTGGTTTGGGCCATGAAGGTTTCCTTTATGTCCACTACTTTTTAGTGTTCGGATGCAGCACTGAACATCATAATGACAATCTTTGCAAAGTCTTAAAAAGATCATTTAAGTTGAAGACTAGCAAATGCCAATCCTTGAAATGCAGCATTCCACCACCTGATACACAGAACATAGACTTTTCCAATGGATAACGAAGCAAACAAATAAGAACAGAATTACCAAGTTAAAATAGTAGGAACAAGACGTGAGGTGTGACCCATGAAGTCTACACGGTCCACTTTCCAGTAATATTTACGTAAGTATTGAAAATATTAAACACAAAAATTAAAGAGAATGCTTATTGAAAGGATAATAATGGTAACAGCTCATTAACGTAATCGGAATAGGTATTATTAATCGTATCATAGAGGTAGTATATTTGGGTCATTTGATATTCAGTAAAGGTATTAAGACAGTTTCATCGAAGTACCAAACTATCAAACACTACCCAGCAGCAAAGAATACAGAAATAATACTCAGATTTGAAGCTTTCGGCGTTCCATTCCAAATTTTGCCAAAATTGTCAAAAACTGAAATTCCTTATTAAAAGAGAATATAGCTTTCGTTTGAACCAAAAATTGTGAAAAAGCATACAAAATCTTAAGAAGAAGATGAAGCCATCAATGTTGCAATACCCTAATTTCAAAAATCTCTTATATTAACAACTGATGCATCTAACTACGCTTAAAGGGAAATTTTAGTACATTAAAGCGATATATCTGACAAGAAATTAATTTCAGTCAACTAAAAGCTATCAGCCAATGCTAAACATGATACTGAAAACTTGAATTAGAAATGTAGTGATGAACTGCTCCAAAATACCTTTCAATCATAAAGAAACCAATAAAGTATGCTTGCAAAGAAAACATTAACGAACTCTCACTATCAACCTATTTTGAAAAATTAAGGGTGATTTCTGTATTGTGCCATTCAGGTTTAAACTTTGCTTATGTTCAAAAAACCCCAAATCGTTTGCACCTTTTTCATTAGGGTATTAGTCCACTTTATAATTTCGAAAAATGGATTTTTTTCCATTTTTCGACTCCTAAGAACTTCAAAAATGACCTCCAGAAAAATCTTTTTGAAATTTGAAAGTTTAAGATATAAATAGCGATTTTGAGTGTGTGCACGTTTCCGGCTCTTTTTAGGTGTTCGATCAGCTGTCGGCCGCGAAGCGTCTCTTTCATTCCTCTTCACTAAAATACCGGTTTCTCCTATATACATTATATATGCGACTTTATTGCATGTGTTCAATGTTTATTTAAACTTCTACATATCAATTCTGTGTTTATGAAAAATGTCTAATTTTTCATTTTTCACAAAATGTTTGTCAGCGAAATGGAACAAAAACTTTAAACACGTTTTACGCAAAACAACGTTTTTTTAAAATGGCAGACAGATAATCTACGGATCTACCGAACCGATTTTCCAAAACTTTGATTTGTTTAATTCGTTAGAGATTATTAACCCGTATTCAACCAAAATATAAGCAAAAACAAAAATTTGAAAACGGTGGTGGATTACGGTGTAAGAGACCTTGGTTTTTGAAGTGCCGTTTAAATTTTTTGTTTCAAGTCTATCAATCCATAGATTATCTATCCGCCGTGGAGAAACAATTTTTTCAGAGCATAATTTCGGCGCCCTCTACAAAAAAAATTATATATATTATATTTTTTTGGTATTATTCAAATATGAAATTATACTATCAAAAAAGAAAGAAGTTTCTGAGGAAAAAATGCTTAAAAATGATCTTTCTTCGCCTTCTGAAATTTAAAAGTGGCTCCAACAATTTTTCTAAAATTTGATAGAATAACACAAATATTAAAACGAGATTCTATATTTGGTTCGCGAGCAAAGCAACAAACCCCTCCCCCATTTCAAATTTCTGAAAAATAATCAGCTTTTAAAATTGCCAACACACTTACGATACGACTTTGTTTACGAGAGCTATGCTCGAAAAAAAACTGGCCACGTACGTACGTACACAGACACACAAATACTTCTTTTTAGAAACGCTTAAAATATACTCTTATAATAAAGATCTTAAAAAGTAAGGATACTTTGAAAATTTCAATATTCGAGGCGATTACAACAACTTCCTATATACTGGCAAGTTAGCAAGTGCGTATGAATCATTTTTAATAAGAAAATTGGAAATAAACAAGATCAGTTATTGTTTGAAAGGTTGGTGTTTCATTTCTGTATTACTACATAATCGCAGCAGGCACATTTCAGCGATAATAAGAAGAATCACAAATCGCGACCGAGAGTCATCAGTTCCGAGCTAAACATCTGCGGACTAACCGCTTGCATAGGAAATGTCTGAATGTCAGAAAAAATCTTATTTAATATGGACAACTGAAATCTTACGAACCGTTACAAATGAACTTGAAACATTTGGCAAATGGTTCTTACATATTCAATATAATATATATATATGATGCGAGGTTATATTTTTTGTTTCACTTTGTTTTAACGGTGAATAAAAACTTGAAGTGTTTCTCTATATCCAAAAGTTTGTTTATTAATAAAATACAATTTGAATATTTTAAACTAGATTACCTATATCCAAAAGAAACAAAATTCAAAGTCTATAGTCACTCTTCGCGTACCGATCCCACATTGTCACTGTCACTGTCACTTGCTTCGCGAAGTGATCTACGCGTGGCTCCAACCGGTGCTACCCATTTTAGTTAGTTGGTAATTAAAGGTCTACCTTGCCGATCCAGTCGCGCGCCGAATTCAAAAAGGAAAGATCATACTTTCCTTACATCTCCCCCCCCCCCACGATAAAACTTTGGAATAAAGTTTTTTTTTGTACAAACTACAAAACATACATAAAATCCTTATCGGTTGGGTGCCTATTGTAGTTTCCATATCTCAAGCATTTGGAGCAGGAATGAGTTTGGAGATGTGAAAAAAATTCGATTCTGCTTTCCCAACTTCGTATATAGAGTTCGATACTTTGTTCAGGATTCTATAGGGTCCAATTCTCAACAAGTCTAGTTTTTTTCGATTTAGTCGGTTACCATTTTCAACATATACCAATTCTCCGATCTTGAAGTTGTAATTTATCCTGTCTTTGTCGTATATCTTTTTATTGCAGTCATGGTTTTTTTTGCTGTTTTCAAAGGCTTTTGCTCTATCATAATCTAGATAATTTCCATCCTTCTTTTTTTTCAGTTCATTTGGTAATACCGATGTATCTTCACCTATTAATAAATATTTTGGACTGAACCCTGTTACTGTATGCTCGGTTTCGTTGTATTTATTGACACAGTTATGTGCTATGGTTGTCCATGCCATTTTTTTGTTTTTTTCTTCGTTTATTTTACACCTAATCTTATTGACCAAAGTTTGATTGAGTCTTTCATTTAACCCATTCGAGAATGGTGAATTAACCGCCGTAAAGATCATTGTGATATTTTTATTTTCTGCGAACTTTTTGAAGTCTTTTGAATTTATGCCTGGGTATTGGTCTGTTAAAAGTATTTCGATATTATGATCTTTCAGAACATTTTCTGTCAATTTAATGAAGTCTCCCGTGCTTTGTGTTTTGGATGTTAATATGTATGCGAATCTAGTAAAATGATCTACTAGAAGATGCAAGTATTTTTTAGTGGATCGTGAACCGCCGAATCCACCGATTGTATCTATGGAAACAATTTGAAACGGTTTTGCTGCTGGACCGAGATGTGACATCAGACCAATTTTAATATGTTTTCTCGTTTTGTTCTGTATGCAAGTTACGCAATTTTTACAAGCTTTCTCAATATTCTTCGATATGTGTTTTGCGGTATAGTAAGGCAGTATTTTGTTCTGCATTTGTCTTATCCCTATGTGGCAAAATTTTCTATGGATATTCTCGATTAATTTCTGACAAAACTCTTCTGACAAAACGATTTTTTTCTTCTTTCTTTCTTTTCTATAATATAGATCATTCTCGAATATTAAATTATTTTTGTTATTTTCTAAATTCTTGTTAAATTTTTGGTCTTGTATGATGTCGTCTAGTTGTATTAGATTAACAATTTTTAATATTTCTTCTTCGCCTTCTTGAGACTCTAGTGCTGCGTTTCTGCTTAAGCAATCTGCTTCCAGGTTCTCCTTTCCCGGACGGTATATTATTTCAAAGTCGTATTGTGATAAATAATAAGTAAGATCCCCTAATTCCTCGTCTGTTCTGGCTTTAATATTCATTCTCTCTAGCGGCTTATGATCCGAAAATACTTTGAAGCGTTTTCCCATGAGGAAGTGTTGCCAATACTTCACTGCTTCTTTTATTGCTAGGCATTCGAGGTAAATAGCTTTTTTCCTTTTTTGGGATTCATTCAGTTTCTTTGAAAAGTATGCTATTGGTTTTTTTATTTTTTTTTGTGTCATTCAGTTGTGGTTGTTTCATTACAGCTCCTATACCTTGTAAGCTCGCGTCTGTATAAATGTGTACTGGTAGTTCAGGATCAAAAACTGCTAGTACTGGCTGCTGACAAAGGAAATTCTTCATGTATTCGAAGGCTTTTTGACATTCTGTTGACCAAGTAAATTGTTGACCTTTCCTTAATAAGTTATGTAGTGGTTCCAGAATAATGGAAATCTTCGGTACATATTCATTATAAAAATTGATCTTCCCTAAAAATTGTCGGACATTTTTCTGATTTTTTGGAACCGGAAAATTTCGTATTGAGATTAGGTTATCATTTAGTGGTGAAATTGAGTTATACCCTATTTTATGTCCTAAGTATTGTATGGATTTCAACGCAAATGTACATTTAGATAGCTTCAATCGAAATCCTTCATTTATTATTGCTTCTAGTAATCTCGATAGATGATCAATATGTTCTTCGAAGGTTTTTGAAAAAATCAGTATGTCGTCTATATAGTTGACTGCGAAATCTGATAATTTATGTTTTCTCATTATGTTGCTCAATATTCTTTGAAATATTGCTGGTGCTGTTTTTAGTCCAAATGGCAAACAAGTCCACTGGAAGTGGCCCTCCTGGGTTACAAATGCCGTTTTGCTTCTATCTTTTATTCTGAGGGGAATTGACCAAAACGCTGAATTTATATCAAGTTTTGAAAAATATTTGCAATTTCTTGTTTTTGTTACTAGGTCCTCGATTAATGGAAAGGGTTGTGATTGAGGAACTATTATCTTATTCAAGTCCCTAAAATCTACACATAATCTCGATTTTTTGTTTTCATCCTTCTTATAGGCTAAGGTTACTGGAGCCGCAAAAGGGCTGTATGATTCTTCGATTAGTTTTCTTTGTAATAATTTAGAAACTTGTTCCTCTATTTCCTTTTTATCGTCTATTGTACATTTATAGGGTCTTTTGCTGCAATATTTATCTACCACGAGATCTATTCTGGCTTCGTAATCTTTTACCCTTCCTATATCATATTTGTCTTTTGCGAATATATTTTTATATTTCTCTATGAGTTTTTCTATTATTTTTTCTTCATAAGAACTTAAGTAATTTGTTAAGATTTCAAAATTTCCTTGATCTATATGTTCGTTGAAGTTTATTTCATATCTTTCTTGGTTTTCTGTGAGATTACCCGTTTTTTGTTATATTTCTAGTTTTTCATTTTGTATCAGTTTAAATTTTTTTATGCAATCCAGCCGTATTAGGAAGTCGTGTTTGAAATTTTCATTATTGACTATGAATACATCCATATTTTCTTCTGTATTGAATATTTTCACTTTTAATGTTATCATACCATCCGACTTGTGTACACCTTTAATTGTCCTCAAGTTTATCATTTTTGTAACGTTGTTTTTTTTTTCAAGTGTATTAATTTTGAATTTATCAATGAGACATTTGCGCCTGCGTCATAAATGGCGACTACTTCTAAAATGTCATTGAGTTTCACCTTCAGTCTAATTAATGGTGGGATTAGTAGTTTTTTGGATCATTATCACTCAACTCTACTTCAAGTGTGGAGTTGTTTATCTGTCTTGTTTTTACTTCATTGCTTTCTTTATCCTTGAACCAGCATTCGGTTTCCGGGTGGAATCTAGTGCCTTTGTTTTTATTCTTACAGATTTCGCAGGTTTTTTTTTCAATTTTATCTTTTGTGGTTTTATACTTTTTTGTATCTGAATTTTTCTTAAATGATAAATGTTCTAATTTACCTATTTCATTATATAGGTCTTCAGTTTTCTTTACTTTTTCTCTGTCAATTTTATCAGCTATGAAAATTGGCAAGCCAGTTGCGATTAAATCTATTAGTGTTCCATTATCAATGGATTTTCGTACTTCTAATAAAAGTTTTTCTTTTCTTAGCGCATAATCAAGCAAAGAGCCTGATTGATATTTGAATGACATTGCATATCTTATTAAAGACCAGCCTTTGCATGAAAATGTATAGCAAAAATTTGTTTTCCAGTCTTCCCATTTTCCTTCGATAGTGAGTTTTAAAAATGTGCTGCTATACCAATCTGTAGCCCCTTTATCCATGAATGACTTTAAGATTTCAATTTTTTTTGTCATTTTCTGTTATATTAAATCTTTCGCATTACTTTTCAAAGCTATCTATCCATTGATTCGCATTTGAATTTTTTCCATTAAATTTGTCGATTGTAAATTCTTTAGCTATTTTGCCTATATTCTTAACTGCTGATTGTTCATTACTTTTTTTTAGCAGTTGTTCTAATAATTGGATCAGCGATTGTTCTGAAGAACTTCCTTCCTTAGTGCCGTCTTTCTTTTCAATTTCTTCTTCTAAATATACATCATTAATTTGTAAGTTGTTACCTTCATCTAAATACGTTTGTTTCAAATCTTCGTTGAGAGGAATCCAAATATTCCTCATTTGGCCTCTTTGAGTCAGCGTCTTTTTTAATTTGGTGAATGTTGTAGTTTTCTTGAGCGCTTCGTGACAGCGTGCATCCAAATATTCATTTGGCACAATGTACTTGTGTCCGTTCGGTGTGCCAATTGAGGTTATGCACAGTGCATTCGTCTTGCCATCTGCAGCACCAAGTACTTTAAATGAGAACAGTAGCTTGTCCATTGTGAATTTCAGCATGAATTTTGTTTTATGATGCGAGGTTATATTTTTTGAACCAGAAACGTATTACATCTATAAACGTATTACATCTATATTTCTATTGCAGATTTTGGTTGTTTGTTTTATGATGCGAGGTTATATTTTTTGTTTCACTTTGTTTTAACGGTGAATAAAAACTTGAAGTGTTTCTCTATATCCAAAAGTTTGTTTATTAATAAAATACAATTTGAATATTTTAAACTAAATTACCTATATCCAAAAGAAACAAAATTTAAAGTCTATAGTCACTCTTCGCGTACCGATCCCACATTGTCACTGTCACTGTCACTTGCTTCGCGAAGTGATCTACGCGTGGCTCCAACCGGTGCTACCCATCTTAGTTGGTTGGTAATTAAAGGTCTACCTTGCCGATCCAGTCGCGCGCCGAATTCAAAAAGGAAAGATCATACTTTCCTTTCCTTTCCTTTGTATATATATACAGTATATATCGTTTATAAAGACATCAGATATAACGACATATCGGCTTTTA
>OZ012661.1:44555359-44618091 GCA_963942545.1 Oxycera nigricornis | reverse complement strand
TGATTGTCGCACGACTTCCATCGGGAAATTGTCCACAACTTTTTTCAACGTCTGTTTTAACGACTCCAGGTTGTGGTGGCGTTCTCTACAGACCATACCCTTTAATACTGACCACAATTTATAGTCGAGGGGACTTAGGTCTGGGCTGGCTGATTTCCACAAATTAACGCTGATAAACTCTGGCACGTGGTTCCCCAGCCACTCTTGTGTGTTTTTTGCCTTGTAGCAGTGTGGCGGTGTCAAAATCAAAACGAAAACTTCACCAAGAAAGGCGCTAGGAGTGGAAGAAAGAGTGACAAGAAGAACAAAGAAGACGTCAGTCGGCGAACAGCAGCAGCAGCCGCCATCAGCCCGAAATTTGTTTGGTGTACATCGAAGTGTTTAGAAGTTTTGAGGTGCAATAAATAGTTAGTTGATTCTTGTAGAGAATTCGGTCTTTTTTACTCGTGGCGTGGAGCAGCGAAAGAAGTGCTTTGGAAAGCAATACCCACATAGGTGACCCCGACTACACACAAAAGTAAATCGAACAAAGGAAAAATGGCGGAAAGTGACCAAATATTGGAGTCGGTACCGGAGAACGAGGAGCGGCATGAGTCAAAACAAGAAATTGTAGCCGCGATAGCCGCAGTTAAGCTTCCGCCGTTCTGGCGGCAGAATCCAAAATCGTGGTTCGATCAGGTAGAAGCAATTTTCGCAGTGTCACATGTCACGAATGATGCTAGCAAGTTCCGTCACGTGCTCGCTAACTTGGAGCCTACAGTATTCCCGTATCTAAACGAAGCAGTAAGCAACCCTCCTGAAAACGGAAAATATTTAGCACTGAAAGAAAAAATCATAAAATTATTTTCGGAAAGCAAGAGTGCTCGCTTTCAGAAACTGTTAAGTGGTGACATACAGGAAGCCAAACCATCACTGCTTCTTGAAAAGATGAAGAATCTAGCCGAAAACGATTGACCGGAACAATTCTTACGGTAGAATCAATCTTAAAACGCATTGATTACAGGATGTCCCAAGGCGAGAAAAGCACTCAAGGAATATGTGTTTACCACAGGCGTTTCGGGTTTCGGTAAATGCAGCTTCAAGAACAAAGTCGGGAAACGGAGGCGGCGCGAGCTGGAGGCGGTAAGCGAGCGCTGTTTCAAAACAAACCGCCTGCACATTTGGGACAGAAAGAACAACATCTGCTACTTAATCGACACAGGCGCGGAAGTGTCGCTAATGCCACGGGGAAGTTGTCGAGGACCGGTGATGCCATCAGAGCATCAATTATATGCAGCAAATGCTACACCTATACCCACGCACGGAATCCAAACATGTCCAGTTGATTTTGGCCTCGGCACTACTCACACATGGCAGTTCTACATTGCAGATGTACGTAAACCCATCATAGGCGCTGGTTTCCTGGCATATCACCATTTAATAGTCGATGTTGCGAAGCGACGAGTTATAAGTGGAGCAACAGGAACAAGTATTCAAGGCAAGCTATCGCCAGCCGGAACCAACATTTTAACGATCAGCAAAGCGAATGAGCTTCATTACTTGCTCAAGGAGTTCGAAGACGTGACTGGTCCACGAGGAAAACGCAGCATCATACCACATGACGTCAAACATCACATTGAAACACATGGTCCCCCAATAGCAGAGCCTCCACGAAGATTGGCACCAGACAAATTGAGAGTAGCCAAGCAAGAATTTGAGAAAATGATTGAGCTATGGACCTGCCGGCCATCGAGTAGTCAATATGCAAGTCCGTTACACATGGTAACAAAGAAATCAGGTGAATGGCGGCTATGTGGCGATTATCGTCGATTGAATGCGAACACGGTTCCAGATCGTTCGCCAGTGCCCTACATTCATGACGCATTGTGGACGGACAAAGCCAGCATATTTTCAACGATTGACCTGAGAAGGGCATACTATCAGATTCCAGTAACTGAGTCGGATATTCAAAAAACAGCGATAATAACACCGTTTGTGCTATTTGAATTTCCAATGATGACGTTTGGATTAAGAAACGCTAGTCAAACGTTCCAACGGTTTATGAATCGAGTCTTGCAGGGATTGCCATTTGTAAAGTGCTACATAGGTGACCTGTTGGTGTATTCCGAAGATAAAAAACCACGTTAAGGCAGTATTCAACCATCTAAGGCAATATGGACTATGCGTAAATTTGAACAAATGCCAATTTGGACGAACATCAGTGGACTATCTCGGCCACAGGATAAATTCAACTGGTGTCTCACCTTTGCCAAACAGAGTACAGGCAATAACTTCAATCAAGCAGTCGCAGAAAAAATGCGATCTACGTCGTTTCCTGGGGACAATAAATTTTTATCACAGATTTATAAAAAACTCAGCGGAAGTACAAGCCCCTATAAATGAATTGATCAATCCAACAAAAAAGAACGATAAAACAGCAGTAGTTTGGAATCCGAAAGCCGTGAGCGCTTTCGAGGAATTAAAGAAAAATTTACCCAATGCAGCATTGTTGACGCACCCACGAGACGGAGCACAACTGCGTTTATTGACGGATGCATCAGATATAGGGATCAGCGCAGTGATTGAACAAAAAATCGGTGGGGATTGGCAAGCGCTGGGATACTTCTCCAGAGAATTACAGGCGGCGGAGCGGCGGTATAGCGCATATGACAGGGAGCTCCTGGCCATATTCAATGCAATCAAATACTATCGGTATTTACTGGAAGGACGAAATTTTCATGTACTTACGGACCACAAGCCACTGACTTATAGTTTTCACCAAAGATCGTACAAGGCATCACCCAGGCAAACGCGGCAGCTAGGATTCATTGGGCAGTTCACAACTGACATTCGTCACATTTCGGGAAGCAACAACGAGGTTGCTGACATGCTATCCCGAGTGGAAGAAGTGGAATTCCCAACGGCCATCAGCTCAAGCGAGCTAGCACAAGCACAAGCAGACGACGATGAACTGATGCAATTGCTGAAGTCAGGAATATCGTTGGAACTGCGACGGGTTCGCATTGACAGCGCCCCAAATCTCCTGTTTTGCGACTTTTCCGCGGGTGTGCCACGGTCATATATACCAGCAGAATTCAGGCAGCGAATTTTCGAATTTATTCACAACGCAGCCCATCCTAGTGGACGAGTCACGAGCGAAATGCCGAGAAGAAATTTCGTCTGGCCATATATGAAAAGGGACATCCAACAACGCGCGAAAACATGCCTGAGCTGTCAAACTAGCAAAGTTTCACGGCACGTGCATACAGAATTTACGAAATTTGCAACACCCAACCAGCAATTCCAGCTAGAGATGGGCACAACAGTTCATGCCAATGAACTAATCGTTCGTTTGTCAGTCACTGCAGTGAACTAGTTCAATGAACTAGTTCACTAGGTCATGTTATCCTGTAATCCGTGGAAACTCAAATAATAAATTAAGATTATATTTGCGTATTATTTTTTGTTTATTTCGTTATTAATAAAAATTCTGCTTTTTGGCTTTATTTTTGAAATCGTGTTTGAATACTATTTTAATAATAAAATAAAAATAAGAAAATTTTATACATCTAAATATATTATTATTTACAGAAAAATTAATGAAATTCACAAAAACTACAAACATAAAATTGACTTATATCTACAAGTTATGGTTTAGAAAAACTACCATTTCTAATTTAGAGGATGTAATTCTTGTTCTTCTTTCATTTAAAATGTACCCAGCTTTCGAAAATACTCTTTCACATGGTACTGAAGTAGCAGGCGCATAGAGTCTGCGAAGGGTCAAATTGTACAATTGAGGATAAATTGCTTTTCTATCGTTCCACCAAATAAGAGGATCCATTTTTCGAGGAAGTAGCGGCTCAGAAATATACTTCTCAATCTCAAAACTGCTAGTTGCGTCTGGATGACACTCTCTTGTTAGCTAAAAACACAAATTTAAGTGAATAAGTACAACAATTTGTTTCAAATTGCATACCCGCCGAACGGATTCGTCAAACTCAGCCCACAAAGATGATGAGTGGAAGCAATCAGCTGAATTTTCCGATGCTTGAGTGCATGATGCAGGAGCTTGTATTTGAAGTTCTGATTTAACAGAGCTCATAGCTACATTAAATTGAGCTTCGCTTGAAAATCCCTGCCTCTTGAACCTAGGTTCCAAAAAAACTGCTTGACCGACGATTGGGTGTTGTTCTAAATTAATAATGCCAAGTCTGGCCCTCATTTCATCCAGCAGAACTCTTTTCATATTAGCAACCTCTGATGGGATAGATACTAGCTCCAGCGTATTTATTTTTGAGGAAATGATTCTACTCAAAATAGGGAGTTTGGAGATACTTAACCATTTTTCAACGCTTATCTCTTTTGTTACTTCTACAAATGGCTCGAGTAATTCAACACAGCATTTAATTACTAACCAATCTTGATTGGAAAACTTTAATACGTCTGAATCATTGCCTAAAACAGCTAGTGTGGAAAGAACGCAGTCTTTATTGCGATTAAATCTTTGCAACATCTCATAAGTTGAGTTCCACCTAGTTACAACATCTTGCTTTAGTTTTAGTTGAGGCAGACCCATTTGTTTTTGCATTTCTTCGAGTTTCCTGCTGGCATGAGCACTTTGTTTAAAATATTGAACCACAGCTTTTACTTTAAAAATAACACTTTTTGCTTCCAATAATCCCTTTTGAACAACAAGATTCAAACAATGAGCGAAACATGGTATATGGCGCCATTTACAAAGACGAACTGCAGCAATCATGTTCGCTGCATTGTCAGTAACAACTGCGGTAATTTTATTTTGAATACCCCACTCGTTAGAAGTTTCTAACAACCATTTGGAAATATTTTCTGCTGTATGCCTTTCCGTAAATTCTGAACAGCTCAGAAGAGAAGAATGTATACTCAAATCTGGACTGTGCAGAAAATAATGAGATGTGAGAGCCATAAAGCTTTTATTATTTGTAGAGGTCCACCCATCGGCGGTGAGGCAAATAGAAGTCACCGAATTCAGTTCTTCTTGCAGTCGAGATCTTGTTTCTTGGTACAAACTGGGAATGAGTGCGTTAGAAATGGTTTTACGCGATGGTATCTCGTATCCAGGATTGAGCAGATTTACAAATTTTCGAAACTCAACATCTTCAACCAAGACAAATGGATGGTATTCCTTGCAAATCATCTTTGCAAGCTGCTCGTCAATTATTTTCCTTTTTCTTATCGGAACCGGCTTGACAATCTCTATATATGATGATATAGATGACTGCTTTTGCAGATTCAACATCCCCGGACTAAGTTTATCAGTAGTATTAGATTGAAAAGTTATCATATCATCATTACAAGCTCCTGTTTCAATTGCACATTGTGTTAAAGCCACAGACGAAGATGTATTTAGGAGATTGGGTGCAGCTCGAATCGGTAGTTCAGCTGTCGTTCCACTAAGAATCCTCTTTATGGGAACGCCTGGATGCTTTGCTTTTATGTGTCGAGTCAAATTCCCAATACTTCCCCCTATTATGCTAATACAGCTTTTACAATATCGACACTTGGCTTTTTGTGTTGTTTTGTCGATGGAAAAATGATCCCACATTGAACTGCGTTTTTTTTCCATATCTAAACAAGATATTATTGGTAAAACGTATAAAATGTTAATTTCGAAAAAGTAAATAAAATCTAAACATCCAAAATGCTTATACTCAACTTTGGATGGTACATTAGACAGTGGAAACAAATTCTATTTGATACATCAATACTGCAGAAACAATTTAACACTTAATATTATTACCACGAAGGATTTATAAACAGATCTATACATCTATTATTTTCTACTATCACGGTGCAGAATGATATCATGCAATTAAATCCGAGGCATTGGTAATTGTAAGCTCTTAAAACGAATACTTTAGCCATGAAATTCTGAATCCATGCGTGCTATTCCGAATTGAATTGAATCACTGAGATGTAAGAAAACTTACGCTTAAACCTTAAGCATTCCTCCTCAAGCATTTAAAAATCTCTGTATTATTACTTACCGAAAGAATTTATCACAAAATTCACTTTAAAATTTAAACAAAATATACCAACTAATTCGTAACGAACTAAGTTCCAAGATTAGTGTGGAATTAGCAAAAACAGCCGCGTGTTCCGAGACGAATATGTCTCAAAGCAAAGAAAAGAAAACGATTATCAGTTTGTGGGCTCATTTCCCAATCGATCGACCCATCGAATCCAGAGAACAACTGAGCTAATCGATCATCCATCATGTCTCGTTCCATCGAAGATCAGTTCATTCATTAATGCATCACATCATTCTTGGACACAGATCAATTCATGAACGAACGAACTAGTGTGAAAAAGAATAGTGCAAAGAAAAAGGAACTAGTCTTTTTCAAATGAACGAACTAGTTCAGTTGATCATTTTGATGACTAGTTCAATTTGACCCGTTCGTTCACGAACTACCCATCTCTAATTCCAGCACATACATCTAGATTTAGTTGGACCGCTACCGGTAGCTGATGGATATAGATATTTGTTGACAATTATCGACAGATTCACGCGGTGGCCGGAGGCAATACCATTAAGCGGTGGGACACGGACGCAGTGGCTTCAGCATTCTATCGCACATGGGTGTGCCGCTACGGAGCCCCGGAAACAGTAACAACAGACCAAGGGTCGCAATTCGAGTCGCGACTTTTCAAGGCTCTCACGAATTTGATTGGTTGTCATCGCACGCGTTCGGCAGCATATCACCCGCAAGCTAACGGCATTGTAGAAAGGTTCCACCGGAGCCTAAAAGCAGCTCTGATGTGTCGCAGTATTGAGAAATGGACGGACGCTCTTGACACAGCATTGTTTGGCCTCCGGACAGCTCTAAAAGAATACTTAGGATGCAGCGCTGCAGAATTAACATTTGGAACAACATTAAGACTACCAGGAGCATTTTTGTTCACGAACATCGACTCGCCAGATCCGTGTGAGTTTGTTGGAAAGTTTCAACAACAGATGCGGGCACTCCAACCAATGCCAACAACACACCATGGAAAGCCCAACCTATTTTATTACAAGGCATTGCACACGTGCTCCCACGTATTTCTTCGCAAAGATGCATCAAAAAAATCGTTGGAACCGCATTACACAGGACCTCATCAAATCGTCACGCGCGTCAACATGAAGCAATTTATCGTCAAAATTGAGGGACGAGAAGTTTTGGTATCAGCAGATCATTTGAAACCAGCATACATCGAAGTGTTTAGAAGTTTTGAGGTGCAATAAATAGTTAGTTGATTCTTGCAGAGAATTCGGTCTTTTTTACTCGTGGCGTGGAGCAGCGAAAGAAGTGCTTTGGAAAGCAATTCCCACAGCAGGCGCAGAACCCATTCTATATCTTCAAACATGGTTCGGTTTAGGCGCTCCACTATCATCATTAAGATATCCGACTGATAGCTTTTGGCAACTGTTTTGACGCCCTTTTCACAGAAATGGATATAAGTGATACCTTCGTAGAACACTCCCCACCAAACAATCACTGATGCTGGATAATGTCCTCGTTCTACTCTCGGAATCTTTTCTGTAGCCTCCTTAGAAGACCGTGCATATATACTATCATTTTTTTTTTGAAGGATTGCTCCACGATGAAAATTTTGTCGTAGGTAAACAGTATTCTTTTGTACTGCCCTTTACCGTATCTCGATAACAGCTGTTTTGACTTTTCCATCCTATTTCGTTTTAAAGCCGCATTGAGTCTTTGTCCTGTTTGTCTTCTGAAAGCTGCAAGCCCGAAGTCTTCTTTGATGATATGACTCATGGTTCTCGGCGCAATATTAATTTCACGATACATGATTTTCTGATTGCGGACGGGATTTCTTGCGGTTCTGGACCTCACAGCTTTGATGGCTTGTGGCTCTCAAGCTAAGCGAGGTCTGCCGGATCTTTTACGGTCTATTACATCTGCAGTATCAATGAATAACGCTATAGGCCGATACACGAAAACACGCTTGATTTTTAATGGCTTTGGTATTTCGAAAATTCGGCCTTTCTCCATTTCACATTTGTGTACAGGGTTACCAGGTTTTTCTCACTCTTCGCCCCCAAAAACTTCAATCAAAACCCCCAAATCGGACGAAATTCTTTTAAAAAACCCCAAAATAATTTGAGAGCAATCTTTTTTACAAAGTTCATACAAAAAACATTGATAATTAGCGAAAAATGTTGTCAAATAACTATATGTAACAAGTAAGTAAATTTTCATCTGTATTTCATAGTGAGTTAAAGTCAAAATAGAACAAATATACTTTCGAGACTTAAACTTAACACAAGTAGCAGCATAATGAAATTAAAGAAAAACTTTTAATATATTTTTGGAGTTTCATGTGTAATTTATTGAAATATGTAAAATTAAATGATATTCCTAAATTGTAGATGGGTTGAAGCAAATAAATCTATAAAAATTTATTTAAAATTTAAATATAAAATGGAAGACGCACTAAAATGATTTGCGTTGCCTTAACGAACTAGAGCTGACTTCCCTTTTATAATTTGAAGGGTGTTTGCCCACATATATTTGTCGTTTGATTTTGCCCATCAGGGGAATCACAGGAATTTCTGCCTCACATTCATGAATTCCATGGTATCAATGATAATTTGCTGGATATGCCAATACTTGAAGTTTTCGAATGGCACGATAAAAATTATTTTTAGTGTGCAATAAGTTAATCAGTTTTCATAAATTACATTTTGCAAACAATTGATTAATTTGATAAAACCCCCATTTCACCCCCAAAATAAAAATATCATTGACTGACCCCCAATTTATCCCCTAAGGTATGTAAAATACCCCAAAATGGGGGTGAAAACCCCAAACTTGGCACCCCTGTTTGTGAAAAGCAAACACAGCGATGCGGTTATCTTTGCTAGACCAATCCATCATAACGGCCTAAGCTACACTGACAAGATTTGGCGCGATTTTAGAGCATATGTGGACAATCAGGACTAGCAACACAGCAATGACCTACCTGCAAGCTATCATCCGCAAGGGCCGCATTTACAGTTGTATCAATATTTATGGCATGACGTGGCCCTTGCGGATGATAGCTTACAGGTAGCTAATTGCTATGTTGGTAGTCCGGATTGTTGACATATGCTCTAAAATTGCGCCCAATCATACATAATATATATATATATATATATACATATATATATATATATATATATATATATATATATATATATATATATATATATATATATATATATATATATATATATGTGTGTGAATGGCTTTAACAATTTTTTGTAAAATTTAATACAGTCATACAATGCACATTCAATCATTGGTTTGCGAGACATGGTACAGGACAGATATCACCTTGGTGAGGTCAGCCCAAAAAAAATGCGAAAATGAGATTGCAAATACGCTTCGATTGACATCTGAACCAAGTCAATATGACTTTTTTACGTGAGTTATGCTAATAGAAAAAACTATCCCCCAACGTACGTACATATACACACAAACAGACTTCTTTACAAAACACTAACATTTCACGCCAAAAACTGAGAATAGCTACCGAATGCAAAAGTATAATCACAAAACTAAACAATAGGATCAAGACAGCAGAATAAGTGTACACCAGTAGAAAATGTAAAGTAGGTAACAAACTAGGTACTGCAAAAAATGCAACAGAAAAAAGGGATAAATGCAGTATATACCAGCTGGATTGCAATGACAGCAGGCATACCTAGGTTCAACAAATAAATGGCTGTCCATTAGATTCAAAGAGCACATAAGCAAAGCAACCAGATAAAATGGGAATGTCAAAACAAGCAAAAAGGCCACAAGTTGATAAAAAGTAACATAGCACATTGCAAAAAAAAAATCATAATATCAACATGAAAGAATCATCAATAAAAAACGTCAGTAAAACGTAGTACCTAGACGAAGAAGAAAGCACCGCCATGCAAAGATATGTAAAATTAGAGCGTCCAAACGTAGACAATAGAAATGAATACTCATGTTATTCAAGCACCTGAACAACAAAAGGAGAAAAGAAAACATGAAAAAATTTAAGTTACAGTTGCACAATTGTCTCAAAATCGAATAATGTTATTAATTGATAAGATATCTACTTAAATTAAGAAAGGATATAATTAACAATACAATGGTGGCAAACAGTGCATAAAAGGGAAAAAATAAGCATAGAAAATTCAGTTGAGTATCACCACCGAAAAGCTAATAATTAATTAATTAATGCATACACGATGAACTTGAATTGTTTTGCAATTTTGGAAAAATCCTTGAATGTGCTTTGAATTTTGCTGGATCTTGAAACTTATGGTTGTGGTTTCCTAATTTCCATTCCTCAGTTTTTGGTGCGAAAATTTTTTTGGCTAGAATTTATGTGGCCAAATTGCACAAACACATATACTATGATGGCGGATGCCAAAATGCATTTCTATGGAGTCTTTATGAAGAGATTTTTTTTAATGAAAGTATAATTCATAAATGTTCAGACCTTTTTGAAAAAATACCAATTCCAATAACTCTTTGTTAGCAATGATTTTCTCTAAAGCTATTTCACGCGAGTTACGTATAGCCCACCTCTAAAGGATGCCCACATAACGACCAAATTCCCAATCCCAACATCCTCTCCTCAATATATCATACATTGTTGCATCCAAACAAATCTGCTTCAATGCATTTTTGCTTATCCTCTAATTAAAAACGCAGACTCTTCATAAACAAAACAAACTGCAGAATTGCAGATTCGCATCCGGCGAAATATTTAATTTAATCTCGAGCCGTGGGAAATAACAGATAAGAAATACTTATAAATAAGTCAATCTAAGATTGGATATAGTTAGTCTTTACTCAAATCGAGAACAGATCAGTCGGAATAAATACTTTGAAATTTAAAAATATTCTTTTATTTCAAAAGCAGTTCCACGTTGGAATGATTAATTTTTTTCGACTTTTCGTGTAGTTCGGATTTAACTCGCGCGAATTTCAATTTCTCAGATTCGTTTATTATATTACGTTACACTTTTATCTTTTACTCTCAGATGTACAAAATGTCAATTATTTAATAATTTGCTATGACAGTTTATGAGGTTTCAGTGCAAATCTATCTTAACATCCAGGGAAACAAATTAGGGTGGAATCAAAATAGATTTATTTTTGGGAAACGGCAAGACAAAAACATCTACTCCGAGAGAGTATTGCCGGAACAAAACTAATCTAGTGACATTCACATGGATTTAATTACGGCAACACTTCAAAATTAGCTATGATAGATCCATCGGGATGCCAATGAAGGTGGTAAGAGAAAGCGTGGATCTTAAGAAGAAGAAGAAGATTATCAGAAAGCGATTGAACTTACATCGCATCAGTTTGAAATAAAACTAATAGAAAATCCGAAGTACTGAGATCGAATTCAAGAATTAGACGTACGATACTCAGGAACTTTTGAACATCAAAGTCGGGGTAAGCAGAAATCAGACAAAGTTTCAGCAAAAACCTGACATTTCAAATGTCAGCATCATACTTTAATTTAAGCTCGAATATGACAGCAATGTATTTCACGTGCTAAACAATAAATAAAGTAATACGAGAATGTGCAGACATGAGTCAGCGTGACACTAGAAAACAAAACTAATAATATTTTTGAAGAGTTATGATATTTTCCATACCTCGAATCACTTTCAGTACATAGGCATAAAGCAGACAGGAAGACTAAAAAGAAATACATTTATGAACAAAATGATGACAACCAAGAGCATGCCCCTAAGAAATACATAATTGAAGTAACAATACAGCAGCATAATAACCGAAAATGGACATTTCAGCAGAACTATTTTGTATTTTATGATATGATAATATTTTATATTGTATTATATTCTGTTACATAATATCCTATTTAATAATTTAGCTGAGATTTCGCGACATATTTGGATGGTATCCATAATTATAATACCTATAACATACTGTCGTCATACGTATTTGCCTAGTCATGAACTCAAAGCTCTTTTAAAGACGCAAGTAGCTCCTGATCGATTAAATTTCTCATATAATCTCATTTTTTATCGGTATGACAGCTAGCTAGCTTTAGCTATTCAAATAAGTCCCAGTTGTTGTAGTTTTTAAAAACTGTATTTATTATAATCACAATGGTTTAGCGTTCTGTCGTTGCGCCAACTTTCGTTCAGATTCATTATGAATAATTTATACAATTATCATTTTTGAGCATAAAAACATTTGAAGACTATTTATTTACAATCTATAGAATAAAATACGAAAAAAAGATTAAAAAAATTAAATATTATATTAACTCGCTTACACAATAAGCTATTTTTTATGCCATCTTGTTGTATAAATAAATTAAAAGTAAAAAGTTTCCAATCATTTTTATGTTTACCAAACAAAGCTTTGTGGATAACTTCCGATAAAGCCGGAGAGTAGTCGGCGCAACGTGGAGGTGCAAAATCATTGTGATTATAATAAATATCGTTTTCAGAACTCCCAACTGGATAGTACTTGAATAATTGAAATCTTTTTGAAGCCCGACAAAAAACAAAGATACCTAGCACCATGGTCTACAAATCATCACGCATTCATATAAGTTTTCAATGAATAGGTGTGACAAAAGGAAATAAAACTTAAATTTGTTTAACAATTACCTAGACATAGCTCCAAATCCACCCGTTTGTCCATTCTTGAAGTATCAACCCGATATCCAATAGCAGTAGTATTTATGACCATAATTAGCTTCATCGTGAAAAATAGCCACATACACGACGATTTGTCATTTTGTTTCATTTTAAAAAGCTATAAGTTAATTAAAAGAGGTAACTGATTCTGAAAATATTATTTTCTATACCTCGAAGATTTTATCCATTTCCAACTATATTGACTCGTTGCGTACAATTTCAGTGTAAGTGTTAAAACTGAATGAACCTATCAAATGATGGATTTGTGGTTGTGAATATGTTTGATTTGTCTAAATATTTAGTTTCTACAAGCCTATTGTTTGCATAAGATTCAATTTTCTTTCGAACATACTTCAACATAAAGTTCTGTTTCGAATAAAGTTGGAAACTATAAAACAACGTCAACCACGTCAAAATTATCCACGAATCACAAATATTGATAACTTCCTTATTCAATTCGATTAATTTGAAGCTCTTACTTTCAAATGACAGCTGCTGTTTAAAACAAATCGATAACTTTCAAATACGCAAGCTCGAATATTATTTCCTTTTTTTGTTATCGAGATCACTTTGACGTTCTACGTGTGAATCGCTAAACACTCGATGCTGTTCTGGTTTATGTGAATAGTATGGCTAAAACACGAATGTAGGTATTCGTGGAAGCCTACATAAAAATCCGTTTCATTTCTAAAAGTGTGAATGGACAATTTACGTAAAGCTAAACTAAATATTTGAGATTGAGATGTGGAAACCAGTATTTCATTCAAAACAAAATGATTTGTTGCCTGGTGTCTGGCCTCTGTCGCTACACTAGGCAGCGCTACGAGCTGTGGCGTTATTTCGGAAAATAATGAATTTGTATGTAGTGCGGATAAACACTCATGAAGATGTTTTTGGCTTTTGAAAAAAAATTCAGGGTGTTTCGAATTCTTACGAACGTGTGTCTAAACGTGGGAGCATACATTCTCTTATTTCTTTGCAGAAAACTATGCTCCATTCAACCAGCTCGTGGAACAAAAAGTATGTGAGACGAAGAAAATTGAAGTGCTTCACATGATAACTATTAATTTGAGGAAAAACAGTTAATTTTTAACCAATAAAACCACAACTTTAATTTTAATTATTAACATATATATTTCGGGACACAGTTAGTCCCTTCTTCAGTGTTGTTAAAACTGAAATTGAAGAAACCCTAATAGCTAGTTCTTAAATATCTATAACTTTTAATCCGGCTATCCTAATTGTATCCGCAAGATACTCTAATTACTTCACGAGTTTAACAAGTCCTGAAAACCCATTTCCCAGGTCATGGTTGATTCGTTGCGTTTCCGGGGTTCTCGCTATAAATAGGCTCTCGTACGCATCGCATGACTTCAGAATACTTGTAAAGAATGAAAAAAAAGTAATAACAGAGATTAAAGACACAGTTGTGAAATAACACAAAATTATACAATTTAACAATTGTAATCTAACGGGGAAAACAATGCAGAACATCAATTCGCAAATGGCGTTACCAAATATTCCGCGAAACAATGAAATGTTTTTATAAACAGTAAAGAGACCTGTTTATGATTTTCTACTTAATTATAATACTTCATTCGGCATACAGCTACTGTTTTCAGAATAAATGACTTTGATAACATGAACACGTCACGATAAAATAATAAGGCGGTATGTCAACGCGGTCATGACTTTAAGTCATATTTAGAGCAATAGAGATTTACCGTATTGTATAGACTGCGTTTCTATTACATTTAGGCTCAAAAAATAAGTGCAACGCTTCGGTTTTCATTTGAGAGCACAATGCATTGGTCCACCAAGCCGGATTATCCGCAAAAAATTATTCAACAAAACGCGTATAGTTTTTCTCTCGCTAGTGTTGTATAGTTGAGATGCCGGGTAATAATTCATCGTGTTTTATGCGTGTATCAAAACTGATAACGTGAACATACACAGTGATTCGCAGTAGTAAGACAGACAATTTAATTGAGTGTTGCACTGCGTCCGATAGGGACAGGCTGTACCCCTACATGCTCAAAGTGGGATAATGCAATACCTCCTTGAAAATCAAGGTTTTTTACTCTGGCTAATAATAATGAATAACATATCAGGATGAAATGTACATTCAGCTATTACTATTTCTATTTGCTAGAATTAACAGTACAGTAAAGATCTGATTGAAACTTTAGTCTATCAAGTCCATCAAATTGTCAATTACCTCATTCACTACTCCCATAAAAATATTTCCCGATGTAAAACGAGCACGTTTATAATCTGCAGATGACATCTTAGAGGTTGACGACCTCGATCACCAAAATCGATATTACAAATGTCAGCATAACAATTTTCAGCATAGTAGAAAAAGATGGTATGTGGGATATGAATGTTTTTTTAAGTGGCTTAGCATATAGTCCGCAAATGTCTTTACCGATAGCAAACGAAAAATCTTGACATAGGCTTAAATGTTCGCCTACAACATCACAGAAAAAGAAAAAGCACTCATTATCAGTGAGCAGAAGAAACAGACAACGTCACGTAGGTGTAGAGGTGGCTGTCAGTTTTCTTTATAGTTTTGAGAGTAGATAAACCTCATTTGGTGAATAACTACGGGCAGGGTCTATATTAATGGTGCGATATTTTGTTGTACTATATTTATTCACCAATTTATTGAGAAGATTGTTCCAATAGTAATTTTCGTTCAGCAGTTTACTTTTGAGAGTGCCATTCAATCTCTCGAAAATCGATGCTTTTAATGCACTGAATGTAGAATTATGGCTTATTTCAAAGTAATTCATCATCTGGTGGAATAGTGAAGTCATCAACACTTATATAACATATTGACGGGCAACCATACGCCATCTAGTAAAACTTTCACACGCCTGTGTAAATATCAAAAGAACATGCGTAAACTTGCTGATGCAAAAAAAAATCTGTTTCGCGACAGCGTAAAGTATTATTTCAACAAGTACGATTTTCATCTGCTTTACTGGGCAGTGTACTTTCAGAGGTGAAAAGTTCTTGAATTAGAAACCGGCATAAAGACAGCAGTCTTAATAAAATGCTTCTTTTATCTCCCGAAGAATATGCACGTTTAAAGGAGACAATTATAAGCTTCAATACACATAGTTTGCTTGCCAAAAACATGAATAAGATACTGAAAACCAAAAACCCTAATGATAAAGCGAATCAGTAGAGAAAAGTGCTTCAAAATCATCAAAAATTCAGTTATGGAAATTAAAGCTCAAAATTTTTCTTTGAAAGACCATCAGCATGTGGAGTAGCTAAAAGTTTTAAACCAGCTTTCAATATAAGAAAAAGTATGGCCATTTATATGATAAGTCTGGCAAGGACCATAGGATAATAGCCGCAGGTGATGGGATTACACAGTATACAATTCCAACAGATATGAGTATTAATGAACAGGATGATGTCTTCAATGACTTGGATGAAGCGGATGATACAGATGCTGTAGTGTCAGTAGTAAGGTAGGGACCTTGCCTTTAAAATAGCATTACGCGAGTAAACAACAGGTATATTCTAGTGCCGTTAAATGCCGATGCTGTTTTGTATGGAAAACTGGTTCCTGGTGCCGTCAAAAACAGCAGCTTGGCAGGGAGAGCACAGGTCAGATTATATGTTTCGAGCAAGAAGGCCTGGTTTGACGTCAGATTTCGTGAGCGCTAATTGCTCCAACGTCGGAATTTTCGGGCGGAGCCTGTTACCCTTTGAATAGAGAGAATAAGGAACCGAAATGGCCTATGCTGCACCATAAGCATCGGTGAAGCATTTTCACTACATACGCAACTTATTTACCGAAGGGAGCGATAATCAATCTACGTTGCCCCTTGCTTGCCCCGCAACCTAAGTATTGCACCAATACTGCTAACTACTCACACAGCAAGGTGTACAATGCTTGAAAAGCTCTTCACGGATGATATGCTCTGTTCAAACTAAATGTCAAAAAGCACTCACACTGCATCGCCGTCCAGCCAATCCGAAATTAGGATGACAACATCGCTCGATTCCGCGATTGGTGCATTGTACTTTTGCTCGTTTTGTCTTCGGTGCTGCACGTGGTAATTTTCGGCGCGTTGTGTAAATTCGCAAAATACTCGGTGGAAACAAAACATTAAGTGGAAAAGTGTAGTGTAATTGAGAAAGAGTGCTGTACTATAAGTCCTTTAAGGGGGGAGCCCGCTTTAGACGCTTCAAAAAATCGATGCTTTTTTGCCTAAATGTCATCCTACACTATCCAAGAATGTGTCCTAAAAAATTTCAGAAGCAAATTTGAAATATTTTCGAAGTTACAGAAGAAATAGTGAGCAAGCGACGAACAGGTATATGAGTTGCCGGATCACTCGGAGCGAGCACGCTGCGCCTCTCGATCTATTGTACGTATTATAATGCAAAAGGACTAACGGTCCTTCGAGACCCTATTAACTGTTCGTAGAAGGTCTTTATCAGAAGGGCAACTCTATGGACCAGGAATCGCTGATTAGCATACTAATGCGGTAATTTCGAGAAAAAACGATTTTTTATATACGAAAACTTTGACGGGCGATTTCTCGGCTTTTCATTTTTACGATTGTTCCCAATTGGCGGGAAACATAGAGAAAAGAATAAACGTCCTATCGTAACGGGACAAAATGCATTGTATTTGGGATTAAATTCTCTTCTAGTTGAACCTAAAACCTTAAGAAAGTTAAGATTAACTTACTTTTTAAAAAATCTACAGTGAATTTTTTTTCTCAAAAAAAAAAAGTTTTTTTTCAATTTGCGAAAAATTGTTGAATTTTTCACTTTTTCTGGAATTTTCATGGTTTAACTAGAAACTTTACTATTGAAAAATAAAATTGTTTTGGTTCGTTTGTTTCTGATGGAAATTGCGACTAGGATCTTTCCCGCCACATGGGAAATACATACTCTAGGTGCCTCGGCGAAATGCTTGTAAGAAGAATAATATTACATGTAACTTAATAACAAAAAATTGAGAAGACTCTTCAAATATGTAATAATAAATGCTGAAAGTTTCGTTTCAATCGGACATTTCTTTCCTTCCCAAATTTTTTTCCGAAAATATTGATTTTTTGAAGCGTCTAAAGCAGGCTCCCCCCTTAAGTGAATAATTAGTGAAATTTTGAACAATTATTTGTGTAAATTAAAAAAATGCGGTGCTGTTATCCTGGCTGCAAGTCTTTGCTAGGAAGCAAATCTTGTCGCGTTTCATTTTTCCGGTGAGTAGCTAAAAGTCAGTTTTATGGAAATAACACAGTTTATCTGCATATAGTCATTGTTTTCATTGAAAAATTCCCGTGCGATGCTAAGCAATTGCTTTGTACATGTAGGTCAAACTAATTGTCAAAACCGAATCATGTGCTGCTCAGCAGTCCAAAATCAGTGCAGCGCTAGAATGACGTGGGGAGGAATGGATGAAAATAATTGGAGGAAACGATTCCTGCATGAAGAAAAAAATTTGTGAGCTTCATTTTGAAACGGGGTACGTGGTTAAGCGTGGTGTAAGAAAGTTTTTACAACCGTATGCAGTACCAAAGGCGGTATTAAAATTAGTGAGTGAAAATATTTAATTTTATTTAAGCGCTAAAAACTATTTTTTCAAATATATTTTAAACTTTTTTTTTATTTTTAAGGTAGTGGAGACGAAAGTAGACTATCGCGATATTCCCGGAACATCTACTGAAACACATAATAAAGTAAGTTTAATCTTTGCAATCTATATTGGGTTATCCTCAAAACTTTTCTCATAGGAACATAGTGCGGAAGAGACAGCAAGCAGCAGTAACAAGCCAGTTTTCTCACTGGACGAAGAAGAAAGACGTACGATTTTCAAGGTAAAAAAATTATTATTATTTAATTACATTAGTTAAAAGTTGTTGTTTCAGACCCAGAACGTAGAACTATTGTTACGTCATTTGAAACATCTTCATCGGAAACGACTCCAACAAGCCAGCCTGAGAAAACTATTTTGGTAAAGCTAGTTTATAATAAAGTTAATCTCAAACTGAATTTAATATATGTTTTACAGAAACCAGTCAATACGCTGCAGGAAGCTACGAAGTCTTTAACTAGCTTCGAGGATGTGCCGGAGACTCTACGGAAAAAGCGGATCCGAGGAAAGGTTAATATTTTAAGGCATTTTATTAGACGTAAGATTATTAAAATTAAGACAGCTCAGCAGAAACTAAGGAGGCAATCTCAGCGAATAGCGCCGCTAAATGATATGCTAAGCACTGCCTTACAAAAAAAATTCTAAACCAGGATACCTTTATTTATTTATTTATTTATTTATCTTACAGGATGTCACTGTCACTCAAAAGGAGTTACTAGAGCGGGTGATGAGCAAGGTACAGGGAAAAAAGATTGCGCGAGTGTAGTGGCCGGTTTTACGCTCTTTCGCGCCTAATTTGAACTTTTTTTCGCCTGCTGCCTATGACTATAACAACAACTTTAAGTTGTACATTGCCTCATCTAATTAGTACGCCATAGATTGCCGTCCAGGATTCACCACAGAATCGTATGAGGCAATCCGACTGGTAGTAAATATTGCCAAGTCAAAATCTCGAAAACTTTTTTTGAACGTGGTGTTTGACGAGGTTCACATCCGTCAGCAAATTGAGTGGGATGGGCTGGACACATGGGGTTATGTGAATTTTGGCAATGCGGAAACTAGTAATTTAGTGGCTACTCAAATTTTAGTGTTTATGGCAGTGTGCCTTACTGGTAGCTGGAAAATTCCACTTGGATACTTCCCGATAAATACTTTGACTGGCATTCAAAAAAAAATATGTTTTTCCATTGCATCAATAAGCTAATTGATGTTGAAGCGGAAGTGGTTGGCGTTACAATCGATTTTCGATTTTTTTAATTTTTCAACTTTGAATTTGTTAGGGTGTAATTTGTACAATATTACTATCGACCCCGTCTTTACTTTACCTGATTCTACTTTGCAGTGCTCTGCGCTGCCTGATCCCGTTCATATGTTTAAGCTAATTAGGAATGCTTTTGGGGAGTTAAAGATTTTCGTTGATGGACATGGTAAGGAAATTAAATGGAAATATTTGGAAGATTTGCTTCGTGTGCAAAGCAAAGAATATATTCATCTCGGCCACAAACTACGCCGTGCGCACATTCATTTTCATGACCAGAAAATGAAAGTGAGACTTGCAGTACAAACTCTGAGCAAGTCTGTAGCGGATGCAATAGATTTTTGTCGTGAAGTGCTAAATTTGGAAGAATTTGCTGGTAGTTCAGCAACTTCACACTTCATACGAACTTTTAATGATGTTTTTGATGCTTTGAATTCGCGGCGGCTGCATGAATTTGGATTCAAGAAAGAATTATGTGAAGAAAATTTTAACGCATGCCATCTATTTTCAATGAATGCTATTGGCTATATTTCTAGTCTTAAAAATATTTCTGGTGGCTTACTAATAAATGAAAAAAGAAAGACAAGGTTTATTGGCTTAATAGCCGGACTGAAAAATATTAAAGTTCTTTGTAAAAGACTGATTTGTACCGAGGAATTGAATTATATTCCCATTTATAAATTGAATCAAAATCATCTTGAACTTTTTTATTCTTCAATACGCCGTGGGTTGGGTTATAATAGCAATCCCACAGTGCGTAAGTTTCGGGCAACTTACAAAAAGCTACTCATAAGGTGCTAGATCAGAGAAACTGGGAAAGGGACTTGTATTCCGCTACAAAATATTTCGATTCTTAACATGAATCGGGGATTAGATCCTATTTCCGAAATAAACAATTCGGCAAATATAAACCTTTTGGCTGAACATGTGCAGTGTGAGGGCTCTCCCGAAGATATAGGTGATGATGACATTATTTGGGAAAATATTCACATTTTTGCGCCCGTCGCGTTATCTTTATATTCTGAACATGTTGTAGAATATATAGCTGGGTTTGTTGTTTATAAGCTTAATAAACAATTGCATTGCCAAGAATGTTTGTCTGCCTTACAAGGCCACTTCAATCCATTTTCGTTGATGGCCTATAAAACCAAGGTATTTTTGTTATCTCCTTCTCAAAGCGTTATTAAAATTTGCAGTATAGCTGGGAAGATAATAAGGCAACATATTTTGATTCAAGGGAACATAACCAACAAAAGTGCGATCTTAGCTATCAAGAAAGGTATCCGGGAAGAGCTCTTGGGAAAATTTTCAAATGGGGAATATGCTGACCATTGACAAGAGCATAGCCATTATAACTGTTTGATCGAGTGCATTGTAAACACTAACACTAATACCCGAATTAATTACATATGTAAGACCTCCACGCAAAAGCTGTCTATTAGAAATAAGTATAATAATTTAGTTCATTTTAATAGAATGTGAATGTTAGATTTAATTAGGTTTTACTTTTACTTTCATTGGTATAAGCGGTATTGTTTTTTGTATGTATAATAGTAAAATAAATGTTTTGTTGAATCATATAATATTGTAAAATCTAGCTTCCTCACAACTTTTTAACGTTATATAACTTTTCCAATAATATCCATTTGAAAAACGATTCTTTCCTACTTCACTGCGTCCTTTTGTTTACAAAATGCTAAAACTAGTGTGGTTTTCTGTCTCGCTCTACGATGGTCGCTAATTGCTTCAATTCTCTTTAGCGATTTTGATTCCTTGGTTCTCTCTATTCAAACCTGTTACCACTCCGGTGTTGAAGTTGGCACCGTCGCGATGAGTTCGAGTGAAGTGACTGTATGGATCTTGCATGTGTATTTTGGCGGCTTCTTTTGAGAACGTAAATCGCGCAAATTGAGAGTCAGCCGGGTGCATTAACCAGATGCAATGTTTACTTTCACTTTTTTTTGCGTTTTGAATTGCATTCGAGAAGCGTTTGCTTGTTTGTTTTGCGTGAAGGCCGTTGTTCGCCGATATTGTGGATGCCGGCAAACAACGGCCTTCAGGCTTGTTTGGTCAATTATGCTATCACATCAGCTTTGCATGATTGTGTTTTCGCCGACACAGTGCCCGCTCAATCAACAGACATATTTCCATGCATCTATTCAAAGAAGAAGGATGAGTAAGATAATGGAAGTTGAGATTTTATAATTTTTCTTCTTTACTCGGTGAAGGTGAGTTTGCTTGAGCTCTTCAATCTGTAACCTTTTAACAATAAGTATATAGTAAAGTATAGTGTTATATACATATATTTTTGCTTAACTTAGTACAATAAGTATATAGAGTATAAAGTGGTATTTATATGTATTTTTGAAATAAAAGTCGGACAATCGTAGGAACACATCATTCTTTTAAAAGTTGGATATGTAAAATAATGATATTTGTGTCCTTCGTAAAATTAATTTTTCACAAATTTTATTTTAAAGAACCCCCCTTTAGACTCATCCTTCCCTTCATAAATAAGCTTCTGCCCGGGAGTTTGCTTGAGCTCTTCAATCTGTAACCTTTTAACAATAAGTATATAGTAAAGTATAGTGTTATATACATATATTTTTGCTTAACTTAGTACAATAAGTATATAGAGTATAAAGTGGTATTTATATGTATTTTTGCTTAATCTAGCTTAATTTGTTTAGAACCATAAGGATAAGATAAAAAATCTTTTACAATCCTTTTATCATACATAAATTGGAATTTTTTTTTCTCCGGTGCAGAAATAATGACCTCTGGTCGTTTTCTTTTAATTTGCTTATCATTCACTACCTGGATCGTTTCGTAACCGTCATCGCCAATTACCATTGATTTGAGTCGATTAAAATTATTAAGTTGGGAGTTCTTGAAGTTAATAGTAACCCCTTTACATTTGGTGATATATTGGGGGTTTTTACCAGTCTCTACGTTAAGGCTATAGCTTTTAGGGCCTGTACTTACAAATTCGGTAATGAATGCATTAGGCCCATAGCCTTCAATTTCGTTGGTTAAGTCTCCCAAAAAGTTTCAGATTGGAAAAGTCATCGGACTTGCCTTTTTGTCAACAAATATCAAACTATCGGCATCGAAATATAGTAATTGAATCCCGACCGTTCCCAGGGCCTCGAAAAGTTTTATTCTTGCAAACGCTGTTGTATATGCGGCTATGGTTAAATTTACATGTGGTAGCGTGTTCGAATTTTCCCCAATATTATTCCACGTAACCCACATTGCCTCCTCGTTAGTGGCGTATAAAGAGCAGATCTCAATGCCAGGCGAGTTAATGAACTCGCAAAATTCCTTATATTCGTGAAGCACATAAAATTAAGGAAAATCTTTGCAGTGTTACGTCTACCAGAATTTTTTTCAATATTGTTTTTATATAGTGTAATCATATTTCCAAACTTCAAAAACATGTTTGACTTTGTACACTTTCTTAACAGCTAGCGCCACTTCCGGAATAATCCACGTACCAGTAAAGACTTTCTCTTCTTCGTTATACTCACATACCGCAATGTTATTAGCATCAGCACACTTTCTACAAAGTGCGAAAAGCAGCTTCTTATTACTTTTGAAAGGTAAGATTGGGATGTCCAAACCGGACGGTGGAATAATTGAACATTTGATGAATCCATGCATGGAAAGTATATCTGACAGAGAAGGTATGTTATCATTGCGAAAAATTTTAGGATGCTTGATCGGGTAGGGAGAATATTTGTTAATATAAGGATATCGACTTGTGTAATCTAAATAACGTACAATTTTATCTCCATTAGCCTTATGATACAGACGGAATACTTCAGTTCGACCTCCAAAAACTGCATCGCGTGGATTAAGCGGGAGGAAAATGTCTGAATTTTTTTCATCCAGCATTTTATCTAATGTCTTATGTTCCCTCAGCAATTCCCTAAACGTACATTCCCAAGTATATTCGACCTTATAACCAAACTGTTTAATTGCCTCAACTTTTCTACGTGTGCCTTCATTTCTTTGCCTTAAAGTTTCCATTTTCGGATTTAATTTTTCAAGGAAATGTTCTACTTGTAAACACTCGTCGTGCTCCCGGCTAGTGATATTTGGCGGAGCTGAAGATTTAAGCATTGCAGTTCTTTGATAAATAGTTTAAAAAAATATATTCTTGGCAAGGATAGAAAATGTACGCTATGTTACTAAAGTACTTAGATAGCGGTTTAGCAATAGGAAAGGAATTTTTTATATTCAGCTTGAACAATTCCATGAAGAAAATGAAAACAAAATTTAATTTAACATTTACAACAGAACAAAAATATGATCTTCTGGAACTTTTAACTAAATTTTCAATCAAGTTTAATGTACCGTGTTCAAATAGTGTACTGAGGGAATTGTTTGATTTCCTCAGTGTTTGTAGTAGCAGTAATAGTTGTTTTAGTGACGTTGATGATTCCGTAGGTTCCAATGAAAAAATGGATCTAAATAATTGTCCAAACGTTGAAAGCAGATTGAATGACAGAAACCAGCTCGGTCATGGTTTGGATACCAGTTATGAACTGATATCCAAAGAGACAAAATGTTATAAAAAAATTTATATTGACGGAGTCAAGATAACCTTTCGTTCAGAAGATCTTTCTGTAGTCACAGAAGATCTTTTTAGCGGTTTAGAGAAAGTGTTTGATGATGTTGTAAAAGATATTCTTTCGAATTTCCCAAAAGAGAGCAAGGTCGGGTTGAGCATTACACTTCCCAACTCTCCAGAAGTAAAGCCAATTTGGAGTAGTTTTAGACCAGTTAGCGAGCTAAGTAGTGAATACATAGGTGGATTGATTTCAAATGTCAATCAGTCTAATACCACTTTTCTTGACGGTAATATTATGGAATAAAAGGCCGATATTATCAACTTTCCTCTTGCCGAGGGGAGAAAAAACTTGGTTCTATGGAGGAGAGTCAGTTTTTAAGCCGAAAGAGATCAATACATGATGTGGGAAAAATATGATGCGAATTATCTCTCCCGAAGTAAATGTTATGTGATTGAAGTTTGCGCCCCGAATTTCAACACCTACAAACAGAAAGAGGTTTTTGACTCATTGGATGAAATTGCAAAAAAAACTGTGTCAAGACGCAAAGGTTGTTGTCGGGCATGATGGATGTATTTTACAAGACTTTTACAAGTTTCAGAAATTTTTGAAAAGTCACCAGATGTCTTTGATAATCACGAAAATTCAAACTCGATTGTTTTAAAACTTGAAACTGGCAAGCCCTTCCTGAAAAAATGTTCTTCATTACTCGAAACTTTTGAAACATATTTACTTGATTACTTCAGTAACTGGGTTTTTTGATAAAGATTATGTCTGTTCTTCTTGCGATAAAATTACAGATTGCAAAAGACATAAGTGTTCGATGAAGTGTTTATACTGTAACTCATTTCCACCATGTCAATTTGTTTATACAATCAAAAACTGCGATGATTGCAATCGTAACTTTAGAGGAGACACATGTTTTCTCAATCATTTACAAAAGAAAATCGAAGATAAAAGTGTGTGCGAAACATTCAGAATATGCAAACACTGCTCCAAATAAATTGTTTCCTACAAAAACGGAAAACAAGTCATACATGCAACGAATTTTACTTTCATATTTGTTGGAAAATTGTTCCCGAGAACCACAAGTGTTACATTAAACCGTACAGTGGTAAGAAAAAGTCAAAATTCTTATTAAGTTTTTTCGATTATGAAAGCACACTGTTGAATCTTTATATTGAAATAATTGATTCCGTGTTTAGTTCGTTTCTTTAATTTATTAAAATAATTCAAACTCCAAAATACAGATCTCGAAAGTGCGGAGATGTTGCTTCAACCACGAGGAAATTAGTTCTGCCATATAACAGGGATGATATGAGCGTGGCAAGTGTTGTAAGTTGTGGATTATGCTCTAACATTTCTGCCCGCCTTAAAAAGAATCTTTCAATGTACTTAAATTACTTAAATTTATTATTCATTAATGATTCAATATACATTAAAATCTTGAAATTTTGTTTAGGTAGGTATCTACGCCTCTGTGTTGTCGCCTTCAATAGGCTGGATGCATATACCAGATACAGGTCGAGTTATAGTTCCTCGGGAGACTTGCAATGTTACTACTCGAATGACTCCATCCTTACCAGGGTGTACCTTAGTAATGCGACCTAGGGGCCATTGCATTGGAGGTATATTGTCATCTCTGATTAGTACCATCATTTCTGGGTTAATGAGTGTCGTGCCACATTTTTCCATTTCAATCGTTTTTGTTGTTGAGGCAAATATTCCTTATGCTATCGCTGCCAGTAGTGTTGAACTATTTGTTGTAAATGTTGGAATCTTGATAGACAATTGATGTTTATCTCTCGTATGTAATGCTGTGAAAATGTTTTAAGAGAGCCTCCAACTAGGAAGTGGGCAGGAGTGAGGGGACAAAGGTGGTTTGGATCGCATGATAAAGGAGTTAGGGGACGGGAGTTCATACACGCTTCTATTTGTACCAATATTGTATAAACCTCTTCGAAAGTTAGTCGAGTTTGTCCGATAACCCGTTTCAAATGGTATTAACTTGACTTTACCGCTGATTCCCAAAGACCTCTCCAGTGTGGTCCATGAGGTGGAATAAAATGCCATTTAATATTCATTGATGCGCAAAATCCAACAATCTCGTTCATAAAACCATCGTCATCAAGTATACCTCTTAGTTCTTTCAACTCAATATTCGATCCAACAAAAATTTTACCATTATCTGATAATATATTTCCGCAAAGACCTCTACGAGAAATAAAGCGACGTAAGCAGTTCATGAACGCTTCGGTTGTTAAATCTACGGCCAGTTCAAGATGCACTGCCTTTGTTGACATGCACACGAATAAACACAAATATGCCTTGATTGATGTACGTGCACGGCTATGTTCTTTTATGAAAAAGGGACCTGCATAATCTACACTGACGTTATGGAAAGCTTTCGTTTGAGATACTCGTTCTAACGGTAAATTACCCATAATGTATGCAGACTGACTCGGTTGAACCTTAAAACACGTTACGAATTGTCGCAAAATTTTTTGCACGGTGGATTTACCCTTTATCAACCAAATCCACTCTCGCAATGATGCGAGAACTGATTGGCACCCGGCATGCATGAAACGTAAATGTTCATATTTAATTAACAAGTGTGTTAATGGATGGTTCGCTGTAAGAACAATTGGGTGTTTTTGATCGTACGGTATTGCCGCATTTTGCAATCTACCGCCTACTCTGATTAATCCGAACCTGTCAAGAAAGGCGTGTAATTGTTCAAGACACTATCGTTACATAATTCCTTACTTGCTGATAAAAAATTTAACTCCTTTTCAAAAGTCTCTGATTGCGCGATCTTAAAGAATTGGTTGGTTGTAGACTGTAACTCGGTAGTGGTTAATGGTTCATATCTCCTTTTTCCTTTGCCACTCTCAGTGCGAGATCGACACTCTTTCTTTATTATCATGAGGAGGCTGAATTAATTTACTTAATATTTTGCAATGACGTTCAAGAAACGCGATCATTTCTTTCAAGGTTGGTTGTCCTGATTTTGACGCAAGAGCCCTTTGCCATTCATTTTTAACAGCGGTATTCAGTTTTGCCGTTAATAGGTATACCATAATAGTATTCCAGCTATCCGTCGGTTCCTTTAACGATTTGAGAGCCGATAAATGATTATCAAATGTATCGATTAACGTTCGTAATTCATCCTGCGAGTTGCGTGACATTGTTTTAGCCTCCAAAAAACCGCTAACATGATGGTAACGAAGTTCGTTACTATCCATATATCGGTCTTTAACCTTCGACCACGCAGTGTTGTAATTCTCATCCGATACACCTAGTGACGCGATCGCGTTGGCTGCTTTTCCGATCAAAACATCGTCTAAATACGTGAATTTTTGGATATTCGATAGTTTCTGATTTTCATCGACCAGGGCACTGAAAGTGTCGCGGAATTTAACCCATTTACTATATTCGCCATCAAATTTTGGTATTTGGATTTTCGGGAGTAACATACCATCTAAATGTACATTCTTTTCGTCGCCCGCGAGCTGGCTAACATTGCTCGCAATTGTCTTTTGATCTGACGATCTACCAGACTGCTCAATTTTAGCGCGTGCTCTGGCTACAATCGTATAAAACTCGTTTGCGAACGATTCACTTTCATGCGATTGTTCTTCGGAATCTGTAACGGTATCGCGCAGCATTTCGATTTCACATTGTATTTCGTCAAACTGTTCCAATAGCATCAGGTTTTTCTCCAAACAAATCATTCTAACGGATACGTCTACATTATCATTATCAACTGAATTTTTGAACCGTGTGAGTTTACTCTTCAGCATGACGCGCTTCCTTATCAAATTATCCATCATTCTTAAATATTGGTACAGGTGAAACGTGTGGTATAGGTGTGATCTATATGACAGGATAGGAATTTGTTAGAGACTCACCAAACCAATATGAATGCTGCCCGCCGTGATAAACTGCTGTTCAATAGTTCCAGAATACCGGTTTAGTCTAGCTCCAAAGTCCAAAGTATCAAGTTAAAGCACAACGTGCAAGGTCCAAAAAATTTATACACAGTCCAATTAAGATAGAGTCCAGGCCGTATCCACAAAATGTAATTTGTATTAAGTCCAATGCAGTTTCATTTGTTTTTTACAATACCAACATACGAGGTATTATGTCCGTCCAAAGCTAACAGTCTCCGCACTTAACCTTTCACTACACTCTTCAGTATCACTGTTCCAAATATCCGGCTCGAAGGACCAAATGTTGAATCTTTCTATTGAAATAATTGATTCCGTATTTAGTTCTTTTCTTTATTAACTTCCCAGTATATGGGAAGTTCTTGTAATCGCCTCGAAAATCGAAATTGAAATTTTCAACTTTTCTTTACGTTTTGAGGTCTATAGAGTATATATAAAGTGTTTTTAGAAAGAAGTATGTATGTGTGTGTGTGTGTGTGTGGGTACGTACGTACGTACGTATGTGCGTTCGCGGGCAGTTTTTCTACGAGCATAACTCACGTAAACAAAGTTGTATCGACTTTGTTAAGGTGTCAATCGAAGCGTCTTTGTAATCTTAAGAGCTGATTAGTTTTTGGGAAACTTCGGTCGGGGAGATTTGCTGTTTTCACCCCTTGAAGGTCAACCATGTTATGCGCTATATCTCACGAACCAAACATGCGATATTCATCATTAAGGCATCAACCGACGGGTATTAACATTTTCGTGAATCTATCAAATTTTTAAAAAAATCGGTGGAGCCGTTTTTTAATTTTTTTAAAAAAAGTGCAAAAAATTAGGATTTTTTTCAAAAACACAAAATTTTAACCTGATTTTCAATCCTAAGTAATCAATGTTTATATTATTTATATACTCCAAATAGTTCTTGTGTAAAAATCAGCAAATTTTTCTTCATGTCACAAAAGAAAATTAAATAAAAATAAAAAATCATTAAACGTACAAGGTCATTTATGTCATTCATTATATCTCGAGAACCAAATATAATCTTTCCATCATTAAGGTGTCAATCGACGCGTATCAACATCTTTATGAATTTTTTTTTATTTTAAAAAAATTGTTAAAGTGGTTTTTACGATCTATCAAAAAATTTTTTTAGAAAAGTAGTGTTTTTTTCATAGAAAATTCCATTTTTAACCTGATTTGCAAATCGTAATAATAATTGTTTATAGAATTTATAAACTTTTATCAATTTTTGTAGAGAAACCAGCAAAAACTTTTCTCATGATTACAAACAAATTAAATAAAAAATAAAAAATCATTCAAAGTCACCATGTAAAAAGGGTTCATTCGAATCATTATACCTTAAATCTCTTATTCTAAGGACATTGTTGTAAAGTCAATCAAAGTTTATTAATATTTGCAAAATTTGAGCAGATTTTCAAAAGTCTTCACAGCACCATGTTTAACTTTAATGAAAAAACTGCTTTGTAACCTGTCCCCCCTCCGATTGATCCGCGTGAATAATCAATCAAACCAA
Organism: Oxycera nigricornis; assembly: GCA_963942545.1. NCBI lineage: Eukaryota > Metazoa > Arthropoda > Insecta > Diptera > Stratiomyidae > Oxycera > Oxycera nigricornis. The sequence goes on along the minus strand of OZ012661.1, from coordinate 44,588,491 downwards.
TGCACCAAAATCCTTACGTAATCAAATGACGCTCGGGTAGATGTTACGATTAATATTAAATCATTCCAATAATTTTTATGAGAGGTACATTTTTATTATTTGAAGTAGTATTATTTCCATAACTTTTATTGTGTTTAATATTTTTAATATCTATGTAGATATTACTGGGAAGTTGACCGTGTGGACCTCATGGGTCGCGCCTCGCGGCTTGTTTTATTAAAATAATTCAAACTCCAAAATACAGATCTCGAAAGTGCGGAGATGTTGCTTTAACCACGAGCAAACTAGTTCTGCCATATAACAGGGATGGTGTGAGCGTGGCAAGTGTTGTAAGTTGTGGATTATGCTCTAACACACACAGAATACCGTTTTTGGAGGCAGTTGCACATCCTTTTTACATGTTGTTAATATGATAGTTGCACAACAAATATGCAATAACTGCTACAAAGATTCAGACATGAAACGGGATTGCAATATTTGCGGGGTCAGACAGCATATTTTTGAATATGACGATCAGAAGCCTGCAGTAGTTTCTAGATTTATAGACTACTGTATTCAAAATCTTCCTTTCGTGAGTAATGTGTTTTGCATTGTCCACAACTTGCAAGGTTATCGTCGCGGATCATGGAAATTCAGCCAATGTGGCAGTCTTTCCATCGAGTTCTAAAACGTGAGTGACGAAGCAAGCGGCATTTTTCCGACAAGAGACATCAGAGGACACAGAAGCAAAACGTGCCGCGACTGTAACCAATATTAAATTTAATATAACCATGAAGTCAACCATTGTTTGCTGCGATTACAATCTGTTTTGCTTCTATTCTGTGTCGCATGTCGTTAGTGCAGTAAAAACTCAAAATGCCGAGGAAAACGAATTTCAAATAACCATACCGAAAAAGCTGACAACAATGGAGAAGATCTCGATGCCACATTTATGAATTTGGAAGGCGCCAGCTGTGTAGCCAGCCAACAGCCGTTGTCAAGTGAAAGCGACATGAGAATAGCGGACATTTTGTCAGTGATGAGCATGTGTCACATGGCGCTGGATGACATCAAAAAGGCAAACAAAAGAAACTTCGTCTGCAAAATCACGCCATAAATACACCGATAACTACGCCGATTGCAGTTGCATCATCGGAGATCAAGCCACCGAAAGTATTAATGCAGACACAAACGAAGTTGCCACCGTTGACATTATGTACTTATGTTGTCACAGTCCCGACTTCGCGCACAAACACGAGGATCCGAGATCGAGTGCTCCACCATTTTGGACGCTCTTCGACCTCGGATTTCTCGTGTGCACCCGCGCCGCCGGGACTGGTACAACGTCGACCGCATAGTGGCGGTCCCCATTTAACTTTTTTATTCATTTCCGCGACTAGCTCACCGAGTCGTGTGTTTTTGGAGAAAGGGAAGAACACCGAAACCTATTCGCACACGCGTCTCCATTGAAAAAAAAGAAATTCACATCACTTGTTGATTCTTTTCCTACTCCATTTTTAACATCCTTTATTATATCGCCACTGGACTAACAAGCCAAAAATTATTTTTGTTTGTCCTTATTTTCACTCAGCACTCATTAGAAGTAACTCATGCATTAACCTTATATTATTATTATTATACATACAGTTCCTGACCGATCGAGGGTTTAGCGATTACATAAGATTATGAAGAAATCGAACATCTATATATTTTCTTTTCCTTTTTTTCGTATTTTCTTCACGATATCATTTAAAGTTATAATTGGTATTTGACATTGATACCTTTAATGCGACGCTGAATACCTTCCCAATAATACGTGTTTAAATGGTTACGTTTAACTGAAGCCATTTAATCGTCAAGGTGCGCTGTCTGGTCGCTCCATTAGATGCCTCTTGCTCGATTTCCAAGTCCGCTGACTTGAGTTGGATCCCAACTGCTCGATCAAGATTTCATTTTAAGGCTGGTGTACGAGGGGTGTTGTGGTTGGTTAGGGTGTCAGGTGTGTAGCGGTGAGTTGTTGCTTGTAAGAGGTGTGTTGTGGTTGGTTGGGGTGTCAGGCATGTAGCGGTGATTTGTTGATTGTAAGAGGTGTGTTGCGGTTGGTTGATTGGGGTGTCAGGTGTGTAGCGGTGGTTTGTGTTGTTAGATTTGCATGGCGAACAGATGTGTGCATGTAGACACATTAAGAGTGTGATTTGCGAGGCGTTGAGCGATGTTTTGGGTCCAGTTGGTTGGTTGTTAGGGGTGTAGGGTGTGTTAGAAAGGAGAATCTGTCGAGTTTTTGTGAAATGGATTACCAGGGCGTCAGGAAAGGTTGACGGCAAAATATTCATGAAATGCCATGTGCGCAAACTTTTCTTCCTACATAAATGCAATCTTACCTTCTGGCCACGGTGAATATATGTAGCATCTGTTCAAGACAACGAATGATGGGCTCAGGGTAAAGCCTTGCACGCACATTTTCTGTCGCACTGTATCAAAATTAGCTTAATGTATTACGAACCCAATGATCTTCGAAACGCCGTGTTACTGTAAGTTATTTGTGCGAATGATGGGTGAAAAGAAGGGTGAAATTTTAATGGTAATTGCCATTCATACTGAAGTCTGATACTAACCTTAATGCATTACCAAAAGTATCCAATTAACTTCATACGCATGTACGTTGAGATGTATTTAGATAGCCATGATCGGACAGAAGTATGGTAGTACATAAAACTATGTATTAATTTTCTTAATACTGCGAGACAGTCTACCAGGAGCTCATTAATTCAGGAGGTTTAAATATCTCAAGTCTCTTTTGAAGGCAAACGAATGATGGTAAAGAGGACGATCAACCTGAATGAGTCCGATACATGTGTTTTATTGTAATTAAAGGTATTCCCCAAGGTTGACCGTGGCGACGCATTGACCGTTCCAACAGGTGCTTCTTTCGAGAAGAGATGTATCATGAATGATCAAGTACGTAACGGCAGGTTATGCGTTTTTTTCTTGTTGTTTGCTGGGGAACTGGAGATTTGAGGGTGAATATCATTAAAATAACGCCTTGCCTGCCGCATTTTTTATGATACGTATTTTACACTATATTGCAAAATGGAGTAATTAAGTGGTATGGCTCAATTTGTAATGTGAATTAATTAGCTTCATGAGAAAATGTCGTTTAGTTAACACGGCCGGTAGCACAGACTACATGCATATGCTTGCAATTTGTTTATTGTGTGGCGTGGAAAATTTTTTATAAAAAACCGTGGCTTGTACCTTGGGTTATCATAAATTATCGGACAGCAATCTGATAGGTTATTAGAAAAGTAAGTGTTTTTATTTTTAAGTTATTATTTTTTATACAATAATTTTTTTCTGCTTACAGCATTATTGTAAATTTTGTAAATTGCGGCCCCCACAAGGCCTATTTTGCAGCTGACGTGAGTTAGCTTAGGGTTTACCATCTTAAATTTTCAAATTGTTACAGTGCGAATATATAAAGAACTTTGAAAATGGTAGGTAATACAACTTAGTTTGATAGCTGAGGTTAACTATCATTTTTTCCTTTCAGAAAACCGTGGCACTTTTAGACAACATCTGCAACTATACCCCTGATCAACATGTTGCACTTGCTACATTAGACGTAGGTAAAAAATTCAGAATTAAATGTTTTCGATTGATAACCACGCAGTATGGAGCACGCATCACTGTAACTTTGGTGGACGGGACCTACTGTTTTCTTCCGCCAAGATTCTCGAAGAAAATAAAAAAAACGTCTGGTTAAGGAGCTGAGCGAGATCACAAACTACAATCTCATATTCGAGGGTAAAGACGACACAAGGGGTTGTTATTTCAAATAAAATTTGTTCAAGATACCAACGATGAATAAAAAGCATTTTTTGTCATACAACATTGTTTTTATTTCGAATTGACTTTTTCCATATCACAACTGAATGAAGAAATAAAAGACTGATTTCGAATGTAATTTAACATTGTATTAAAATGTCACTTATATAATTTCAAAACTTAACATTTCTTACTCACTAATAAAAACACATTAACTCCCGTATTCTGTTGGAGGCTTTTTCAACATCACAACACTCACATGTATCCGGTCCGGATTCGGCATTGTCATAAAACCATGGACAGGAATTGTAGTGTTTACCGTGAATTTATGTGGAAGACGGGATCTATGAGTATAACTTTAATGTTTTGATATCACTTAGCAGCCTCTCACGATGTTCATCCAGAAGTATCTCCATGTATTCCGCAACAAAATCGTCATATTTTCGTAGTTCCACAGCATTAGTCATCTTGTCCGCACAAAAAGTTTGTTCTTCTCAACAAGGTAAACATCGGGATATTTCACCTTTAATAATTCTGTTTCATAGAAACCACCTTGAATGGTGTTACCTTGATAATCTTCAAGAAAGTATGTCCGTGGTTGTGTTTTTCTCACTTCCTTTATAGTGAATATTTCAGTCGACCAGTTCGGTGTGTAGCCCTTTTCAAACACATGCTTGTACTTACTTATTTGCACATGATTTCCAATTTTAAATTTAGGCTGCTTTGACACCACCTTAACTTCCTTATAAACAGTTGCATGTAGATGTACTTCATTTGTTACGTTAACATCTATAGGACGCATCTTGATTATGCGATGTTTTGTTTTGTTGTACTTGTCCGTCAACTTCTGTATAATGCTAATCCAATGATAATTCCCATTCATACTGAATTTTTTCCACATGATGCCCTCCAGAGTTCGGTTGAATCTCTCGACAATTGAAGCTTTTAACGCCCTGAATGTAGCATAATGGTTTATTTCATAGTTTTTCATTATCCGATGAAATGTTTTATTGAAAAATTCTTTTCCATCATCGGTTTGTAGATTTCGGGGTATACGTCTCTGTTTGAGAACTGATTCCATAGCCTTAGCCACATCATTGGAATTTTTACTTTTGAGAGCCCAAGCGTACTTGGAAAATATATCAATTATTGTCAATGGAAATCTATAACCGTGATTTTCAGATACATACGCACTCATATCAACCAGATCTGCCTGCCAAAGATCATCAATACCCCTTATAACAACACGTCGACGTTTAAAATTTTTTCGAGCAGTTCTATGGAGTTCATTAACAATTTGCCTTCTACTCATCTGGAAAAATGTATAAATAAAAGTTTTGTAATGGCTTTTATAAGAAGTTCTTCTTTTCCAAACACAAAAAGATACTCCACTTTAACCCTCTCATGCCCGATGTTGCCTACAGGCAACATTAAGTTACAAGCTAATAAGTCCCACTATTTTTTTTTAATTTTTTTTTTGCATTGTGTAGCCCTGTGTCTTGAGTATACCTATGTCATTTTTCATAAGAATTGCCAAAGCACGTGTTCAGTTATTAGCCGATGTTCGTGGAGATAAGTTGTAAAGTTTAGCTCGCGAAAAAAGTGTCGTGATAAAAAGTGTTTAAAATTGATAAAGTAATTATTTATTTCCAAATTCGAGTACATATCATAAATAAAGAAAGGTGAGAGTGTGATATGAAAAAATTGCATTTAAAAATTCTTTACTTTGTTTATAATAATTTTGTAAAAGTGCAGTTGCCTATATGCAACACCGGTCAATTATGGCAATTTTCGAAAAATATTTTCTTCTTTATGCATTCTAAGATGCGTCCAAAAGGTTTAAATGCGGAGAATATAGAAAAAATTGACAACTATGATTGTAATAATTCCGAGGATGAGGATGAAGAAAAAGAGGACGATAATATCGTTAAATTGGAAAAAATCTTAGAAAATAATTTGCATAATATGATTGAAAATGAAGAAAATATGGAAATGACTGAGGAAATAATTGGCGAAGAAAAAGACGGAAAAAATGAAGCGATTAAACAAGAGGTAATAGAAAAATAGATATGAATAGTTTGCGCTGGAGAAGTACAGAGTTGATGCAATGTGATGTCAATTGGAAAAGCGAAATGGTGGAAATATGGTGAAACAACCGATTGAATATTTTAACCAGTTCTTTACGAATGAAGCTTGGCAGAAGATATGTCTTGAAACAAACTTGTATGCGGCACAAACTAATGGAACAGAGTTGAAATGTGAAGTTTTTGAAATTAAAAAATATGTTGGAATATTATTATATCTCGCTATAATAAGAATTCCAACATACAGAATGGCATGGGCGCAAAATTCCAAGTTGTCGGATGCTGCAAATTCTATGCCAAGAAGTAGATTTGATAAAATCAAGCGATATTTACACATAAATAATAACGCTACTCAGCCTCAAAAGGGTCAACCTGGCAACGTTAAGTTATACAAAGTTCGCCCATTGCTAGATGTTATCAAAAAAATGCAATGAAATTCACCAAGAAGAACACCAGAGCATCGATGAACAATTGATTGCATTCAAAGGTAATTAACTTTTACATAAAAATATATATCTTTTAATTGCTTAAATGTATTTTTATATTCAGGTAAACACAGGTTGAAGCAGTATCTCCCAAATAAGCCAAATAAATGGGGCTTCAAAATGTTCACTAGAGCTGATGTATCTGGCATCATTTATGATTTCACCCTCTACATTGGTGAAGGAACGTGTGAATCTTTTGGTTTGAGAATATCATCGGACATTGTCTTACATTTGACATCTAGCATTCCTATGAATCAAAATTATAAATTATTTTTTGATAATTGGTTTACGTCAATAAGCTTGTTGATTGCTCTAAGACAAAGGGGCATATTATCCATTGGTACAATCCGAAGTAATCGTTTGAAACATTGTACCCTAAAAAGTGAGCAGGATCTTCGAAAAAAGGCCGAGGATCATGCGATTTCAAATATGAGTCATCGCACAACTTGATTGTTTGTCGTTGGTATGACAATAAGAGTGTGTAACTGGTTTCTAACTACGCAGGTAAAAATCCAATGAGTGAGTGCAAGAGATGGTGCCGAAAAGAGAAGAAATTTATTACAATACCTCGACCAGATATAGTTGAATGCTAGAACAAGCATATGGGAGCGTGGACCTTGCAGACATGCTGCTAGAATTGTATAAAGTCAACCACCGTTCGAAAAAATGGTATATGCGCATTGTATACTGGTGTATAAATTCTGCTGTAGTAAATAGCTGGCTGTTGTATCGCAAAGACCTTATACGTAATCACGGCAGTGTGAAGTATATGCCGTTGATAAAATTTCAATTAAATATTGCCAATGAGCTGATAACTGGAAACCAACCATCAACGGTCGCAAAAAAAAGAGGTCGCCCATCAAATATATCACCAATGGAGTGCACTTCTTCTTCAAGATGCTCTTCACCATCCTAATCAACTCCTTCTGGATCCACTTCCGGCAGAAGAGTGTATGTTGCAGAGCCTGTAAAATCTATCCGTTTAGACAATTTAAGTCACTGAGATCAATGGGGATCAAAAGATCGATGCAGGCTATGTCATACTGGGTTTCCTCGGTGTAAATGCAGCAAATGCAATGTTTATTTGTGCTGCAATCCATTAAAAAATTGTTTTGTTTCGTATCATACTTGATTTTTAACAAAAACACCAATGTCATACTAGGCGTGTACTATAATAAAAAGAACACTCAAAAACAAAAAAAAATTTAATGAACATAGTATTAAATCTCATAAAAATATTTTATTAGATGTACCATAGTTGCCCAATGTTGCCTATAGGCAACATTCAATAACTAACAAACCGAGAAACCTATGAGTCTGAAAATTTCGTAAGTTCATATTTCGGTCATAATAAACACGAATATGCTTCCAAAAATAATTTACTGCCACCCAATTTAATTCGGGCATGAAATGGTTAAACACACTTTTACAATGATGGTGGCAGGCCCGTCTGGCTGCGGGAAGACGATATTTATAGAAAATCTTCTTAGAAACAATGCAATGATTCAACCATCAGTGAAGAAAATTATTTGGTGCAACGCTGAACAGAGTGCTATACCACGGCAAGCTCCATTTGAAAATATAGAATATTTGAACTCTATTTCTGAGAAATTTCCAAATAGCACGAATCAACCAATCCTAATTGTACTGTACGATATGATGTTAAATGCTTTTTCAAGACAAGTATGCGAGTTGCTTACGAAAGGATCGCATCATCGTAACCTGTCTGTCGTTCTGGTGACTCAGAATGTTTTCCATCAAGGAAAATTTTGCCGAGATATTTCCCTAAACTGTAAGTATCTAGTGTGCTTCAAGAACCCACGAGACGAGAGTCATTTTAATCATCTCGTTAAACAGATATACCCTGAAAACAGTCCGGAGCTTATGAGAATATATAAAGAAATAACTCAACAACCTCATAGCTATTTGCTAATAGACCTAACACAGGATAAAAATGACACCTTACGTTTTCGCACCGACATATTTAATACAACATTTGTAACGTGTTATTGCTCCCCAGATAGTTTGAAAGAAGACAATGGTGTCACGAATGAGACGATTAAAGGACAACAAGCATATGCTACACGTTCTTAAAAAAGCTAGCCCGTGTTTAAGACAGGCTATACTGAAAACCGCCGATTCCGAAGTAATTAAAACTCTTTGCGAAATCACACAGAATACACTGAAAGGAAATCATTTGCCTAGAGGAAAAATATTCTCCCGGCTTTGTAAATATAAAAAGAGTATGCGTAAGCTAGTGGAGGCTAAACGATCCATTCCACGCCAATGTAAAGTGTTAATTCAACAAGGCGGATTCTTACCCGTATTGCTAGGAAGTGTTCTTTGAGGTGTGATAGGGTCTTTAATTGAAAAATATGCATAGAAATAGCAGTCTTAATAAAATGCTTCTATTAACCCCGAAAGTATATGAACGTTTAAAGGAAACAGTTGAAAGCGCTAGTACACAGACACTGATTGACAAAACCATGAGTAAGATACTGAAAAATAAGCGCACAAATGATAAAGCAAAATGGCATCAGTACCGCAATGTGCTAATGCAATTTTTAAATGCAAGACGAAGAAAAAAATCATTTATGGAGACGAAAGCTGAAAATCTTTCATCGAAAAACCGCATGGATAGTCAGAAATATAAGAATTTGCGTGAAAACAGTACACAGACGAGGTTCCCATTTAAAAACAAAATACCCACACAAACTCCGCCTCCACGACCGGAGGAGATATTCAAGTCGATAAACGAAAGAACACCAATGAAGCAAGAATTGCCTGCTGCTTTTAAGCGACGATTATCACCAAGTGGAATATTAAATAGAGTTAAACCTGCTTCCAAAATAACGAAAAGTGTGGCTGATTCATTTGAAGGAACCAGCAAAGACTACAAGATAATAACCGACGAAGATGGTATAACGCAGTATACAATTCCAGCGGATATAAGTGTGGATGAACTGGATGACGTTTTCACTTATTTAGATGCAGTAGATGAAAGAAGTGCTGTAGCGTCAGATTTCGATGAAGTAGGTCGAAAGTCTGGGAAGCAATCTATATTAAGAAAGTCTCGTCTAAACCATGATCAATTTGAGACTGACATTCCCATAAGAAACCCTGCTCGGCAAAGTGAGCGGTTAAGATTGAAGACCGAGCCTAGTTCCAGAGTTACAAACCTGAATTGGGACTGAATTTAAAAAAATGCCTATAAATATAATAGATGAAAAGTTCTCCGTGTGTCTCTTGAGCAACAGTTCCCTAGGCATTTACCCTGACAATACGCTATCATCTTTCAAAAATATATTACCGAGTGTGTGTAAGTTTACCGGCAAATGGTATGTCGGAATAACGAAAATCGCTCTACCAAAACGTAAAAAAGAGAAAAGCGAATTAGGTAGCCGCGAAATTTCTAAACGTTCTATACCATCTGAAGATAAAAAAGTTACCGAAGCACCACAATCTTCACTTGTTCAAAAAGATCCAAAAGCAATAATCGCTAAAGTTGTTGAATTGGGAAAGCATCATGTTCGTTTTAGATGGTATAGTAATGATTTGCAAAAGTTATGTTACAAGGAAAATGATATGAATTTTTCATCATTTCTTTCGTCATTTTTTTAGCAATAAGACCTATCTATTATAACTATTACCTGGCCGAAATTTAACAAATAATGTACGATTGTATTCAAGAAGATAGAGTTGGAAAATTAATCTCCGACATAAGAAGTATTATAAAAGAAAGAACTTTTTGCATACATATCTATCAGTCCGGTAAGATTGCTGAGAAAGTTTATTTAAAGTCAGATGCCAAATTTGAATCATTCCGAGTGCTTATAGACTACGTAATTGGACAGATACCAAGAAACAAACGAAACCACAATGAATTATTACAGATGGTTGATCAATATATTTATCCGTCAAATAGTTTAAGGAAGAAACGGGTTAAAGAAGCGGGTATTCAACCGACTACCCATACATTTCATCTGAAAGATTATGGCGTGAAGCTTAATGTAGCGCTGCCTATACCGTCACCGATTAACATAACAGATTTCATAGCCTTGTTACTAAGCGGAATTGAATTTAATGACGAAGAGCTACTTGATAAAGGAAAGTCATCTAGGATCACAACATCTCAGTTACGAACATCTCAACTACGAAAGCAGGTGTTTAACAAAATTGGCTCAGCAATCCGAAGATCTATATCCCGCACCGCTCAAGACTCCGGCACTGAAATATTACCCGATGAGTGGGTTAAAACTGATTTTCACACCATCATTAACATGCCACACAAAATAGCCGATGGTTCAACTGCTACAACTCCAGTTCCAATAGAAGTGGATAAAACCGATGATATTGCTGGCTTATTCATAGACGCATTCCTGAAGACACCCGTTGAGAAACGCGACCCCGAAACGATCGATGTAACAACAAAAGAGTCGTTTGATAAATCAATAATGCTGGACAGTATAAGTCAGCTGGAAAAATCATTGTCTGTACTTGAACAACGGACACATTTTGACACGCCACCAAATCTATCGGTGATTGTGAAGGAAGCAATTTGATATATGTTTATACGGATATTATCAAACCTAGAATAACTAGAAATAAACTGATAAGAAATCTAGAGTGGGGGAAAATTGTCTGACATTGGAGAATTGTATCGATCGCCACTTGTTTACAAGCGAGGAAGAGGGGTTGGTAGTTTTTTCAGTGGATTGGTACGCTATCTCAAACCGTTATTTATACGTGGAGCAAAAGCTATAGGCAAACAAGTCGTCGAAACAGGAAAGTCCATTTTTAAAGTGGACTAAGGCAGACTGCAGAAGCAGGTACCAAAGGAGCATGGAAAATCTGCGGTACACGAATTAGCCCAAAAAGGTGTAAATAAAATCTTTGATAAAATGGAAGGTAGAGGTAGGAGATTAGCTATAAAACGAGCTAACCCTTACACAAGCAAGCAGCTGAAATCGGTGCCTAAACGTAAAAAAGGGAGAAAAGTGAGAAAGCTATCATCGAGCAGAGCTAAGAAAACTATAAAAAGTCTACGTCAATTAAGAAAGCGTACATTGGATATATTTAACAAGTATATAATACCATCACGATGCAGAAAGAATGTATGAAGTCTGAATTGGATATTTTTACTTCACCACCAACTCAAAACAGTATTCTGAAAACCGAAGAGGTTGCTTACAAACCTATTGCTTCACTGGACAATTCTTCTGTGTTGGAATTTGTCTCACTCGGATATGGAGATACATATCGTGACTTATCCAGCATTTACTGACGCCTCAAAGTGCAGCTGATTAAATTTAAAAATGGCAAGGAAGAACTTTTCACGGGAAAGGAGAAACTTAAGAAAGCTGATGGGGGTGAAGTTTCAGCTGACCCCGTTGGTGTAGCGAACAACCTCAAGCATTCACTTTTTAGGCAATGCACTGGACAATTGAATGGTTAGAATATAGCTCAGACAGACAACAAATACCACTATCGCGCCTACATTGAAAATTTAATGAACTATGATGAAGACGCTGCATCAACTCATCTCGAATCAGCCGGTTGGTATCTAGATCAGAATGAGATGGAGATAATTGAAGACTCAAGACCTGGCGGTGGTCCTACTGAGTTAAATGTGGGCTATCTTAAAAGGTCTGCAATGGTGGAAAAGAGTAACGTCGTTGAACTGATGGGCACAATTCATAGTGACATGTTAAATCAGGATAAACTAATAATGAATGGAGTGAACTTCCGTTTAACACTTTCATTGGAAAAACCGGAATTTTATTTGTACTCGAAATAAGATGACTTTAATCCACGTGTAAAAATTCTAGAAGCGACAATGTTCATGAATCACGTCACTGTCAATCCCAGTATATTATTAGCACATGAAACTGTACTCCAACGATCGAATGCTGTATATCCCTACAAGCGGGTGGAAGTAAAAACCTACACTTTACCCACCAACACCTATACTCTATCTCTTGATAATGTAGTGATATGACAATTAACGAATTTGCTAGTTTTTGGTATGATGGATAATGACTCCTACACCGGAAAGCGCACAAAGAATCCACTCAACTTTAAGCATAACAAAATTACCAACTTCAATCTATCAGTAAATGGTGTTCAAGTACCAAACCTTCCTCTAGAGTTTGATTATTCGCACGAAAAACCAGTTAGCACTAGAGGATATCTTTCTCTGTTCAAGGGGACTGGAATCAATTATTTTGATAAAGGTCATCAGATATCCAAGAAATTCTTTGACGACGGCTGTTTTCTGCTAGCATTTGATTTAACAACAGACAGCTCATATGATTCGGGATGCGCTAGTTTGTTAAACCAAGGTGTGGTAAAGATCGAAGGAAGATTCAGAGAAGCTTTAAAGAAAAGCGTCACCTGTATCATTTACGCGGAATATGATGGAAGGCTTGAAATTGACAAAAATCGAAATGTATTTACAAGCTTTTAAAAAATATATATCGCAATGACATTCAGATTTGGATAGTATTTACTCTAGTACACAGCAGAAGTCATGGCACATTGCCTTTTAAATGTTGAATACTTCTCAGAAGGTCACTTAACCTTCTTTAAGAAAGTATCGCTGACTGTGTTCACATCCCAGAACAAACTTTACTCGAAAGAAATTCCGTATAAATATCCTACCACCTTGACTGTAGCTATATATCAGACAGGCGTATTTGGAAACTTGGAACTCAAGTGACTCGATGAGGATCTTATCAGATCGTTGGGAAAGTTTTCAACAGTGTTTGTGAACGGAGAATCGACAAAAGAATTCTTACAAAGCTACGTGACATCACATACTAAGGTTGTAAACCTTGAAAACATATTCCTGAAAGGACAGGAATAAACACAATAGAGATCATCAACGCGTTGAGAAGTAATATCATAACAAAAAGGTTTTTTCAAGGTGTATATCCCTGCGATCGTTTACCTCAGAAAATCAGAAAACCGGCATGCGTCATAGCCAACACAGATCCGTCCCAAAAGAGCGGTGTTCATTGGGTAGCATTCTACTTCCCTAAAAAAGGACCAGTTGAATATTTTGACTCGTTCGGTAAATATCCTACTAACAAGTACTTCAAAAAATTCCTTCGGCGCAATGATAAAGTATTTGCAAATAACAAACAGAGGTTACAGAGTGCATTCTCGAGCACGTGCGGGAAGTATTGCTGTTTATTTTTTTATTTTCGTTCTAGTGGTAGAAGCTTCAAAAGATTTCTGAGCCGGTTCTCTACTACAAACTATGACACCAATGATGATGAAATAGTTAATTTGTTCCAGAGAATCTATTCGAGGGTCTCTTTGAAAAGTGTAGAGGGGTGTTACAACCAGTCCTGTAGACAGGAGACATGCGCTATAAAAGCAGCGTGAGCTCAGTATAAAGGATTCGGGCAGAAACCCCTGACTTTCAGTCTTACTTTAATAACCTTTCGGGCAGTATGACATCACCTATTCGGAAAATCGTGGACATTGCAAAACCGCAGCGATCTAACAAAAGGAGCAAACCTGGCGGCACAGCTGAATTAATTACTAAAAGATCTTGCAGGCAGAAAACATGCGAGGTCCCTGGTGAAGAGGCGCTACTGAACTACACCTACTATCTGGATGGATGTCAAAACCGGAAAGTTGCGTTGCGCTTCGATCCACTCACATTTGAGGTTAAAATAATCTTCAGTTATCCTGGACGTTTCAATGAATCAACTTACTACCTAGGGTGGACTTCATTGTACATTTATCTGATCAAGATGAAGCAAGAAAATATTGAAACTGTCAAAGCAACACATGCTGATTTAAAAGAGGAGTACATCATACCAGTCGATGAAGGTAGTATCCGGCTTACACCCCAGAACCTTTTAAATTTGTTCGAGAAGATGGAATTTTTCAATATAATTATGTACCATAACAACAACGCAGCCGACAGTGTGAGAGAGTATTGCAAACAGTATTAAACTAGATGACAGGTCAAAGATGTATTACAACTATCGAGTGATGACTTTTTTAAACCCTCACGTGCTTCATATATGCACATAAAATATTCTCGACTTTTTTATGAAATTCCATGGTTTTGTAACCCTCAAATTATTTATAATATAAATATTTGTTGATAAAAATATTAAATAACAACATATTTTCATCTCTTACTCAATATTTTTCATTTATTAGCATATATGAGTATATGTTTACACAATTTTGCATTTCACATCGCTTGGACTGTGTCCCGTCGTGAATTTCGCAGTACGTGTGAAACTTTCTCAGTTCGCTAGGTTTTGGTAATTGCAACTGCATTATATCTGTTGTTGGTAGATATTTTTTCACAAACTTCTCTTTCATGTCACCTTTGACATAGATCATCATCATCATCATATCTGGTAGACTTTTGTAATTGATATTACCATCATTCCAGTGCAAACCGTTAATGTTATCCACGTTAAAGTCGTTCTGTTTGCAGCCCTTAAAAGATAACTCCTGGTGTGGATAAGGTGGTGAAAGATGATACATTGATGGTATAAGTGATCCGAATTGTAGGACAGCAAGCTCTTTCGCAAAATATTGCCGGTTATTTCCACACACAAACTGGATGTCTACAATAATTTGCCATATCTGATGGTTGCAAGACTAGTAATGAATTGAAAGAAATGTTTAGAGTACTGGTACTATATTTTATTGCAACAACTATTCGAATTTCATCATATGATCTAAGAGTAATTGTTTAATTCCAGAACAAGGCAAACATCACTTAACAACTTATTAAATGATATGAATATCTAAACTATAAAATGTAAATGTAGCATTTTAATACAATAAAATGGACAGTATTTATTCTTTATACAAAACTTTTAAATGTTATCATAATTGTTTGGTCTACATCTCTTACTTCTCCTCCACATTTTCCTCCCACACCTCTAACTCGTTCATTCCTGATAATAGTTTAACTAATGGAATGATTTCATCAATCACAGTTGATCATTTATTAGTTGAATCTATTATAACCTCCTTAGACTCAAATGTCGGGGCTGGTCCTGATGGCATTCCCAATTTCAATTTCTTTCAATCTCTAGCCTCTTCAATTAGTACGCCCCTTGCCTTTATATTCAATTTAAGTTTGTCTTCAGGTGTTTTTCCGAATTGTTGGAGGATGGCTTATATTATTCCTGTTATCAAATCCGGTGATCCTTCTTCAGTCCCTAACTATCGTCCAATTTCCCGCCTCTCAGCTTTTCCAAAAATTCTTGAGCGCATTGTTCACCCATATCTGTACAGTGCCTTAGGACATTTGATAGTCCCTGAGCAGCATGGTTTCGTAATTAATCGCTCTACTACCTCGAATCTGCTAGTTTTGACTAATACTGTTGCTGAATCCCTCGATAAACATCTGCAGTTTGATGTTATTTACACTGATTTTTCCAAGGCTTTTGACACCGTTGACATAAACATGCTTTGTCAAAAGCTTGAGATTTTTGGGGTTTATGATTCTCTTCTTCGGTGGATATATTCGTTCTTGTCCTCTAGAGCATGCCGTGTTTCTGTTTCTGGTAACTTTTTTGCTCCCTTCTTTCCTCGTTCTGGTGTTCCTCAAGGATTCATTCTTGGCCCTCTCCTGTTCATCCTCTTCATTAACGACCTTCCTTCTATAGTTGATTTATCTTGCCTTCTCTATGCTGATGACCTTAAGCTTTTTAGAGTGATTCGATCTCTTGATGACTGCGAAACTCTCCAGAATGATTTGCAGTCTCTAAGTTCTTGGTGTCAACTTAACTACCTTTCCCTGAATATTCCCAAATGTCATTCAATGACTTTCTCCCTCAAATCTTCTCCCATACAGTTTGTGTACCTTATTGATTCTGTTCCCTTAATTACTGTCGACAAAGTGAAAGACCTTGGTGTTATTTTTGATGCCAAGCTAAAATTTGATGCTCATGTCCTCAACATAGTATCCAGAGCTTCGAAGCTTTTAGGGTTTGTATTGAGACATTGCCGTATTTTCTCCAACCCTGCTTCGGCTGTTCAATTGTTTGTGAGTGTTGTTCGTTCTATCCTTGAATATGCATCCCAGATTTGGTCACCTTATCTTGAGTATTTAATAAATCTCCTAGAATCTGTTCAGCGAAAATTTACACGCTTTCTCCTCCTTAAGTTCAAAATTTTATATATTCCGTATGAAAAACGTCTTGCCTTACTTTGTTTACCTTCCTTGAAATCACGTAGGATATATCTTGACCTCTGCTTACTTTTTAAGCTTTATAATAACTTCATTCAGGTGAACATCGATAATCTTGTCTTATTAAGATACCATTATCGACCCTCTCGATCAGCCGATATTTTGAGTTTACCGTTTGCTAGAACGGAAGTTTACTTTAATTCGACTTTATTACGTTTACCTAGAACACATAACATTCTTCAGCTTGGACCTTTACCATCTTCCTTTATTAGTTTTAAGCGTTACACTACGAATCAATTATTCACTTAAGTTCTTTTATTTCAATTATACTTTTATTTTTATTTACTCATTTTGTAATTGAAGTTTACTCTGTAAGATGAGGTGATAATAAATAAATAAATGAAACCATAAGGATAAGAGAAATATTCATCCGACACAACTCTTTTGTCAAAAGTAAATCTCAGGAGTTTTTTTCGGGTTCTGATACAACAACACCTGGACGCTTTCGCTTGATTTTACGTTCGGTCGTCACATGTACGCCATCAGATAAATCAGCCTCCAAAACTAAAGATTTTAAACATTCAAAATTTACAACTATTGAGTTTTCGAAATTAAGAGTTATGCCTTTACATTTAACCACATGTTCAGGACCATGTTCAGTTTCAATTTTTAAACCATATGTCTTAGGGCCTGTATTCACATATTCCGATATATAAGCATCAGAACCATAGCATGCCACCTTATTGGTCAGATCACCCAGGAAGTCAGAGATCGGAAAATTTATTGGTTTGTCTTTACTATCCACAAATATGATACTGTCTGTATCACAGTAGAGAATCGATGAACCCAGTTTTTCCAATAGTTCGTATAATTTAATTCTAGCTAGTGCCATTGTATAAGCTGCGATAGGTATGTTTGCATGTGGTAAAGTTCTCAGATTTTCCTCTACATATTTCCATGTAACCCACATGTTATCATTATCAACCGGGTAAATTGACCAATTTTCTACACCTGATGATTGGAGAAGCTCAAAAGATTGTTTGAAATTATTAATCACTTTAGTGTTTGTTTGATCATCCCTTTGACCGAACTTGCCCCACAATGAGTTTAAACAAAGTTTGGCAATATTACGTCGACCAGATTTTTTTGAATTTGGTTTTTATCAATAACAATACATTCCCACCTTTCGTATGATTCAATAAAATTATCTTTAAGCTCATCTGTAATATATTCATTACTGCAACCACTAGCCATTTGTTTAATTTTCAAAAAATTATTAACATATTCAGTAAATAATCCGCCAGTCTTTGCATTAGGGTTGTACACTGTGTGTTAATATTTCCATACTTCATATACTTTCATGACTTTGAACCCTCATTTTACAGCTAAGGCTATTTCAGGAATTACCCATGTACCTGTGCGTTTTCGCTCATCATCTGAATGATCACAACTTGAAACTTTATTCTTCTCGGCACATTTTTTACAGAGTGTGAAATACAATTTATTGTTGTTTTTCATGGTTGACACAGGAATGAGAAGGTTTTTAGGAGCAATTACATCACATTTAATGAAACCATGCATTGAAATAATTTCATGTATAGAAGGTATATTGTCATTTCGAAATATCTCAGGATGCTTTGTGGGGTACGGTGCGTATTTGTTGATATACGGGTACAGACTGGTGAAGTCTAAATAACGTATTCTTTTGCTTTATGGTATATTTTGAATACCTCAGTACGACCTCCAAATAAAGCGTCCCGCACACATAGTGGTGGCATTATATCATTATAATATTCCCGCAATTTTTCATTTAAAACCCAGTCTTTATTTAGTACTTTTTTAAATTCACATTACCACGAATATACCAGATTATATCCATTTCTCCTTATCGCTTCGATACGTCTTTGTGTGCTTTTATATCTTTGATTTATTGTTTCTAAACCCAACAAGCTATTTTCAGTCGCTTCTTGAAATTTAAAGCAATCTCTACAACCGTGATAATAACAGCCAAAAACTCAAAGACAATATTTGATTCTTTATGAAAGCCGTCGACATAGAATCCACACTTATCCAACTTTAACACACCATTGTTGCTTGCGGAGATTATCAAGCCGTAAGTTTGTGAATTTCTGCAAGCCAACCACTTACAAGAAATTACGTTTTTTCTAGCTATTAACTCCGAATTCAAGAAATGAACATCATAGCCTTGTAAATTATGTGCATAACAATATACGTTGCTCACATATGGTCTGGGTATTAAACAACAGTCTAGAAACCTTTGCACAACAGAGGATTGATCACTTTTTTGAAAAATATGCTGTATGACACCACATGTATCACATGATTGTTTAATATCTTCATCTTGATAACAATTGTGACAAACATGTGCTACAATTAGATTTGCAACACGAACAAAAGTTGAAGAGCTGTCTCCATACAGGCCGTCTTGAGTAGTTTCACAATCAAAAAATATTATGAGAAACTTTTTATGATAACCCATGGTACCAACCAAGTGATTGAAAAAGTGGTTCCCACCCATACAACACCCGGTTCGAAGGTACGTCACTTACTACTCACCTCAGCTACTTGAATAGAATCGGATGAGTTCCGAGTATAGAGATTTGTTTTTATGGCGCTGTCTCCCCCCAACTCCAACGAATGGCTACTTTTAGACCGAGTGTTAGACATATTAGATGTAGACACCTTATTAGGCCAAAATGCCATAGGAACGTCCATGTTGTTAATGACTACTATTATTTATAAAGATTAAGTTTATAAGAGAACCGATATACTAATTTAGAATTATATACGAAACGGTTTAAGATATTAAATATTTCCGTAAGGGAATTTAAATTTGACGAAATTATATTTACACGCGACGATATTTTGTTACAAAACTAATATGGCGATACTGATTACTCGCTAAAAAGCGAAAGGCCCCCAAATCTAAAACTACCTAAAGTGATCAACCTGCGTTATCACTATGCCAACTATAGAGATTCAAGAACCGAAATATTAAATACGCGATACCGGCTCCGATTAATGTGGGTGAGGGTGTCTGTGCGATTTACAATTTTTTTTAAATAGATCGTACATAAGTTTTACATAGAATTTACAAAGTTAAACAAAGTAAAACAACAGAAGATTGATCATTTTTTTGAAAAATATGCTGTCTGACACCACATGTATCACATGATTGTTTAATATCTTCATTTTGATAACAATTGTGACAAACATGTGCTACAATTAGATTTGCCACACGAACAAAAGTTGAAGAGCTGTCTCCATACAGGCCGTCTTGAGTAGTTTCACAATCAAAAAATATTATGAGAAACTTTTTATCCTTTCTACCTATGTAGGGCTTTATAAAACAGTTATGTTGGGCCGGTTGTATTTTTGAACACATCTGGCAGAAGTATTCGTCGCATTGATGTTTGAGTACTTTCTTGTGTGGAAAATTTATAAATGTTGTGCAAAATACACATATCTGAATGTGTTACATACAGTTTTTCCTCTCAACTTTTTATCTAAATGGTTAGCGAAACATAGCGGTCCTCTAAACCCGCGATTACACTCGCTACAATCAACCATCTGTGATACATACACGCAGAGTGGGAATGTGATACAGTACGGACATTTCATTTCACATTTATGAAACGAATGATTTGAAACTTTATCGCAATAGTTACAAATATAACTTTTGGAAAACAATCCGGTGACCGATTTTATGAAGTAGAAATGTTTTGTACTTTCGAAATAGAAGAGGTACATTTTTTTGCTGGTTTATCCTGTAGCGAAATTTTGAAAAGGATGGAACTTGTATATCGAATATTATCGAAAACAACAATTTGATACCCACATAAGTATTTTTGAAATTTATAAAGATCTAGGATGTTGCATCCATTCTCACTGATTACCACTTTGGTATTTTCACACAATTGACCGGTCTTCAAATCCAAACATTGTAAAATGACTGAATTATTAACACGGCGTATATTACTTTCAACCATTTCCATTGCGTAACAAATACACCTTGGAAAACATGAACATGATCGTCAGCTTTAGTGGTTTTACCCGCATCCACTAGTACTTTTTTCCTTTTTAAAAGTTCATCATCATCTGTGTACTTTTTATTTATACGCCCCCCCCCCCACCGAAAGGAATGTTTACGACATCCATATGGAACTGAATGATATCATCCGAAAGAAATTAAGTGTTTGATTGATTGACATTTGCTACAAGACCCATTATGTATTTCCCATTAATTTCCTAAACAGGCTTTAAACTCGACCATATGGGTTTAACGTGTGGTGATTTTGGGAGTCTTATTTTAAAGCTCATTTTACACTTCGAATTTGCGTTACCAAGAATGTCTGCAATTATCTTATCAAATATGTTTTTTAAAGCATTTAAAAGATCAACAGCTATATTGGTGAAGTCCTTTATCTGAAAACTTAAGGTGACACCTGTGACGTTTAATTTTTTAAATTGCTTCTCTTTCCTGGAAATTATTTGAAACGATCTTGATATATCGCTTGAGCCACCCGCTTGTTGATTACCTTCACCAACACATTCTTGTTGAACATCATTAGAGCTGGAGGAGTTTCCATAATTCACCAAAAGATTAAATGTTTCGTTTAGCAAGCCATTTGAAAACGACAGGTAATGGGGCTTTGAAAACTCTATCAACTGCAGCAAAAACCTGTATTTCTCATCAAATGCCGGATGAATATTTCCACCCCTAAATTTAATTGTTGTATTCCTCAACCAGGTAATACAATTTCCAAAACTAGATGCTAACGCAATTTTAAAATCTTTAATTATATTTTTCATCTTGTTATTTTTATCTAAATTTACGTATCTCTCCATTTTACATTATTAAAACTAATACACCATTTTAAACTATCTAATACTTTTATTAACTTAATTTTATCCGGTCCAGTTGTTAGCGGTATTATCCGGTCCAGCTCTGCCCTCTGCTGGCGCAACTTCACCTGACGTCCACCACGCTTCTTTTTTTTTGGGGGGGGGGGGCTGCGTTGACGAAGGTTCAGGCACGAACATTTTGCGCTGCAACCGTCTTTGCAGCTCTTCAATCGTCAGATGTTGGGGTCCAGGGAGGGGTGACGTCCTCCTCGCCTTTACGGGCTGCTTATTTTCCTCAGGTGCGGCTCCTGACGCAGCTTCTTCACGCTGATCGGCAGCTGCAACCCCAGCCAAAACTTTTTGTGGCCGTTGGAGATCTAGGGCCGCTGGTTTTCTTCCAGAAATTACTTCAATAGTAGTTTGGTTAGAAGAATATCTCTTGCGAATATCCTCTAATGTTATATGTCGCAGTCGTAGCGAAATTTCTTTACCAAACATCCTAAGCTAACTAACGTCAGCTGCAAAATAGGCCTTGTGGGGCCGCAATTTACAAAATTTACAATAATGCTGTAAGCAGAAAAAATTTATTGTATAAAAAATAATAACTTAAAAATAAAAACACTTACTTCTCTGATAACCTATCAGATTGCTGTCCGATAATTTATGATAACCCATGGTACCAGCCACGGTTTTTTATACAAATTTTTTCACGCCACACAATGAACAAATTGCAAGCATATGCATGTAGTCTGTGCTACCGGCCGTGTTAACCAAACGACATTTTCTCATGAAGCTAATTAATTCACATTACAAATTGAGCCATACCACTTAATTACTCCATTTTGCAATATAGTGTAAAATACGTATCATAAAAAATGCGGCAGGCAAGGCGTTATTTTAATGATATTCACCCTCAAATCTCCAGTTCCGTTACGTACTTGATCATTCATGATACATCTCTTCTCGAAAGAAGCACCTGTTGGAACGGTCAATGCGTCGCCACGGTCAACCTTGGGGAATACCTTTAATTACAATAAAACACATGTATCGGACTCATTCAGGTTGATCGTCCTCTTTACCATCATTCGTTTGCCTTCAAAAAAGACTTGAGATATTTAAACCTCCTGAATTAATGAGCTCCTGGTAGACTGTCTCGCAGTATTAAGAAAATTAATACATAGTTTTATGTACTACCATACTTCTGTCCGATCATGGCTATCTAAATACATCTCAACGTACATGCGTATGAAGTTAATTGGATACTTTTGGTAATGCATTAAGGTTAGTATCAGACTTCAGTATGAATGGCAATTACCATTAAAATTTCACCCTTCTTTTCACCCATCATTCGCACAAATAACGTACAATAACACGGCGTGTTGAAGATCATTGGGTTCGTAATACATTAAGCTAATTTTGATACAGTGCGACAGAAAATGTGCGTGCAAGGCTTTACCCTGAGCCCATCATTCGTTGTCTTGAACAGATGCTACATATATTCACCGTAGCCAGAAGGTAAGATTGCATTTATGTAGGAAGAAAAGTTTGCGCACACGGCATTTCATGAATATTTTGCCGTCAACCTTTCCTGACGCCCTGGTAATACATTTCACAAAAAATCAACAGATTCTCTTTTCTAACACACCCTACACCCCTAACAACCTACCAACTGGACCCACAACATCGCTCAACGCCTCGCAAATCACACTCTTAATGTATCTACACATCTGTTCGCCATGCAAATCTAACAACACAAATCACCGCTACACACCTGAACAAACCTCTACACCCTTCTACCAACTATGCTCAGCAACTACTCACATCGCAGCAAAAATCACCGCTACACGCCTGACACCCCAACCAACCAACCGCAACACACCTCTTACAAACAACAAATCATCGCTACACACCTGACACCCCTACCAACCAACCGCAACAGCCCTCGTACACCAGACTCAAAAACGCACTGATTCAGATTCAGATGCACCAACCTGCACTGATTGGAAGTGATTGAAAAAGTGGTTCCCACCCATACAACACCCGGTTCGAAGGTAGGTCACTTACTACTCACCTCAGCTACTTGGATAGAATCGGATGAGTTCCGAGTATAGAGATTTGTTTTTATGGCGCTGTCTCCCCCCAACTCCAAAGAATGGCTACTTTTAGACCGAGTGTTAGACATATTTGATGTAGACACCTTATTAGGCCAAAATGCCATAGGAACGTCCATGTTGTTAATGACTACTATTATTTATAAAGATTAAGTTTATAAGAGAACCGATATACTAATTTAGAATTATATACGAAACGGTATAAAATACGATAGATATTAAATATTTCCGTAAGGGAATTTAAATTTGACGAAATTATATTTACACGCGACGATATTTTGTTACAAAACTAATATGGCGATACTGATTACTCGCTAAAAAGCGAAAGGCCCCCAAATCTAAAACTACCTAAAGTGATCAACCTGCGTTATCACTACGCCAACTATAGAGATTCAAGAACCGAAATATTAAATACGCGATACCGGCTCCAATTAATGTGGGTGAGGGTGTCTGTGCGATTTACATTTTTTTTTAAATAGATTGTACATAAGTTTTACATAGAATTTACAAAGTTAAACTTTTACTTAAAGGTACCTTAGCAGGTTTGTACGGACATTAAACCTTACTAGAACTCATTAAATGGAATATATTTTTTTTGTTTCACAAATTGTGATTATTATTTGTTTTGTTTTGTACCTTAGTTTTATGTATTTATGATATTAAAGTGTGTGATTTTCCCCTCTCAAAAGCAGCGATGTAGGAACGGGTAACTTTCCGATTTTACGTTAATATATTTTTGTACTGGGACCGGATGTCGAACACACAAATTGCGAAGTACATGTGTAAGGAATGCAACCATGAATCGAACAATTTGCGCGACACTACGAGTTTCCAGCAAAATTTACTAAATTCCAGAAGAAGTTGGTTTAGATAAGTTCGAGAATCGTTAGCGACGGAATCAAAACGTTTGAAGCTACAACAAGTTCTAAAAAAGCTTACTTGACTCAAACTACCATGCGGCTAACACATCACAACACGATTTTCGAATTTACGAAGAAAAAACTTGAAACACGAAAGAATTTGCAGATATACTGCCGTAAAATTAGACACGTAAGAAAAAGGATATGGGAAAGGTCCCATAGATTGGGTGCCATTTGTCACAGTCCCGACTTCGCGCACAAACACAAGTATCCGAGATCGAGTGCTCCACCATTTTGGACGCTCCCCGACCCCGGGTGCCTCGTGTGCACCCGCGCCGCCGGGACTGGTACGATTTAACTTTTTTTTTATTTCCGCGACTAGCTCATCGAGTCGTGGGTTTTTAGAGAAAGAGAATAACACCGAAACGCATTTGGACACGTGTCTCCACTGAAAAAAAAAGAAAATCACATCACTTGTTGATTCTTTTGCTACTCCATTTTTAACATCCTTTATTATGTCGCTACTGGACGAAAAAGCTAAAAATTATTTTTGTTTGTCCTTATTTTCACTAAGCACTCATTAGAAGTAACTCATGCATTAACCTTATAATATTATTATTATACATACAATTCCTGACCGATCGAAGGTTTAGCGATTACATAAGATTATGAAGAAATCGAACATCTATATATTTTCTTTTCTTTTTTTCGTATTTTTGTTTACGATATCATTTAAAGTTATAACTGGTATTTGCCATTGGATACCTTTAATGTGACGCTTAATACCTCCCCAATAATACGTGTTTTTAATGGTTACGATTTAACTGAAGCCATTTTATCGTCAAGGTGCGCTGTCTGGTCGCTCCACTAGGTGACTCTTGCTCGATTTGCAAGTCCGCTGACTTGAGTTGAATCCCAACTGCTCGATCAAGATTTCTGCCGGATCTCGAATAAGACGACAGAATCTGGCGACGGGCTTCAACTCTCCTCGACTACGACGACAGACTCTCACAACCGGCTTCAACTTCTCCTCGAACACCATCCGTCTGGTTCGCCAGACTAATCGCAACTCACTCCCCACGCACCATTTCCGGCACGTCGAACATTGAAAAGCTACTTTTCGCGTAGCGTGGCGTGATCGATCACTCGTATTCGCGAAAGCTTGAGCACGATCCGAGGTTTGGAGGGAGACGACGTGTTTGAACAGCTTTTCTCGGAACTTGGCGAGCTTTACACTTTCAAATAATCATTGCCAGGTAGGTATTTCTCGGATTTAGTTATTTCGGGCAGAAAAGGCGCGAAGATAATTTGAATCTAGTTTGATGATAGTAACGTAGCAATGGTGAAAGTGCAGTTGACATGCAGACGCATGCAAAACTATCACAACCGTTACCATTATCTGCACCAACTGAACGAGCAGCTCATGTGCAGACACAAATACAATCATCACCACCTTTATTTGCAAATGTCGGGAGTGCAGTGCATATGCAGCCGCAATCATCATTACCGCCGCAGACAACGTCAGCAAGAAGAGACGAGTCAGTGCAGATGCAACCGAAAATTACACATTCATACTACAGTGCCACGTTATTTGACCTTCTTAGATTCAATGGGATAGCAGAACAATGACCGCTTTTCAAAAGGTGCTATTTAAACACAACAGCTGCATTCCAAAATCTCATGCGTCTGAATAAGGCATTGCAAGGTGCAGCTAAGTCCGCCGTGTCGGCACTTTTAATTTATCCGGAGGACGTTCCGAAAGCCATGCAAGAGCTCGATTTCAACTTTGGTCGCCCAGACTTACTTGTCCGAGCGCAATTAAATAAAACTCAGGAAATACCTCCAATGAGTAAGGGCCGCCTCGAACCAGTATTATGTTTATTCAATTTAGTGCGAAATATGGTCGCACTTTTTAAGTCTGCCGGATGCGAAAACCACTTGTTAAATTCGAAGCTACTCGAGAAGCTAGTTAACAAGTTACTCCAGTCCAAGCAGTACGAATGGGCTAGGTACGCCGCTCGCCTGCCATCCTTTGCAACAGTAGGCGATTTTGCTGAATGGATAGCCAAACTAGCCAAAGTTGTAAGTATGATGCCAACAAATACAGCTTCAACACCCCGAAACCATGCATCAGTGGCTCGGAGAGTGCTTCACAGTGACGCGGTCATGACTTCAAAATCGACGATAGCATGAGCACATTGTAACTATCAGCACAGCATTGCGGACTGCAAAGAATTTGCTGCGCTCGCAATTGATGATAAGTGGGATCAAGTTAAGATGCGGCATCTGCGTTTCGGGTGTCTAAAAAAAGGACACAGTCTTTCGAACTGCCGTAAACGACGATCGTGACATTAACGAAAAATGCAAATCCACCACCACTTATTACAAAGCCAGGGTGAAGAGCCATAAGCCAAGTTATCACACATTCTGAATTGTCGCCTTAATGATGACACAGTACAGTGGTTGAAGCTCGAGCCGGCAGTTTTATCTGGCCCAGCGGGAAATATTTCTGTGTTTGCCATGCTGGATGAAGGCTCGTCTGATTCATTGATTGATGAAGAAGTGTCGAAAGTTCTTGGACTTCAAGACCATGCCACTCCACTCACTCTGCAATGGTACGGCAAGGCGCAAAAAACTGAGAATTCGCGCAAAGTCACCATAGAAATCAAGGGTAATTATAAATCAGCACCCACGTTTACCCTTAAAAATATCTGCACCATTGCCAACTTGGATCTACCTGCACAAATATTGCGTAAAGGAAAATATAGTCATATGGTGACTTTGCCAATCATGGACTAGAAACACGTCCAGCCGAAGATTTTATTGGGTTGGGCTCAACGGACTACGCATTTCTCGGGGTCTTTAAAGAAATTATTGAACGTGGACGCTGGACAAGACTAAGCTGGGATGGATCGCATTCGGGCCAAATAGCCAAAATCCACAAGGTGTTCCTAGCGTGTTACGCATTCGCGAGTCACACTCAATGCGACAAATCAACAGTTTAGTCAACGAATATTTCTCTGTTGAGAAATCCGGAGTTCATAGCTCCAATATTATACTCGAATCTGATGAGAAGCAGCGTGCTGAGAAAATTTTTAAAGAAACTACTAAGAAGATAGGAGATCGTTATGAAACCGGAATATTATGACGTAGTGACGAAACTCATCTGCCTCAAAGCTACGAAATGGCGAAGCAACGTCTACTGAAGGTCTAAAGACGAATGTTAAACGATCCAGCTTATGGCCCAAGATATAAAACAGAAATCAACAATTATGTGGGGAAAGGGTACGCAAGAATGCTCACCATCGAAGAAGCTCAGGTAGAAGAAATCACGATATGGTATCTTCCACATTTTGGGGTTCACAACCCTAACCAGCCCGCGAAACTACGGATCGTATTCGACGCTGCTGCTGTCTCGTGCAACACTTCTCTAAACACTGCCTTGTTGAAGGGACCAGAGCACGCCATGCCGCTCTTGGCGATCCTATTTCAATTCCGTCAGGGAGCTATCGCCGTCTCTGGGGACATTCGTGAGATGTTCTAACAAATACGAATTCGAAAGGCAGATCAAAGCTCTCAAAGGTTTCTTTGGAGGGAAGGAAATCAAAATGAGCCCATAAAAGTATACGAGATGACCTCGATGATATTCGGTGCAATATGTTCACCTTGTTGTGCAATCGTTACTGATATGACGTATGTCGATGTTTTATTTGTTAAATTTTACGAAAAATATGCCTTTGAATGTGTATTACGGAAGCCATAGAGATAATATATTTAAAACCGTGGTGGCGTGCAGACGTGTATTGGAGTTGCTCCGCAAATTAATTTTGTTTCTTACTGACTGACCTTTTCCTGATATAGTCACCAATTCGAATCGCGATCCTTCATTCCACCTGATTAACCTAGTTACCTAGTGAAAGTGCAACCTTAGCAGTGCAATCCGATCAATTTTCTGTTTAACTTAGTGCGCTCAAACGTTTTTCTAGGCCACATTGACCTTATTCTTGGCAACATAATATCTTTAAGTGAGCTTATCGGTTTTTAATTTCTATTTGTTCGCAATGAGTGTAAAGTGCAGCTTAGCAAATTGCATCGCGTAGAGCAACACGTTCAAGTGTGTAACTTGTCGAGCTTTCTGTCAACGGAAGATTTATGGAGCTTGCATTGATGCACCTAGAGATTGGCACAATGCTTTTTTGGACAAGCACTTTATTTGTTCTGATTGCCAAAATTTAAAAAGCTTACTAAAATGCATGTATGACAGCATAGTAGGCCATATTGACAGGCTCAACTTGGACAAAGATGATGTCATCTTCAAGCACCAAGCGCAGATGAAATTGAACACTGAAAGCTTTACTGAAATGGCTAGCTGTTTCGATGGGTTGGCCTCAGCAGTAATCAAAAGCAGCACGAATTCTAATTTAAATAAAATTGATAGAGCTCTGGATGAAATAAAACTCAATTTATCATTCATTAATGAAACTGTTGCCGCTAAAGGTTCATCACTGAGTGGTCATGAGTACGATCGCCTAGGCAACATGGAAAAAGCTCTAGTGGAGATGGAAGAAAAGGTCTTAAAGCAAAACTCGGATTTATTGAATTCTGCTGTAGCCCAATTTAATAGTGCTATAGACAACTTCGGGAGCAGATTTACTGCTGTATGTGATAAAAATTACAATAATAGTCAAAATTGTCACATACCCGTAAATTCTGAGTTGTCGCTACACAAGAAACTGGTGCTTGGCGAGATTAAAAGTGTAACCATCAACTTGAATCAAAGTTCTCTCAGCCGTAAAAAGGATATGGCCACATCTCCAATAAAAAAGTCTCTAAAAATATCGAATATACAAATGTCTGCATCTACACAACAAAATTATGCTACTTGTCTAAGTAAAGTCTTCAGATTCGGAACCTACTGGCCAGAAGAGGAATGGGATAGACGAATTGATAAAATTAGAAGTTTTAACTCTAATTCAAAACATCATTCCTCTGCCACACATCAAAAGGACTCTCATATGCAAGAGTTTTTTGTCAAGGGAGCTCCGAGGACTGCTGATGTAAAATGGATGCATCAGTACTTAGTGACCAAGCTTTTCCTGGATGTCTGCATCGTCGAATCATTAAAACATCGATGCAGCAAGAAGAATAGTTCCGGCAACATCTTCAAAGTTTCCGTTCCATCACGATACGCGTGGTTATTAACTAACTCGAAAGGATTAAAATCGAACCAAACGTGGAATGGTATGACGCTTAGGAAATGGGAAAGTACAACCAAAAAATGTAATAATAAGAACATAAACAATAATATTACTAGTCTAAGTAGAAAATGTAATTCGACTGTATTGACTGAAGTTGATGTCATACAGACAAACAAAGACAGTTATTCTAACGGACCTCTACAAACAAAACCTACCACCCTACTCAACAACGACACATCCAAGACTCCTGTTCCTATTCAAAACCCAAATTCCTCTTTAAAACTGCCCCTAATTCAGAAAAATCTTACTCCTTATAGTAACTTTGTCCGTGGTGATGACCTGATTCCAGTTACGGAGGGGTCAATAATCCTTCCTAACACTTCAACGTCTTGTAAGCCGGCCATTGCTGATCCAGGCTTCCTTGATCCACTCATTCCCCCTGTAGTCAAAGCAGCTGTTAGCTCCTGCGATGACATTGAAGGAAGATATGCCCTCTCAAGACTTCGGGATCACAGAATTTACGAAAATGTCCGTTTGTTCCTAGCATATATGCATAATGCTTCAGACTCGGCTTGTTTTGAGGGTAAAACTATAATTAGTCTGAAAGTTCTTATCCATCAAGAGGGCCTTCTAGTTGACTTGGAAGCGTTAAACCTGCTGTTCATAAAATATCATGAGCAAATGGGAGTCTCTGCAAGTCAAGTTAAACAAGAACTATATACCTACAGTTCTTATGTTAGGTCTAAACACATTTCTGTGCTTCAAAAGTTGAGAACCGAGCTCAAAAAATACTATTCCTAGCAACTCATCCTCGCCAGTCAGCCTCAAGCTTTTCTACCATAATTGTGGAGGAATGAGAGGCAAAGTAAATTAACTCTTTCTTGACGCGAAATCTTGCCGGTTTAATATCCTAGCATTCACTGAGACTTGGTTAAGTGATTCTTACAAAAACGAGGAAATTCTCGACGAAAATTGGACAATATACAGAGCCGACCGTGATTATCGCATTACAATGCAAAGTCGAGGGGGAGACATTTTAATTGCAGTTAATTCCAGTATGTCGAGTGAAGTTGCCCACACTACTCCTCACATGAGTTATCAGGGTTTCTTTCGAAAGAAACAACTTATACAACGGCATTTTCTACATTCCCCACAGATCTGACGAAGCCGCTTACAACGACCTTTTCTTGATAATCTCTTTTTTATCCGCATCTTTAAATGAAGATGACAAAATAATATTGTCAGGTGATTTCAACTGCCCCAATCTATCGTTTATGACGGACGGAGATGATAACAGTCTTCTCCCTACAAATGTTCTTGATCCTTGCGACATGAATCTGGTAAGTGCTTTTTATGGCAATGACTTACAGCAAATTGCTCCTAGTCCCAACCAAAACGGTCATTGGTTGGATTTTTAATATTCACCAACACTTCTGACGATGTAGTGGTCAGTCTTACTAATGGTGTGGATCATCTCTTCACTAACAGCCCTCACCACACAGCATTCACAGTTGAACTATCTACTACTGAAGCTCAAACTCCCTTATCATACAATTTCAATATTGTATACGATTTTCATAATGCTGACTAGGAAAGCATTAAACTTTACTTTGACGATGTTGATTGGTTAGGCACTCTTTCAACGTTAGTTCTGGACGAGGTTGTATCCTCATTTTACCAAATAATTCTTGACGCCGTTGAAAGGTACGTACCTAAAATTAA
This sequence comes from Oxycera nigricornis, assembly GCA_963942545.1. Taxonomy (NCBI): domain Eukaryota; kingdom Metazoa; phylum Arthropoda; class Insecta; order Diptera; family Stratiomyidae; genus Oxycera; species Oxycera nigricornis. The sequence goes on along the minus strand of OZ012661.1, from coordinate 44,557,184 downwards.
GAAGAAGAAAAAGTTATCTGAGCCCTGGCTAGACAGCAATCTGCGCGCATTAAGAAATGAGAGAAACAAAGTCTATAAATTACTAAAGCTTAACAACAATGCTAGCGAGAATTTAAAAAATAGATATTTTGATTTGTCAGAAGATTACAAAATCAAACACCGCGAGGCCTATGAACGCTCCGTGAATTTAACTGGTGAAAACATAATCAGGGACCCTAAGAAGTTCTCTGATTTTGTTAATCTCAAGACGAAATAATACCGTTTCTTCATCTCCGAAAGTAATCTGTGATCTTTTCGCTGACTATTTTCAAGAAGTTTTTTCACCGCCAAAGATTTCGGTAGATACGGAGTCCTCTAAAATTAATCCAATAGTACTACTTATGGTCATGCATCTCTCAAAGGAAGATGTTGCTCAAGCTGTTGACAACCTTGACGCTAATAAGAGTCCTGGCCCAGATTTACTTTCTCCATTTTTTGTGGTGCAGTGCAGTACCTCTTCACTTTCTTTTTAATAAATCTTTGACAAATGGGAGTTTCCCAACTTATTGAAAATCTTCCCATATAATTCCTATCTTTAAGAGTGGTGACAAGCGTTCTGTCCTGAACTAAAGAGGTATTGCCATACTACCTATGATCCCTAAACTTTTTGAATAAATCGTTTGCCATAACCTCTCAGCTATTATTGAGCCTCTTCTAAATGAACAACAACATGGTTTTCGCAAGGGCCGATCAACTACAACCAATCTCATTGTTTTAGTTTCTGATGTCCTATGTAAAATGGAGATGGGTTACCAAATTGACGCAATCTACACAGAATTTAGTAAGAGCATTTGACCGGGTTGATCACTCTATAATTATTTCCAAATTGCAGAAAATAGGGACCACTGGCTCTATGCTCAATTGAATCAGTTCCTACTTAAGAGACTGAAGTCAATTAGTTAAATTTCAGGGATATTTGTCCAAGCCGATTCTCGTAGACTCTGGTTTACCTCAAGGCAGTCACCTCGGCCCTCTTTGTTTTAATGTTTTTATATCAGATTTATCTGAAAAACTCTCCGACGTATCACATCTTCTTCACGCTGACGATCTGAAGATATATCACACCATTAAGTCTCAATCTGATACTGTTTTCCTCCAATCAAAACTAACTTCCCTCCAACAATGGTGTGATGCTAACAAACTTCATCTAAACGTTGGGAAATGTTTTGTTATGACATTTTTCCGTAAAACCACAATATTGAACAATGCATACGTTCTCAACAATACGGTATTGGACACGAAAGAAAACATTGTTGACCTTTAAGTTGTCCTAGACAAGAAACTGTGCTTCAATTTGCACTACGATACTATTCTCTCCAAAGCTCATAAACAGCTTCGCTTTATTAAAAGACGAGGCAAAGAGTTTAAAAATCTGTGGGTAACTAAATCATTATCTACCTCACTGGTTTGCCCATTACTTGAATATGCCTGTTATGTATGGAGCCCACATTTCGAAGTTCATGATACGAGAATAGAATCAGTCCAAAAACAATCCTTGTTGTTTGCTCTGAAAGACCTTTATAGCCCTGATGACTATCAAATCCTGCCTCCTTATGAAGTTAGATTGGAGCTTCTGAATTTGTCTACTCTTAAAACCAGAAGAACAGTGTTGTATTCTTGTTTCGCCTTTGACGTGATTAGGGGCCACATTAAAGTGGAGTATTTGACGAATAAAATAAAGCCTAATGTGCCTATAAGAAGTACGCGTAATACACGTTTACTAACTGAATATCAGCATCTTACTAGGTATGCAGATAATGAACCAGTTAATAGGTGCTGTAAAATC